>OZ059903.1:11248702-11298702 GCA_964057215.1 Oscheius myriophilus | reverse complement strand
AAAATCAATGGAGAAGCCGTGGATTGCGGCCCGTCGGCTGGTAGGAAGGGGGCGGGGCCAGCGAATGGGCGCACGTGGCGACTCCGCCCCCTTCGCCGGGAGCGGCCATGTTTCTATTAGGACGAGCGGCAGGCCAAACAGATTACCGTATACCATAACATTTACCCTCCCCGAACCACATTGCCTTCTGAAGACCTCCTCACTCGCCAGAAGCACTGTAGGGTTCCATTCTTTAGAAAAACTGGCTCTTAAAGGACTGTATGGCTTGTATGCTTTGTTTAAATGAGCTTGTTCAATGTTTTAGTTAACAGTTTTGAGTAAATCACTTTGTCATTCTTTTCTCAACTTATTTTATCAATTTTTTTCAAGAATCACCATAGAACAATTCCAGTTCAACAGTTATTCAACAGTTTCGCCCATTTGTGTCACTTTCTATTAGATTTTGTTACATTTTTAAAATACTTTTATAAATTTACAATGTTAATTTACAAAGTTTATGTTTTCCAATTGACTTTACATTAAAAAGTGCGTTTGTGAATTAGAAATACAAACTATGTTTACATACAACCAGGCCACCCCGTGCGCCTTAGATTCCAACAGTTTTTGAGTTACACATTGTATTCTCTTTTAAAAAAATTTGAAATGAAGTTTTACAAAATATTAAGATCACAATGTTAGAAGATACACATTAAATTATGGAAGCGGTTTTCGTAATTTCTGGAGCTTTTGAGCGAAAATCCACTTGCTGATCTTTATTTTGGCCATAAAACTCGTGATAAGCGCGAGGAAAACAATTTGAACTCGCTCGTTTTTGTTGTTTTTTCAAGAATTCGCACAACAACAATTGGCAGACTCGCGCTAAAATTAGATTACTGTAGCCAAGTCACTTTGAATTACAGTTTCATTGGCTGGGTAAACTTGCCTTTAACGCCTCTTTTAGAGTCTTTTGGGGGACCATAAGGTACCTTTTTGAAATTGAAAACTGTTGTAGGCATATCTACACGATTACTACCAAAATGGCTCAGGCAAGGTGCTATGTTTGGCATGGGTACTTTCCTAAAGGTCCCCCAAATGGTTCCTTTCTGTCTAGGGACTCAGTGAGTAAGACTGATATCGACAGCCATTCAGTTCCTCTGTGGAATCAGTTTTTCCCTCCGTCTTTTTCATTTTGTAGAACCCGAATCTACCTTCGAGGGACCATAAGGGTCCTTTTGGTATAAAATTAGCGCAATTACAAAAACTTTGTTTCCACTTTATTGACCACGGTTGATCAAGAAGACCTTTTCAGTATGTGGTTTTCGTAGACTTTGAAAAAGTTCCTTAAGGGTACCATAAAGACATTTTAGAGTACTATCGACTCATTTGTAACAGTTTTTTTTCTCAATTACTCACACCAACTACGCAACAACGATCAAACTACGAAAGAAAATTCAGTTCTCATGAAAATAAATTTTGCTGTTTGTAACGTCGTGCCAATGTTTCGCTGTTGTTGTTAGATTTCTGCGTTACATGGTGTGATCAGTAGAATGCTTAAGGTATTTAGCTTGTAAATTTCCTGAGTATTCTACCTAAAGTTCCCAAAAGCCTCCTCCCTTTGACTGAAGGCTTCTGTCTCTGTGCTGTCGGCCGGCGCCACTTTTACGGCCTGGCCCATATTTTATCGGTTATCAGCAACAGTAGTCTTGTTAGTTTGCGTTGCTAAATAAATGTTGATAGCCGCCGGCGCCCGACTGCACTTCCACAGCTTTTACCTATTTTTACCATAAACAACTATAATTTATTATTCATTTAGTTACAAAATCAGGACCATCTTGAAAAATTATTATTGTTGAATTCGCTGATGCGTCGACTGAGTATCTTTTACGAAACTCACTCTATGTCCAACACAGAAACATTGGCACGCTGTGGAACATTTGCCACTCTACTAGTTTGCGTTGTACGTAGGATACTCAATCAAATGTAGCAGTCAAATTAGGCGTTTTCGAGAACCAGCAAATTTTTTTTGTGTAAAATTTGGTACGCAATTGTGCGTCACCCCGTCTTTATTTTCTCACGCATGTGTTAATTTCGCCGATCAAATCTTCCGAATGACAACTGGCTCTTAAAAATCGGCCTAAACGCTGGCGCCAGCCGGGCTACCGTAGTCCGGCTGGAAGCAGCTGCCTCCTCGCTTGTTGATGTATTTGACAGCCGGACTCAGTTCTCGAATAACTTACAATCGAGATAGACAAACACAGGAGGGGCAGCTGCTGCCAGCCGACTGGCCGAACTGGCCCTGGTCGGAGAGTTTTGTGACAGCCGGCTGGTAGCAATATGTTTACTTCGTTTATGAGAAATTGAGATGAAGTTATGATTCATAATCTGAGTATCATATCTAATTAGCCGGGCTGTCTGCAACCGGCTGGCAGCAAGGACGATCTGATCGGATGGCTAGAAGCGGCTTTTATTCCCTCTAATTGTTTATCCATTGATCTTCTTATTGCAGTTTGAAAATAATAAAAAGGGATATCTTTCAGATGACGAAGCCAAGCACATTTTCTGTGGATGCGATTCTATCAGAGTCTAGGAAGAGGAACAGAGAAGAGGATGACGAGGCAGAACCAGCGAAGAAGAGGAAACTCGTGTTGGAGGTATGGTTTGTGACAAGGAAAAAACATTAAAACCAACGACATAATGCAAAATTACGCTTTTATGCACTGTTTTTCTGGCGCAAAAATCTTTGGAGCAGGGTGGACCCGAACCAAGGAGTGTTAGATTACTAATCGGTTTTTATAGCACTTTTCCATACGTTTGACCCTACTTTTGGGATATCCAAATTCTTCGGCGGCACTCAGCGGCCTTAGGTTGTCTGCTAGTTGTAAACAGCGTGAAGTCGGTGCGTTGAAATATACTATCCAAAATCAAATTTGAAACACCTTTAAAAAAGCTTCGTTTCAGGACCCAGACGTGCCCAGGCCTTCAACCAGCAGCTCTCCCGATGACGCTGAGGATCGCTCTCCCACAGAAACGAGCGAGGAACAACCGTTGAACTTTTCTCTCAAGAGCAGTTTTGATCTACCAACTACAGCCAGTTTGGGAGGGAAGGAGGAGAGCGATGATGATGAAGGAACGAGTGGAGAAGAGGGAGTGGGAGAGGATAAACCACAGGGAACACCGAGGTGGGAGAAAGAGAGACGCAGAGAGCTAGAGAAAGAGAGGACTTGGTGGTGTTGGTTTGACAAGGGGAACGACATGGTGCATCCGCACACACACAGATAGAGAAAGAGAGAGAGCGAGAGAGAGAAAGAGAGAGAGAGAGAGAGAGAGAGAGAGAGAGAGAGAGAGAGAGAGAGAGAGAGAGGAAAGAGAGACAGAAATACAAATCTTTCTTTTAGTCCCCCAAACGCGCGTTCCAAGTCCGGAGCCACAAAACCTCCCTTCTCCTACATCGCTCTAATCGCAATGGCGATCCTCAACTCAGCGGAGAAGAAGATGACCCTCAGTCAAATCTGTGACTTTATAGTTCAACGCTACCCCTACTACAGGTTAGTGATCCCTTCTTCGCCCCCTGGGTGCACGGAAGCTCCCAGGTTGCACAAGAAGGTGTCTAATTATCAGTGAGCGGTTTACGACGTCCTCTGGCTGTTGTTTGCCCTCGCTGGCGATGATTTACGACGCTCTTATCAATCGATTCTTCAGGGAGAAGTTTCCCCAGTGGCAGAACTCTATTCGACACAACCTCTCCTTGAATGACTGTTTTGTTAAGGTAAGGCCTTAGCCTTAGTATTGGAAGGAGTTGGAATAAAAACAACAAAAACGAGGTGTTAAGCATGTGAATTGGAAGAAAATCTTTACAAATTGTTTTCTCGTGTTTTGAACAGCAAATTAATCCTTTTACGGTAGGCACAACAAACGTTTTTAAACGCACGTTAAAGGTTATTCTTGTGAAAGCTCCAAACGTCGGCTGAGTATCCTATGTCAATTAGAAACCACAAAAAACTATAATAACACGGAAACATTGGAAAGTGTGCTCAATTAAACACGCTTGTGAATTTTTCAATCAATAATTAGGGTTGTTACGGTTCCGCAGTGACAATGTCGACACGGAAACATTGGCACAATGTGCAAATATAAGCGAAAAATTGATATATCTATGTAATTGTTAAATTTTATGATGTGCCAGCCCAAAAGTTCCTCAATCAAATGTTAGAAGTCGACATGAACACGCGTAAGAGTTTTTTCAATCAATAATTAGCGTTGTTATGGTCCCGCAGCGAAAACTGCGATGCCTGAGTATCTTATGCTTCCAACATCTAAACGAATTGTTATTGCAAAACCCGTTTCGGTATTTAAAAAATCGCTTTTTCTCTGCGTCTCTGCCCGTTACACACTCTTTCCGCCTGCGTTTCGCCAATTTTGGCAATATGCCGTTTTTACGACAGATATTATTGTTAATTTTGCAGATTCCTCGCGAGCCAGGAAACCCAGGAAAGGGCAATTACTGGGCCATCGACCCCCAGGCCCACGACATGTTCGACAACGGATCCTACCTCAGGAGGAGGAAGCGGTTCGTTTTACATTTTAAACTGCGAAAAATCGCTGGAATTCCCTATTTTTGACCGATTTCTCGTCGATCTACCGTATCGATGTCAATCCGTGACTAAGCGTCTGCTGTGAAATGCACAGACACTACCGTAATCGGCTAACTCGCTCTCTCATTGTTGACGCACAACATTTACCCGCGCTGGGCGCAAAACAATAATCATTTATTCGCCATGGAGAAATCTACTCCGGGAACGGGAATCTATTTACAGCCGAGGGCTATTAGAAGCAGCGGGAAGTAGGCTTCAAGAGATTGTATGAAAAATCGAGCTTTTTTAAAAAAAAAATTGAGAAAATGGAAAACTAAGCAATTGAACACTTAAAACTTTGCACTTCACTTTGAAATTTATTTTTTAAGGGCTGGGTTTGTAACATTTGAACATTAAAAATATAAATCCCTTTTTCTAAATTGTGGCCACGGTTTTGTGGGACGAGAAAGTTGACTACTGAGGCCACACTACATTTAACAAAATAAGAAATCAGTGTGTACATATTTGTTTAAAATGTTGTTAGAAGTACTGTATCTTCGCAGTGGAGCGCGGATAGTACCTCCTTGGGCGGGGCAAGCCGAAATTACGCAGATTTCACTAAACAACGAGCAGTTTTCGCTAAACACCGAGCACTCAGAAATTAATTTTCCGGAATTTTTGAGGCAAAAAATATACTAACTAGTAAGTCGTAAAAAAATCATTTTAAATAGTTTTTAATAAAGTTGTTACGAGCACGGTCGAAATAGAGCGCGGATAGTTCCTTGTTGGGCGGGGCTTGTTGCATTTCGGCCACAGACTCGGCTAAACATCGAGCAGAATTTAGCTTACAAGCTAAATCCGAATTTTCGAAGAATATTTACGATTTTTTGAAATACTATGGTGTTAAGCTTTTAGCTCCTAAA
Organism: Oscheius myriophilus; assembly: GCA_964057215.1. Lineage (NCBI taxonomy): Eukaryota > Metazoa > Nematoda > Chromadorea > Rhabditida > Rhabditidae > Oscheius > Oscheius myriophilus. The sequence continues at coordinate 11,293,229 of OZ059903.1, read as the reverse complement.
TTATTTATGAGAACTGATTGAAAGTTTAATGACGGACAAAATTTCCAACTATAAAGTGCTGAAAAACAACTTTGTAAATTTTGAAAATGCATTACCCAACTAATCGTAAGTATCTCTTTTTTTAGATACAAGCGTAGTTCTGAGACGGATCTGCCTCCCATGCGCTACCAGCCCTTCCTCCCTCTGCCTCCGATGGCCCCGATGCTCCGTCCGATGATGCCTCCGATGGTCTCCGCCGCCTCCCCTCTCCCTCCCTCTCTCCCTCTCATGCCTCCCTTCCCTCCTCGGGTCCCTCAGGCCTTCTTCCCCCTCCCAATGGCTCCGGTCGACCCCCGAGGCCTTCTGGCAGCCATGGCTAGAGTTCAACCAAATATGTCTTCAGAGCATCACAAACTGACATGACCCCATTTTCAGATTGTAAATTACGTGCAATAGTCACCAGGGACCTGAATCAATCGATATATCGATTTTTCGCGTCCCGATTTGTCAGTATTCCGTCTCAAACGTGTACCTCGCATGATCTGATCCTCGAGCTTGCTCCCCGCCCCACCATTTCTCCCGGTTCTCGAAGGTTGTTCTTTCTTTCTTCGCCCTTTGAACAAATATACCGTAATAAATGTGGAACAACGTCTTCCGACCTTTGAGTGAACTTTATCTCATGGGAACTTGGCGCATTCGGCGGCGAGATGAAAGACATAAGCCACGGTGGGCTTATCGACGATGTTGACAGAAGAAGCCGCGATAGGGGCAGTCAGGGGGAAGGGAGGGGAGCCAGGATTTATGACTCCACTTGAATTTACGACTTTTAGTTTTAAATTTCAAAATAAATGTGTAAAAAGTCGCTTCGGGAGTATAACTTTTTCAGAAGTTTCGAGCAGTAACTGTGCTTTGTGATTTTGGAGACTCTTTTTAGAAAACCTTTTTTGGAGGAGAAAAGTTGTTTCATTAATTTGGAGATGTTCCCAATGGTGATGAACAATTATACAACGGGTGTGCCCGGGCCAGCCCGCCCGCCGAATTTTCTCAGCTGATAGAAGAAGCCGTGGTTTGGGCAATGCCTTCAGCAGCTGACGCAATCCAGAGTAAACTGAAATAATTTTCTATAAAGACACTACAAAAGTATGTTTCAAAAAACCGAACCCATAACAACAGATAAGTTTGGAACATAATAGGAAACAAACGAAAGAAGTACCCGCCGCCGATTCCGACACCCTGCGGACATAAAGCGGCTGCCAATAGGAGCTTTGGCTAAATGCCAAAGCCGGAAATTATCTGACGCGGTGGGACCAGGTCACTCCGTCCTTTAAATTTCCGGTGCCGTTTTTAAAAGCAGATCATACCACGTCTTCATCAGCAAATGATTTTGTGGGGGAGGAAAAGTCTCCTGACGGTTCCTAAAGCGACTTTTTTGTGTTGCTAATTTTTGAGAAGCTCAAGTTGCAAAGAAAAAATTTCTCACAATAACCACAAAAAGGAAAATGTCTAAGCGAGATTTAAAAATATAGGCATATTTATGTAATTTAATTCCTTTTCTTTCCAAAAATGCTAAATTACAGTTGTTGATAAAGCTCTTGGTTTAAGCTTACTTTTTTCTCCTGAGCCGATTAGGCTTTGACAGAAGAAAAAATCAGCCTTGCGGAGCCTAAACATCGAAGAGTTCAGTGTTTATCTATTTATTTTTAACCCTGTGCCCTGCCGCGATGACCCGTGACCTAAACAGGCCAAGCTCGTCAAGTACTGCCAAAAGGATATTGCCTTAAAGGCAGAGGCCCACGTAAAATGAAGAGGAGGACCTGTCCATGCTAATCGTAAAACTCTCTGCATTTCACCATTGAAAATGATACTCTCTCGCCTACGTTACGTCATGGACAGGTCCTTTTTCATTTTCCTGGGCCTCTGCCTTTAATTGCATTTATGTACAACCCTTAGTATAAAGAAGTCACCAATTTTGCTTTAGGATTGCATTTGTTTTTGCCACTTTATCTTCATTTTGTTTCCAACAAAAGATAATTAAAAACTAGTCCTTCTGTGTGTTTTCATTCAATTGATGTATTAAAGTGCGTCGCGAGTGCAGCTGTCCCTTCGTTTGTAACGCCTGCTAACGTGATCTGCGAGTGATGCGCCGAGAATTCGGGAATGATCACTCACCCGGCCTAATACGATAAGAATAATGCCTACGAAGCACGACAAATACAATATCATCGGGGAATTCGGTGATGATAACGATTATTTTTTAATAACATAGAGGGAGCGCTACTTTTCGTCTTAAACACACACACACATATACACACACACACACACACACACACACACACACACACACACACACACACACACACACACATCTGGTCTCTCTCTACCCTCTTTCTCTATTTCTCGGTATCTCTCTCTTTTTCACTACAACATAACCATGTTGACACCTGTTTACAGTGAGAGAATATGCTAATGTGGGATGAGTGGGGGCGCTGATGACGCAATCAGGACGTATCGATGTCGATCGAGGCTTGCGCAACCTATGGTGTCTGTAATTGTCGGATTAGCCGCGACACCGACTCACTCAAGGGCTCGAGTACGGTAGCGGAGACGAGATGTTACATAAGGAATGGGGATGGAAGGCCGAAGAGAGAAGGACATTGAGTACTTTGGGAGAGTGATAGAATGACCCAGAGTCGGCATAAATTGGGAGAGGTAACCCAAGGACCACCCGCATATTGTGCTGGAAGCCGCTTGGGCATTAGAAACGCCCAGCTCATACGATTTCAACCCTTTGGCAAAATGGAAAGCGTGTGTGGAAAGCTTGTGTGTGTGTGTTTGTGTGTGTGTGTGTGTTTGTGTGTGTGTGTGTGTTTGTGTGTGTGTGTGTGTGTGTGTGTGTGTGTGTGTGTGTGTGTGTGCGTGACCCCTTATTCACAATCAAATATATGCTGTATCAGAGTCGACCGAAAACTTCTACCCGTGTGCACGGTGTAATATAGGCATGTAGAGTACAGTATCCCTTTGTGAAGTACCGTAACGCTCGTTTCATCGTATGTACAAACATTGACACAATCCCGGTTCTGCGCAGAGACGTTGATTCGATTTGCGAGGAGAAACGATAATATCGCTACAAGACCACCGAGGCGGAAGGGACAGACGCACCTGCAGGGAGACGACGCGCCCGGGGTGCAGGTAGAAGAGGATTTGCAGAGATAGGAAGAGGTGGAAAATGGTCTTAGCAGTATCTCCATCTCCCTCTCTGTATCCTTTTCCCGTATATCTATATATGCCTCTCAGCCTTTTCTCTAAATCTGCTTCTCTCAATCCCTGACTCTTTGAAGTTGCCGTTTCTATATCTCCATCTCCCTTAATAGTTCACAATGAGTTTGTCTATGAGCTTTTATGTTTCAGGAGAGGTTTTCCGTGCAATCTGCCTTTTTCCCCTTCGCAACACGGAGTGTGTTCTGAGAGTTGATCCAATTACCAAAATATTTGCTAGAATCGCTCTGAAGTTGATTTGATTAACGGCGACGCGCCCGACGATCCGTCGCCGCCTGTTATCGTCGCGAAACCGATACCGTACACGCTGAATTCGAACCGAAATCCAAACTCAACGACACGGAAAACCGTGTGTGCAACGGTTTGAAAAAGGAGACCTTGGTCAACAAAACTATTTCACTCGAACATCTTTCATTCTGGCCACGAATAAAGACGTGAAAGGAAACCAATGATTTCGGAATTTACTGCATCGGTTTTAACCCTTCAGCAAAGCGAAATCGTATTTGTGATGCTTAAAAATATCGTCAAAGATGTTTCATGTTAGGGATGCGCTGGTTAAATTAAACAACCCATTTTTATCATTCGACAAACGAACCTGATGAAGCGATTCCTTGAACCGCGCAAAAAAAAACAAAAATTAGATACGCATATTAACTAAGAATACGAGCTAGGAGGGGAGCGAAAGTACCTGTTTCGCCTCAAAATAACTCTCAAAGCGATTCTTATTCCACCGTTAAAAAGAATGATTAGGGACTCTTCCACCCAAGCCTTTCGCTTCCTCAATCGTTTTCCGAAGAAGATAGCGTTACAGCAAGTATATACGTTTTGGGTTCCGCCGTGATAATCCTTGATCAAACGGACGCCCTAACAACCTGATTAAAGCCCCCAGAACCCTCCATTCGGGGACTCGCCCAATTTAGCCAGGCCCCTTTTTTAAGATTATACTGCTAATATGGGTATCGAACATATTCTCTAAGTCCCCTTAACTCATTTATCATAGTTCTAGTTCTAGAGAGCGTATAAAGCATTTACCAAAACATCCTTTTTCAAACTTTGACAACTTTCTTTTGTGAAAGGGTGGAGGCCTTTTTGAAAAAGTTTCCTGAATCAGTTTTTGATGCTCTTTCGATAGAGCCTACTTTCAACGGCCTTTGAATTGTTCTTAACAGATTTTTGAATTTCAAAACATTGCTATGCTAACTCTTCGGGCACGTTCTTAGAATTACCAGCCATTTTTAGGACGTGAGGGCTATTCAGTGCAGAATTTAAAGTTTGATTTATTTAGGAATCTTAAATTAGGAAGTGTTACAACCTTTGTGTATAAAAACTGGCACCCGTTAACATATCAAGTTTTCACATTAACTGTTGATTACAAAGAAACGAGTCTATATTTGAACTGCCAATCGACAGTGAGATGTAGTTTGTAGGTTGGGAAGTGAGCCTATCCCCTACCACCAGTTCAAACCACCGTTCGACCTTGCTTCATCACGTTTTTCAGCCTCTTGGGGTGGTTTCCCGTCTCTCTCGATTCAAACGCTCCTTCCGTCGTGTGGCGTCGCCTCGCATCAGTAAATCGGATGTCAGTGCCGGCTGGCGAAACTAACGCTCTTACCGTAATCCGCCCCGCCCGCCAATGTTTGGATTCACGCGGCGAGCGGCGTGACGAATCTCTTGTGACAGGCGCAAATACGGTGTTGCGATCAGCGGATTCCACTGATTGCGATTGCCAAGAGGGGGGCTGTAGTTTGCACCTAGAGGTACTGTAGAACTGGTCCAAAGTTACACCAGATCGAAAGAGAGTCCTGGCTCTTTGTTTGTTTTGGGCGCGTGGGCGGTTTTTGTAGGGAAGACTGATGATGGTATGATAGCGGAGACAACTGCCAGCGGCCGGCGGCCATCCGTCTCCGCAATTTGTCAGTCGGCGCTGTAACAAGAGCCTCACGCGCCAGGGAGGCCTTTTCCGGAGACAGGGGCCTTCCCCATTTCAATGTTTGAGAAAATTTGGGGGACCGAGAAATCGGATTTGGCATTTTGCCAGTTGCCCAGAAACGCAGCCGAATAAAGGTCCCACCACGAAACGTGCTGGCGAATTAGCCACAACCTGAGTCTGTTGAATACGCAAACTCGCGGGTTTTGGCGAATTGCCAGCACTTTTTATGGCAGGACTTTTTTCTTACATTTTTTCCTTCAGGGCGGGGTTTGGCAAATACAGAATGGTAATTTTTATAATTCAATATAAAGAGAAAGCAGGCGCTATTTCGTGATAAATCCCTCGTCAGAACGCTCACTCTCTTGCGTCGTTCAGATCCCGTCTTTTGTGAACTACTCCTTTAGGGGCAGGACCAGCAACTTGAACTATTTTTGGCTGTCGAGCGTCAAACGATGGTGCGTGGGCACGGACTAAATATGATTCAAGCGCTATTTTGGCAGGCATCCCTAAATTTTACCAAAGGCCAACGTTTTCTCTGGCGAGCAGGTCCGTATACCTTGCACGTTTCACTCCGTCATTCGTAGACCCCGGTATTTTCATTTCCGAAGCTGTTTTAAAATTTTTAGCTCGGGATCATGCAAGTTGAACATTTTACTTCAAAAATTTTAAAAAGAATAGACATTTTACACTAGAACAAAGGGTTACAGAAAAGTTTTCGGAACTTGAAAATCAAATGGCAAAGCGAATCGATCGTATCAATGTTTCTCCAAGAAACTGCGGTTTAGAACATCCAACTTTCCGGATAGCTAGCTTTTGGTTATTTCAAAAAAGAGAAGGAGATTTTGCATAACACAGTAACAGCGATGTTTTCTGTCACATTCTTTGCGAAAAATTCCGCTGCAACTTCGATTTAAATTTAGGGTGTGTATACAAGTGGGAAATGACCGAATGACTTCTAATTTTCTTTTCTTTCAGGATTTAGCAGACTTCCGCTGCATCAGGCTAGCTTGATGATTTCATGATCAATAGTGAACGCAGCCTTCGGCCGCATCAGTGCTGCCTAGCGCCAGTGCGATTCCCGACCGCTATTTAACATCTCCCTTCATTTTCCCACCACACCGTCGTTATCTACTTTACGAGTTTGTTTGAACGGGCATCTGTGCTGAGGAGGACCCAGAGTTAATCGTGAAAAATAAGTATCTGAAAATGTGGTCCAAGTTATCTGAAATTCTTAAAGGAATTCTCCGACTTTACAGTCTACCTGTCTCCGACTTTACCTGTTTTAAATGTTCTAACGGACAGAATGACAACATTCCAATGTTTAGAGCGAAAAAGATTTGTAAGGGAAAACTGCAAAAACTTGGTTGCAACGCTTTTTGTCATTGGTTCAATTCAAATGCCGCTCGTCGGCTTCTTCCAAGGCTCCAGGTGTCTCTGAAGTGCAAAGTGTCTCCGTCGTAAATCAGGCTGCAGCTTGTCGCGCGGCCACCGACGACTGGTTTACGGCTCTGGCTCAAAGAGGCCGAAGTGCGACAACTGCGAGTGACCGCCGGCGACAAATTGGCGTTCGCTCAGAGGGGGACACGTTCTGTATGCACAAGGGACCGTAAAAGGGCAATAAAGAAGGGAAATGTGCCAGCGGAGATAACTCTGACGTTGCTACTGTCCCACTTGATAACGCTACTGAAGCTGGTCTATGGCAGATCTGGGGGACCGAAAGGTTTTTCATGGGTACCACAAACCAAAGTAAAGAATAATTTGTATGTAACAACAATTTCAGTTAGCATGGGGTCGATCGGAGTGAGGAAGTCCACTCCGACTTCCGGTCACTTTCCCAGAGCCGGCTGTCACACATGTCTACCGTAGTCGGCGGCATCGTAAGTGTGCGGCAAAAAGGCCAACAATCTGTCGGCAGAGCTATGAAATAGCTCTTAAAGCGTCATAAAACTATCAGCTGCCGCCTGTTTGCAGTAGCAATCGCGGTGGGAGAGAAAACAAATTGGGGATGTAGAGGGGGTACGGAAAGTCAAGAAAAGCAGTGGCGCAGCTGAGAAAAGTTGTGGAAAACAGTGGCCCTGCTCAAAAAAGTTGTGGAAAACAGTGGCCCTGCTTGGAAAAGTTGTGGAAAACAGTGGCCCTGCTTAAAAAAGTTGATGACCGAAGTGGCCCTGCTCGGAAACGTTGTGGAAAACAGTGGCCCTGCTCAAAAAAGTTGTGGAAAACAGTGGCCCTGCTTGGAAAAGTTGTGGAAAACAGTGGCCCTGCTCAAAAAAGTTGATGACAGAAGTGGCCCTGCTTGGAAAAGTTGTGGAAAACAGTGGCCCTGCTTAAAAAAGTTGATGACAGAAGTGGCCCTGCTCGGAAACGTTGTGGAAAACAGTGGCCCTGCTTAAAAAAGTTGTGGAAAACAGTGGCCCTGCTCAAAAAAGTTGATGACAGAAGTGGCCCTGCTCAAAAAAGTTGTGGAAAACAGTGGCCCTGCTCAAAAAAGTTGATGACAGAAGTGGCCCTGCTCAAAAAAGTTGTGGAAAACAGTGGCCCTGCTTGGAAAAGTTGTGGAAAACAGTGGCCCTGCTCAAAAAAGTTGTGGAAACAGTGGCCCTGCTTGGAAAAGTTGTGGAAAACAGTGGCCCTGCTCAAAAAAGTAGATGACAGAAGTGGCCCTGCTCAAAAAAGTTGTGGAAAACAGTGGCCCTGCTCAAAAAAGTTGATGACAGAAGTGGCCCTGCTCAAAAAAGTTGTGGAAAACAGTGGCCCTGCTCAAAAAAGTTGATGACAGAAGTGGCCCTGCTTGGAAAAGTTGTGGAAAACAGTGGCCCTGCTCAAAAAAGTTGATGACAGAAGTGGCCCTGCTCGGAAACGTTGTGGAAAACAGTGGCCCTGCTTAAAAAAGTTGTCGAAAACAGTGGCCCTCCTCAAAAAAGTTGAGGACAGAAGTGGCCCTGCTCGGAAAAGTTGTGGAAAACAGTGGCCCTGATCAAAAAAGTTGATGACAGAAGTGGCCCTGCTCAAAAAAGTTGTGGAAAACAGTGGCCCTGCTCAAAAAAGTTGATGACAGAAGTGGCCCTGCTCAAAAAAGTTGTGGAAAACAGTGGCCCTGCTCAAAAAAGTTGTGGAAAACAGTGGCCCTGCTCAAAAAAGTTGATGACAGAAGTGGCCCTGCTCGGAAACGTTGTGGAAAACAGTGGCGCTGCTCAAAAAAGTTGTGGAAAACAGTGGCCCTGCTTGGAAAAGTTGTGGAAAACAGTGGCCCTGCTTGGAAAAGTTGGGGAAAACCGTGGCCCTGCTCAAAAAAGTTGATGACAGAAGTGGCCCTGCTCAAAAAAGTTGTGGAAAACAGTGGCCCTGCTCAAAAAAGTTGATGACAGAAGTGGCCCTGCTCAAAAAAGTTGTGGAAAACAGTGGCCCTGCTCAAAAAAGTTGATGACAGAAGTGGCCCTGCTCGGAAACGTTGTGGAAAACAGTGGCCCTGCTTAAAAAAGTTGTGGAAAACAGTGGCCCTGCTCAAAAAAGTTGATGACAGAAGTGGCCCTGCTCAAAAAAGTTGTGGAAAACAGTGGCCCTGCTCAAAAAAGTTGATGACAGAAGTGGCCCTGCTCAAAAAAGTTGTGGAAAACAGTGGCCCTGCTCAAAAAAGTTGATGACAGAAGTGGCCCTGCTCAAAAAAGTTGTGGAAAACAGTGGCCCTGCTCAAAAAAGTTGATGACAGAAGTGGCCCTGCTCGGAAACGTTGTGGAAAACAGTGGCCCTGCTTGGAAAAGTTGTGGGAAACAGTGGCCCTGCTCGAAAAAGTTAAGGAAAGCAGTGGCCCTGCTCGAAAAAGTTGAGGATTCCTGTGGCCCCTTTGTAAATCCTTCATTGTAATTTCAAACCGAAACTAATTTGCGTGCTTTCTGTGCACGTGCCGTTGTGTGTCTGTTGTAATGCAAATGTTTAGGTGTAGTTTCACTCTACGGCGCCAATTTGTCTACCTCCGCTTCCACACAAATCACTCGGCGAACTGGCGATCGCATAAATCGCGGATCAGCCGACGAATCGAACGGACCACCGGCGAATTACGGGGATCCTCTGCTATCGGAAGTTAGTTTTGAATAGGAGGACACTCCATTCGAAGACAAAATTATCTCCTATTCGCGTTAAAAGAAGATGTGTTTAATCCAAAGTTTCCCCATAAAAAACAAGTGCTGTGAATATACAGATTTCATTGCAAATGTCATCAACATGTTAATGGTAATGCAAAACGTGCGAAACGACCCTCGGTCTAAACCTGGGCGGCGGCCTTCTTTCGTCCGGTGGTCTTGGCCGCAGCGGCGTCCTTGTCCTCGTTGACGGCGGCGTTCTTCAGAGCACGGCCACGACGAGCCTTCTTCTCAGCGGGAGCGTCTGAAAAGAGGCCGATGAGTTACAAAAAGTAAGCGGTGCTTGCCTTCGTGCTCCTCCTCCACAGCATCGGCAGCCTCTTTGTTCTCCTTGCCGGTGGTCTTCGGAGCACGGCCACGACGAGGCTTCTCCACGGGGGGCTCTGAAACGGGATTCTGTGCAAAAACAGCCAGTTTATCAAACCCTCTCCCTCGTTGATGGGCTCAGCCACGTCGGCAGCGCCGTCCTTGTTTTCGTTGACAGTCTTCTTGGAGACGCGGTCGCGAGCCCTCTTCACCACCGGGATTTCTGAAGACAACCACATAAATGTCGATGTCCAATTTCCCAAATACAGCTCTAAAATAGTCGCACCTTTTTCCTCATCGTCGACGGGCTCGGCAATGGCCTCCTCCTCGGCTACAGGATCGGCGTTCTTGTTTCCAGTCTTCTTGGCAGGGCCACGGCCACGATGAGGCTTCTCCGCGGGCAGATCTGGAACATATCATACAGATTGGAATACAATTTACGTCAAGATAATCGACTTGTTCCAGTGGTGACTCAGTAAAATTACTTGGAATCCATAGATCAATAAAATCGCGATTGCGTCACGACCAAATAATTAGGGATTCCGAAGCGGATTTACAGTGCGGATATCGAAATTGCCTAACCTTCGTTCTCCTTTTCGCCACTGGGCTCAGCCATGGCGGCTTCCTCCTCGACGACAGGCTCAGGAGTGATGTTCTTCTTGGCGGCGCCACGACCACGGCGAGGTTTCTCCACGGGCAGATCTAAAAACAACAATGTACTTATAGTTAGATAAAAAAAAATCCCCGTTGGTAAAAAGGAATATTCGCGCGCCATTGCATCATAGCAATGTAAGAGCTTCAGTACTACCAGAGAAAAAAGCTTCAGTACTACCAGGTAAAGGCACAGTCGTAAAAATATTTGCTTACCTTCCTTCTCCTTTTCGCCACTGGGCTCAGCGGTGGCAGCTTCCTCCTCGACGACAGGCGTGTTCTCCTTGGCTGTCTTCTTGGCGGCGCCACGGCCACGACGGGGCTTCTCCGCGGGCAGATCTATAAAAACATAAGTGATAAAATTATAAACAAAAATATCATGCTTGCATTCACAGCTAGCCGTTTGTACTAAAGCGCCGACAGTTTAAAAGACTGCATGCACTAGGCAAAAACTATCCGTCACAAAATCTCAGTAAACAGGTTTCATAAAATGATCTCAATTAACATTTTGCAGCTCTACATGAGTAGATTATAGAGCAATTCTTTGGTCAAAAACAAATTTCTCTAAATAAGAGAACAGCTCTTTAAGATGATAACAATCGGAACAATTAAAAATTCGTAGATAAACAGATTTTGAAATTAAATTCTTATGTCCGCCTGTTGATGGTTGCATCCTACAGCCTCAAAAGAAAATTTTAACTTGCTTTGCATTCAGCTGCGTACACAATTCCACGGCACTCCCAGACTCGCCCGCGGCTTTGTCTGGTTATATAAAATGAAAACGGCTACTATCCGCGGTACTATCCAAAGACATACAAAAAAAAATCGTGACGGGACCGCGAGAGACAGTTCTTTAGCTGGCTCTGTCCGGTGTTGGCGGTCTGTGGCGTCATAAACGAAGCGCATTCGCAAGGAACGGCGATGTCTTTAAGGACCCAGAGCACTCGATCCTCTACAAAACACAGTGAAACGCTTACGCGCCACGCCGAGTTAGATTGTCCAATGTTTGCACGATTGCGAAATTCCCTTAACGATCCTAGTTTCGGGAATGCATAACTCGGTAAATCGAGTGGGTTCCTTCTAGTTTCTTGTAATGGTGCCAAACGCACTTTCCGCGTAGACCGTGGAAGATTCTCAAAAGATTAAAATTCCTACCTTCCTCCTTTTCACCGCTGAGCTTAGCAATGGCCTCCTCCTCGGCGACAGGATCAGGGGTGATGTTCTCCTTGACAGCCTTCTTGGCGGCACCACGGCCACGACGAGGCTTCTCCTCGACGGGCTCAGCCTCGGCGGTTTCAGCCTCCTCCTCCTGGGCGGGCTTCACTTGGGCCTTGGCCCTCTTTCCGCCTCCCTTCTTGACAGCGACTGGCTCTGAATTAATAAAAATAGGAGGCAAATAAAGGCAGAACGTGACAAGAAGTAACATAGAAAACAACACTACGCACCCTCCTCGGCTTTTTCCTCCTCGGGGAGAGGCTCCTCAGGCTCCTTGACAGTGACCTTCTTGTTCTTCTTCTGGGCGGCCTCCTTCTCATTCGACTCCTGCACTTCGGGAACCTCGGCCGAAACGGCGTCTAAAACAAAGAAGTCAAAAAATTAAAAGAACATTTAAAGTCCGACTTGATACTTAAAAATGAGGTAAACACATTTCAATGTAAGAAAAAGTACCTTTATTAGCCTTCGGCTGACGTCCACGGCGGACAGGCTGTTCGGCTTCCTCCTCCATCTTCGGCGCCTCGGCGGCGGCCTTCTTCGTTGAAATTCGAACCATTTTGTGCTACAAAATATAGTTTTAATAAAGATCGTAACAAAAATTACAAAAAAAAAAAACAAAAAAAAAATACACACGCAAACGAAGCAAGACAGAAGTAAGTCCTCGGAGGCCCAAAAAAATTCAAAGCACTCGAGAAAGATTTTTCGCGCCTAATTTGATTTCGGCGCAGGACCTTTTCTTAGGGTACTGTAATAACTTGCTGATCTCCGTTTTTCCAATAATTGAGTGAATAATAAAATGATCATGGAATTCCGGAAACGGATTTACCGGCCTAAGATTGGGTAATTCCTGGATCTTTTTTTTCGCAGTTTCGTTCAGCTCCATTTCGCAGTTATATTCAGCTCCATACCGGAATTTTGGCTTACAAATACTCATATTTCACCATATTAGGGGGTTGATCACATACTGTTGTTAGGACACATTCGCAAGTTCCTGAAATTCTATTTACAAAGGGCAATCTGTTAGTTGTCGTTTTAAAAGCGACTCTTGTGGGGGAAAATTAGGAAAATTCAGGAATTTGTCTTTGAGCAACGAAAATAGTCGGCTGGCATCTCTTTTTCTTTGTTTGCCCATTTGCCTCTCTCTCTCTCCCTCTCTCCCTCTCTCTCTCTCTATCTCTCTATATCTATCTCCTCTGAATTTTCTTTCTGTCTTACGAAGTGCTAGTCAGATTTTAGCGAAGCTACTTTGCTTTGTTTTTCAAATGTCTAGACGTTCATTTCTAACCGGAACTACTCAAGAACATAAGTGGAATTTGTTTTCAGGCCAATTTTGCAGAAACACTAGTTACAGGAAACAAACAATTATGAGTGACAGGAAATGATGTCTAAGGCTGGTGGTTGATTCACCCATCGGCGTGGCTGCAAATTTTCACCTGCAATGTGTTCATTTGCTAGCTTCTCTCTCAGTCGCATCTCTTTCTCCCTCCCTCTCCCTCTCTCTCTCTCTCTCTCTCTCTCTCTCTCTCTCTCTCTCTCTCTCTCTCTTCGAATTGGCATAATTCCGAGTCTCCGAAATCTCTCTGAGTCATTTCCCGAAAGGCGACTCCCTCGCCCTTCTCATCATTTTACACCGAGGTCGCAGCCGTTTTCGCATTGATCCCGCTTGATCCTCCGACAGCTGTCTCTTTTCGTTACCACGTCTTTCTCTTTTTCCGCCTTTTCTGTCGTTTTCCCTTTGGCTTGTTGTCAGAAAACAACTTAGAGACAATTTCGCCTCTGCACCACGGCTTCCGCGAACAATTTGTGGATGCAGCAGTCAGCAATTCCTCGAAATAGACGACTTCTTGGAAGAGTTCTCGGGATTTCCTAGGATTCTGTAGTCATTTTATTTGAAAATATATTTTCAAGAATTTGAAAATCATGTAGATTTTCAAAGCCAGAAAATCATACATCGTACTTCAAAATCAGTCGAGCATTTACCGATATTTCATAATTGCGTGTTATTTTGTACTTTTATTATTTGAGCATTTATTCGAATCACCAGATGTGCTTACCTTCTCAGTTAATTGTCTTTCATTAGCATATATCTCACGTGAAACACCATATGCCCCGTTCTTTAGATTCAGCTGTCACGTTAAAATTGTAGCGTTAATGCCTCAATTATTGAATACCTTATGCTTTCACACAAATTTCTTACAAAAATACCTCAGCTCGGAGAACTTTTGATATTGGGTCCCGCGGCGATAACCCGAGATCTACTCGGGCGCGCATTTTCTAGGCGGAAAGATGCTTGTTGGCAACATTCTTAAAAATTTACTGAATGAGTTTTTGATTGAGGAAAGGAAATTTTAAACACTTTCCAATGTGATACATATTTCAAAATTTATGGAAAACAGGTCCGTTGCATCGCTTGCTTAGAAACATATATGCGTTGAAAAAAGCGATGCAAGGTAGTTGCATCGCTTTTTTCAACGCATATATGTCTCTAAGCAATTTCCATCACTTTCAGTTTTTGACACCAAAATTTGATGTACAGCTTGAACGTTACCTACTTGAATATATATTTCCGAAAAACTTGGGGAAATTTACCATTGAATTCTAGTTTTCGGTATCTGTGAATTAAAACTTACCTATGGAATTCAGCGTAGAACTTGAAGTTATAGTCTATTTCCTACAGAAAGACCGGAAACTTTTCAGTTACCTTCAATTCCCCCGTATTTAACCACTGACGACTTGAAACATTGGAGTGAATAAAAGTATTTTAGGCGTAACAGCATAGTAAAAGTGGAGTGCGCAGATAATTAGAAAAATCGCGGCGGGACCTAATGTGCCATCCTTTAAGGTTTTGGCCAAAAATCTGTGCCGTTTTTCGGAAACACACTATACCTAAATTTCGATCTTTCTCACAACAATTACAACAACAACAACAACAACAACAAACCACTTGAATTTACGAGAGAAGTCTGCAGATTTTAAGTAGAATTCTTTAAAACGTCAGAAGTTGCTTGAAGAATACAATTTGAAATTCACCAGGCGTTCGAAACTCAGGCGAAAGGGTTCGCTAACGAAGAAGACACCGAGAAAAAGCATTTTTGAAAGGATCTTTTTTGAAATGGATTATTTTTGCATGTTAGCATGGTGATTTCCTTTTGGTGAGAATTATAGTATACTCAGCGGACATAAGCAGCCAAATCGACTGGATCTAAGGAATATATTTGCCATTGTTCCGCTCTCCAACAGCGGTGAGACATCCTTTTCCCGACCTCCAAGTGATCTTCGTTGTTTTCCAAATAGAGTTGTTTTTGGCTCTAATTATACAAAGTGACGATTATTCGTCTAGGCGTGGGATGATTCCTTCAAAGCTGAGTAGTTTTGCAGTTTTCATCCTGTCGAATCACAGGAGAATCCCACAAGCCTCAAAATGTAAAGTTGACGTGTCTAATCACATCCGCGAGCACATATTCCGAGCGAAATGTGAAACCCGCGCCCCCAGCTGGTTACAAATTGTGTACTTCCCCCAGAACTCTCGAAATGCTCCTTCGCCGCGGCGGTTGCGTCAGTCTTCTCTACGAAGGAGATGGAGAAATTACAGAAGGAAACGGATTACGGTAAGATAATTTGGGTAATTAACAAATTTCCAAAATATGAATATTTGTATTTCACGTTTTCTTTGCATAATTCCTTGAGGAAACGCCGTAATCAGAAATGTTTTCGTCTCAGCACCCAGATTGAGCTTGACAGACGTGCAATTTTTTGTCTTATGCAATTACACAAGGGCTGCGAAGGAAGGAAAATATAGACGTCTACATAAAGCATAATTGTAGACTTTTTTGTACGTCAGGATTTTCTTGTCGAGCCGTTTACGTCTCACTTTTGTTTCTGAAAATGTCTCTTCAGCATAAAATCTCTCTCTCTCTCTCTCACTATCTCTCCCTCTGTCTCTCTCTACCTCTCACTCTCCCTCTCTCTGTTTTTACTTCTATCTCTATCAATCTGTAGCTCCCTCTCTTTATCGTTTTTGTATCTCTTTGTCTCTCTAGCATTTTTCTCTGTGTCTCAGTATGTTTCTCTGTCTACCGTTGTCTATCTCTTGCTTGCTACATGTCCTTCATCTCTCTCTCTCTTTTTCTCTCTCTCTTTCTCTCTCTTTCTCTCTCTTTCTCTCTCTCTCTCTCTCTCCCTCTCTCTCTCTCTCTCTCTCGATCTTTCTCAATGTGCCTGTCTCTATTTTTCTGTCTACCTATCTATTTCTCTGTTCCTGTCTCCTCTCTTATCCTGGCATGTCAGTTGTTTCCGCAACTCCCATGTAACAATCTCTCTTCCGCTATCTCCCTCTCTGTCTTTAGTTGAACTCTCTCTCTCTTTCTCTCTCTATCTCGCTATCTCTCTGTCCCTCTATTTTCTCAGTACATCTCTGGTCTGTCTCAGTACATCATTAAGTCTCTCTTTGTTTTTATGGCTCTCCTTCTGTCTTTGTTTCGCTCTAGTTTTTCCTTTATTTTTCTATCTTCTCAATATATCTCTGCCTTGTTGATTTTTTTCTCTCATTTTTACTTTTTGGCCCGTTAACATATCTTTTACACTTTTGCACTTTATTCCTGTGAGTTTAATATATTTTCTTTCATTTTTTCTCATCAAAGTCTAATGCCGGTTTACTCTTGTTTATCCTCATTTGAATAAATTCATTGCCTTGATCTGCACATACGCTAAATACTAAAACAAGAAAAAAGTGCTGAAGTGCAAGAAAACGACCGGTAAGGAGAAAATTGCGAGAGAAAAGCGCAAAAGTGTAAGAAAAAAGTGCAAAGTTCAAAAGATATAGATGTCGTCAAACGAGCATCGTGTTTTAAAATCAGCTTTTTCTCTGCGCCTACACGTCTCGCACACTATTTCCGCCTGAGTATCGCACGGCTGCTGCCTTAAGGCCGTTTTGACAGAATTCCCGTTTGGCGGCAGCTATATGTTAACTGGCCTTTATATCTCTCTGGCTCGTTCAAAACCGTTTGTGTTAATAATGAACGAAGCAGAGAATGAGAGAGATATTGAAGAGAGACTTCTACTTTCTCTATACCTCACTCCCCAAATGAATTTTTTCCCCAAAATTCCATCAGCTATTTTCCTCTTTTCAGCGCCCTCATAACCTCCTCCATTTTCCTAGGCCTCTTCTCCAAAGTCACGTACCCCTGCAGAGGGAATCTCAAGTGTTATTGCAGCCGCCTTCTAAAATCGTCTTTCATATCTCTCTCCGTCTCTTTCCGTCCACATCCAATTATCCAAAGGCAGTCCTTTTGTTTTCCCGAGACGCCTCCTAATTCTCTGTTTGTCATGATGTAACCAGATATGGAGGCAGTCTCATCCAACCTTATCTCCTTCTGTCTTCTATTGTTCCTAAAGTTCACTCCTTAGGGCATTCGTGTAAGACCGTTCAGTACAACGATATATGTCAAAACAAAGCCCCCTCAAATGCAATGTGCAGTGTGATATCTCTCTTCCCCTTCACTGCCTCATGTTTTCCTCTTCTTCTCCTCTCTCTATCCGGATGAGTCCCTCTTTCGACAAGATAGGCGCCTCTCTCCAATCTTTTTCCTCCCCCGTGTTGTATGCGCCGCCCTTTGCTTTCATTCTCACCAGATGTTTGTCTTCAGGATGACCAACGACACGCCGCTCATCTCTCCCAACAATAGCAGATCTGCATCTTTTAAGAAGACTGATCCAGGTGAGAGAAGTGACTCTCTCTCTCTGTGTGTGTGTGTGTGTGTGTGTGTGTGTGTGTGTGTGTGTGTGTGTGTGTGTGTGTGTGTGTGTGTGTGTGTGTGTGTAACGGAGAGTCGACGACTTTCCACCGACCTTGATTTCCACCCGTATTTAACCACTAGTAGCTTGAAACATTGAAGTGAATAAACATTTAACAAGCGAAACAACACAGTAAATGAGGATTGCGCAGACAATTAAGAAATCGCGGCGGGACCAAATGTACCTAGTCTTTTAGAAAACTCCATTTTCCTTGTCTCTTTTTAGGAAACGCACTGTAATAAATGACATTTATAACTTTCCCATTATGTTTCATAACTTACTACTCATAAGTAAGCTGAATCATTTCTTTGTTAATTCCGAATTGTGGTGTAGTAAACCCTGACAAATTCGATTCAGCGCCATCTTTGAATCGGAAAAAAAGGATCTGATAGCAAAACACATTTATTAAATGAAAAACATGAGCACATTTTCGCAGACGAAATTGTGCAAAGGAAAAAGAAAGCGGCGCGCTATGGAATGTGTGTGTTGTCTATCAGAGAAGGACCACGCGGTCTTTTCTCGCGAGGGGGAGGGGATGGTCCGTAGGCCGAGTAAAACGTTCTTTTGATTTCCGCAGGCCACGAAAATGAGAGGCTTAAAGCCGCGTGACGTTACAGCCGTAGGCCGCCTAATTGAGCTGCCGAAGGCCGCGTGCAAGCTAGGAAGGTAACAGAAAAAACGACTTTTTCGATGGGCTTGCTCTGTTGAACCCCTTCAAATCACAAGGAAGTCAATTGCCCGTTTTAAGAGACACAACTGTTGCAAGTGAACAACAGCATGTTACTTCCTCTATTTCCTCCACAACAAGTATCTGGGAGATCAAAGTAATGGACTTTGAAGAGAGAGAGAGAGAGAGAGAGAGAGAGAGAGAGAGAGACTGAGAGAGAGAGACAGACAGACAGACAGAGAGATAGGGAGAGAGGTCACCCGGAATCTCCACCGCGCCCTTGAGGCTATTTCCTAGTGAGAGTTAGTTAGTCTCCCTGATCCTCCTCTATTGCACTATCCAGTAATTTCCCCCCCCCCCCCCCCCCGCGACAGGCGTTCCTAGAAGTACTTTTGCAACAAGATATACTCAGTAAACAAGCTTTCCCTCAATTATTCACGTAGAGATTCTGTCACATGCCATTCGAACCCCCGCTAAAACTACACTTTCCCGACCAACCGGTTCTCATTTCTACTAATGGCGAAGGAGGTTTGTATATAACAGCCGCGCTATGTAGTTTTACCCATAGCCATCGTTATTTTTATTAACTTTTAAAACAGTTTCAAAAATTAATTTCAGAATCTCCAGACACGGACGGCTTGGCTAGAAGTTGGCCTTGCCGCGCGTGTGGCTGTCTCCTAGGAGTACTTCATTTGATATTTGGAGTTACTATTCTGATTTTGGATACCGTAACCAGTGATATCGCTGGAACGGCATTTTCAACTACAGCAGCCCTCACTTATCTAATTTCTGCAGTACTTTGCTTCATTGCAATGAGGTTGGTTGAGGGAGAAATAGAGAAAACGTGAGTGAGTGAGTGAGTGAGTGAGTGAGTGAGTGAGTGAGTGAGTGAGTGAGTGAATGAGTGAGTGAGTGAGGGAGTGAGTGAGTGAGTGAGTGAGTGAGTGAGTGAGTGAGTGAGTGAGTGAGTGAGTGAGTGAGTGAGTGAGTGAGTGAGTGAGTGAGTGAGTGAGTGAGTGAGTGAGTGAGTGAGTGAGTGAGTGAGTGAGTGAGTGAGTGAGTGAGTGAGTGAGTGAGTGAGTGAGTGAGTGAGTGAGTGAGTGAGTGAGTGAGTGAGTGAGTGAGTGAGTGAGTGAGTGAGTGAATGAGTGAGTGAGTGAGGGAGTGAGTGAGTGAGTGAGTGAGTGAGTGAGTGAGTGAGTGAGTGAATGAGTGAGTGAGTGAGGGAGTGAGTGAGTGAGTGAGTGAGTGAGTGAGTGAGTGAGTGAGTGAGTGAGTGAGTGAGTGAGTGAGTGAGGGAGTGAGTGAGTGTGAGTTTGAAAGTACAACAAACCGCATTTCCAGACGCCTCGACCGTTGTGCCCAGCTTTTGCTCTTTGGCTGTTCTTCGTTCTCTCTCGTCGCCTCCCTCGCCATTTTCCTAGAAAGCGGTGTAGTCCTCAATCGTTCATGTCCCGAAGGGTCCTGCATGTCTAAAGCAGCTCAGATCTACGGTGGCCTAATCGCAATAAGTCTTTCCGAGGGCAAGTCCTTTTCCAACCCATGTGTCATTTGCAAATTCCAGGCGTCACATGTGTAGCTACAATGTTCGTATGCTATCGATCACTGCGAAATGCCTTTGGAATAAGCTCTGCGAAAAGTCCTTATAGTACTCTGATAATTGGAGACTACAGGACTTTATCGACAAAACCGAAATTGGCCAGTGGGAGAGACGGAAGGGCTTTCTCAGAAGGAGCTCTTGTATGATTTTACGGGAAATAAATAGTTTTTATACACGAAATATTTTGTTGATGTGTGTATGTGTGTGTGTATGGGTGTGTGTGCATGTATGTGTGAGTGTGTGAGTG
Organism: Oscheius myriophilus; assembly: GCA_964057215.1. NCBI lineage: Eukaryota > Metazoa > Nematoda > Chromadorea > Rhabditida > Rhabditidae > Oscheius > Oscheius myriophilus. The sequence continues at coordinate 11,273,426 of OZ059903.1, read as the reverse complement.
TGTGTGTGAGTGTGTGAGTGTGTGTGAGTGTGTGTGAGTGTGTGAGTGTGTGAGTGTGTGAGTGTGTGAGTGTGTGAGTGTGTGAGTGTGTGAGTGTGTGAGTGTGTGTGTGTATGGGTGTGTGTGCATGTATGTGTGAGTGTGTGAGTGTGTGTGTGAGTGTGTGTGAGTGTGTGAGTGTGTGAGTGTGTGAGTGTGTGAGTGTGTGAGTGTGTGAGTGTGTGAGTGTGTGAGTGTGTGAGTGTGTGAGTGTGTGAGTGTGTGAGTGTGTGAGTGTGTGAGTGTGTGAGTGTGTGAGTGTGTGAGTGTGTGAGTGTGTGAGTGTGTGAGTGTGTGAGTGTGTGAGTGTGTGAGTGTGTGTGTGTGTGAGTGTGTGAGTGTGTGTGTGTGTGAGTGTGTGAGTGTGTGAGTGTGTGAGTGTGTAAGTGTGTGAGTGTGTGAGTGTGTGAGTGTGTGAGTGTGTGAGTGTGTGAGTGTGTGAGTGTGTGTGTGTGTGAGTGTGTGAGTGTGTAAGTGTGTGAGTGTGTGAGTGTGTGTGTGTGTTTGTGTGTTTGTGTTTACTACTGATGACATAACTCAATGTGCAAAGTGCATGTTCTAATTTCGTCCTTTCAATTTCACAGCTGCGTGGGCGATTAGTCAGGTAAACAAGATGTGCTTTCCACACTTTGATTATTCACACGTACATATAGTTAATCCAGCCACTTCATTCGTTATAAACATCTCCAAACACACCTTCTTATCAGTTGTACAAAAATTTAAATTCAGGCAGAAGGCGGCGCGCGGAATAAAATAAATGAATAATTCGATCGACGCAAATCAGTCGGCCGCCGTCTTCGCCATGTCGTACCGTGACAAGGCGAATGTCAACTGCGCCATTGAAGAGCTGAGGGCACTTTTGCCAATCAGCGGAGCTATCAGGGACGGAATGGTTGGTTTTTTATAGTTCATATCAGAAATATAGAATAGGATCGATTGACAGTGGTCAGAATGTCTAGATCACTGTTTGCCATTCACAATACTCCGCACTTGGAGTTTCCAAAGGAGAAGCCAAACGATCCCATTTCCACCTCTCCTCTTATTCTTCAGGTTTGTTGAGGTTTTAAGATACCAAGGATCGAGCAGCATTCTTAAGGGACCGTTAGGGACCTTTTGCAACTTTGGCCCATTTGAAAGAGAAAATTCAGCTGATAAAAAACTCTATGCAACACAGGATCAAAAATTCTCCTTTTCGAGATTTCTGGCTTCAATGTGCCCAAAACAGGCCGACCGTCTGCAGATTCTGCGGATGGCCGCAACGCCGCGATGTTTATCAGCCAGTCTAATTTCGAAGTGGCATTCTAATAGGACGAGTTTACTCGGAAAATGAGGAGTGCTCCAGAATTTAGCATATCTAATTAGTATATTTTTCGACCGTACCCGATGAAAATGGAAATGAAAATGTTCATGACCGTCACTTTAAAGGGACCATCAGCCTGCTTTTCGAAACGGAAATGAGCCGTATGCTAATTGCGCCATTCCAATTGAAATGTTATTTTCCAACACCGCTCCAGGAAACGGTTGTTCACAGAATGCTTGCCAAGTCCTCATTAGCATATGATTTGCATGAGCGTGAAAAACCCCCCTTATGGTCGCTTTAAGAACAGTGACAAAGGAAAAATCTAAACTTCTGAAAATTAGTGTGGAGTCTTCATACCAAATATGGCGCATATAGGTCCATCAGTAAAAATAAAACAAAGCGAACTTTTTCGATTTGGAAACGATGCCTGTTTAATTGTACTTTAAAGTAATGCTGCGGGTTAGTCCTTAAATCTAAGTATTAGTTTTGAATTCAGCTTGAAAAATTGACCGAAATGTCGCATAAAATGAGAGTTTTCTCGATAAATCTGCTGTGAAACACTGAAACGCACGAACCACAATAATATTATTTATACGCAATTTTTACTCTATTTTTGGCCATTTGCATAGATTTCAGTAGAATTTTTCTGCAAAGTGCATAATTCAACCTGAAATTGGATTTGAGGATTTTACAGTACCACTTGAGCACTTACTGTGAAAAATCGATATCGACTCAAATGCCTCAGAAAAATGTTTTTAGGCCAGAGGAGACGGTAGACGAGAAATAACTTAACAAATATTTAGTTTAGAGCAAAATTCAGGCATTGGTCAGCCTAAAATAAGGAAAATTTTCAGCTTTTTCCCGGATATGAAAATTTAGAGAAGTATTGCAACCTAGTCTTTGACCAATCATTGTTCGTGTTAATTTTCAAAATAAGTTTAAAGGGTTCCTAGCATTGGGTCCCGTCGCGACGATCTACTCAAAACGTGAGATGGGGCGAAAAAATAAATAGTGTTTTCCAACATCCTCCGTTTACAAAAAAAAACAAAAAAAGTTCTTTAGCAAGCCTGTAAACTCAGAAATCATTCAGGCCCTCGACATTTTCTGTTTTGTCCTTGACTGTTGCGGACGATTTGTCTATGTCACGGAATCAGTTTCCACTAATTTCGGCTTCTCACAGGTAACTCATTTCTTCTTCAGAAAATGCAACTTTACAATTTTAGTACCAACTGATCGGTTCCCCAATATACGACTTCATCCACCCCGACGACAAATCAGTGATCTTTAACGCTATGCACAATGTGACGGAGGGGTGAGTCAGAACCAGACGGAACAAAAGAAAACATTTCAGAACGGAAAGCAGTCAGTTGCTGTCGATTCGATTCTACTGTAAGCAGGCAAGGAGACATTGCGGTTTCACAAGGGATGGATTCAAGGTTAAGAAAGCAGACTATAATATAAAAGTTGGGTTTAGATTGCAACCATTGAGGCATTCTGTCGACGGTCGAAGGAAGGAGCTACAATGTTTGCGACAGGCTCAGTTTTTGATAGGAATGGATACCCAGAGGTATAAAACAGGTGTGCACGTGTGTGTGTGTGTGTGTGTGTGTGTGTGTGTGTGTGTGTGTGTGTGTGTGTGTGTGTGTGTGTGTGTGTGTGTGTGTGTGTGTGTGTGTGTGTGTGTTTGTGTGTGTGTGTGTGTGTGTGTGTGTGTGTGTGTGTGTGTGCATTTGTCCTCATTTCACAAACTCTCTTAAGGTCCCCCTTTCCATCGACCAATTCGTCATCCACGCTTCTCTCTCCCTCAAAGTGATTCTCATCGCCGGTCCCTTCGAAAAGTACCTTGGTCTCCAAGTAGCGGAGATTTGCAACAAAACCCTCTACCAACTGATTCACCCCGAAGACACGCCCACTTTACACAAAGAACATTTAAAAAGTAAGAATAGCAAATTCTGCGCAAAACTGAGTTTCAGTCATTAGCGAGCGTGAACACCAAGGCCAAATCCCTGCACTTCGTTTCATCAGTGGAAATAAAATCGTCTGGCTCTCTCTGTACATAATCAAGACACAAATCATTGGAACCATCCGGAATCCTGCGTATGATGTGAAGATCATTTGTACTCATCTGGGGTAGGAATCTTAAATGACCGATTTTTCAGTTAATGATTTTTAGTGAAGAGCCGCCGAGAAGTGTGCCAGCTGCCCTGCCATATCCCATTGTTCCTATCAACATCTACTCTCAAACTGGTGCCATCTCTTCTCTTTTTGGTACAAATGATAATTCATTTGAAAATCTTGATTTAACCCATCTCTTGTGAAAACTTTTTAATAAAACAATCGCTATTCAAAAACTACCTCGCTCGAAAATCCACCGACTCCCTCACTCACTGGCTCACGCACTCACGCACTCATGCATTCACTCAATCACTCACTCACTTACAAAAACCCAATACAAAGCTAATATTGTATTTATTGCGTTTATATACACCCCGTGATATGAATCAGTTGAGCGGGATCAATCGGACGTGCTGAGGCTTCGGCAGAAGAACAGCCGAGAATTGAGGTTCCAGATCGATCTTTGCACCAGGCATGGGCTCAACCTAAAGACAAAAGAATCAATTTGTGATTGCTTGACTTCCCTTAAAATGTTGAAGAATCGCGACGAGACCAATGAATAACTCTACCCTGGCCAATCCCTCCCCGGCGCAGACACGCTTTCCGATTGAGAAGGGAATGCAGTGGTCTACGGCTTCCTAAACACGGTGAGTTAATAAATTAAAACTTTTATCGTTCAAACCTTGTTGGGCGTAACTCCGTCTTTTTGGAGGAAGCGTTCGGGTTGGAATTTGGAACCGTTTTTGTAGACTGGGGATTCTAGAAGAACGTGCTGGAAAAGGGAATCTTATGGTTAGCTATAGATTTCTTATCAAACATGCACGCACACACACAAGCACACACTCATTTTACTTACAGAAAGAAGCCCTGTGACAAGTGTGTCAGCTGGAATGAAGTGTCCCCCAACTTGGGTATCTCTTATAGTCCTGTGATTCACATTCATTGGTACGATATTTGCACATCTTTGAAGTTCGTAAATCGTTGCGCTGAAATAGCAGTTTTGTGTTGAATACAAGAGAAAAAATCACTTTGTGTACGGCATTCTCGTTTTGTCGTTCATTGTCGGAAGGCTGCTGAAGCCGATTGTGCTTCCAATCTCAGATCGAACCTTGTCCTGGAAAACATTTTTCAAGGACGAAAATGAATCTAACCTGGATATCTTGGTGTTCAGCCATAAAAAGCATAGCCCATCTTAGAGTGGTTGTGGTGGTTTCCATTCCAGCAAGGTAGAAGTCCATACAAACATTTAGCAGTTGCTCGTCACTGGAAACATGAATGAGTGTGTGTGTGTGTGTGTGTGTGTGTGTGCATTTGTCCTCATTTCACAAACTCTCTTAAAGGCAGAGGCCCACGTAAAATGAAGAGGGGGACCTGTCCATGCTAATCGTAAAACTCTATGCATTTCACCATTGAAAATGACACTCTCTCGCCTACGTTACGTCATGGACAGGTCCTTTTTCATTTTCCTGGGCCTCTGCCTTTAAGGTCCCCCTTTCCATCGACCAATTCGTCATCCACGCTTCTCTCTCCCTCAAAGTGATTCTCATCGCCGGTCCCTTCGAAAAGTACCTTGGTCTGTGCTAATTGTTTAAAACCTTACGTCAGGAAAGGATTCACAGCCATTTTCTGCATGTAAGCGTGAACAAAACACTCCGCCTCCTGTTCCACGCTGTAGTCCTTTGTTGCCTTTGCGACCAAATCTCGGATTGCCATTTTCATCTAAAATGATCTCTTTAAAGGCAGAGGCCCACGTAAAATGAAGAGGAGGACCTGTCCATGCTAATCGTAAAACTCTCTGCATTTCACCATTGAAAATGATACTCTCTCGCCTACGTTACGTCATGGACAGGTCCTTTTTCATTTTCCTGGGCCTCTGCCTTTAAACCGGAATTTTCCAAAATCGCTGACCGGCGCAATGTTATCATGAAACCGTCCAATAGCATTCTGCCCGATGATAGGGATATACTCAATCCAGGGGTAGTTCTGGGCCAAAAAGAAGAGCTTGCTGTCCCTGAAAAGTTCCTTTTTGTCATCTCGCGGCACAGATTACTTGATTTCGTCCATTTGTTTGTTTAGCATAAGAACAAAGGCTTGCAAATCCTGGCAGTTGCTGTATTTGTAACTGAAGTTGAACAATGTTTTGTTGATTACGTTGCCAACGAAAAGCTAAAAATTGGTTTATGTGGTATTTTGGGAAAACAACCTGTAGAGGCCAGCGCATGTCGATTCCATTCTCACTCTTCAGGGAACGAATGTGCTCGAGACAGTCTTCAACTGAACGGGTTACCTGGAACAATATGTGTTTATCTGCTTGTTCGGTAGCTTAGAAAGGGGCCTACCATATTTTCCATGAGATTCTTGCCCATTCCGAAATCCCTCAAAATTTGAAGTGACACACGACGTTGTTCCTTCCAGTTGTCTCCCTAAACATTGCATTTCTACCAGAGAAAGAAAGAAAGAGAGAGAGAGAGAGAAAGAAAGAGAGAGAGAGAGAGAGAGAGAGAAAGAGAGAGAGAGAGAGAGAGAGAGAGAGAGAGAAAGAATAAACACACCTCTGAGAAAATGACTCCTCCGTTATGAATGTTTTGGAAAACATTATCCGGAAAGAGTCCGGACCTTCCAGAAAAGTCTTCAGTCTTCGAGAAGGCCTCCTTCATGTTGTCGTAGTCGAGGACGCATACGTAGGGCTTGGGAAGCCATATGGTGAACACGTTTCCGTACTCCTTATGCATCGCTGAGATGGAGAGATGGCTTTGTTTCCAGTCAAACTGAAACAATCGTTAAATTTTGTGGTTTGAAAAGGACTTCAGACTGGATCACAACCAAACATACCTTGCAGAACATACCGTAAGAAGGTTTCCGAAAATCGGCAGTGGAGTGGGACCCTTCGGATACCGTTTCACATTCTGGTAGAAGTTGTAGATATAAGTCACTATGAGGACCAGCAGTCCCGCAAACAAGGGAAGCATCTGCAGAAAATCCGATTATTTGAAAGAGATTGGTCACAAAAGATAACGAATGAGCTACGCGAAGACAACTTTTTAAACTGAAGGCGGTTAGGACATCAACCTTGAACGGAGAAGGGCTCGAAGATCAAAAACTTCTTTCGGAGAACAAAAGTAATTCGATCAAAGGTCTAGTGAAGTTCAGGATCATACGGAACATATTTTCGAGATTTGAGAGACATACAGACAGACAAAGAGAGAGAGAGAGAGAATAACCAATACAGAGACACATACACACAGAAACCCAGAGACACAGATATAGAGATATACAGAGAGAGGCAGAGAGACAGAGAAACAAATATACAGAGAGACAGAGAGACAGAGAAAAACAGGAAAAGGAGAACAAGTTGTAGCCTTCTTTGGGTAGACTACATACAGCTTGAGAAAACAAGTATCCACGACTCTTTTAAATGAATCCATCCCCTGGAAACACGCTTATCTGCGTGTGTTGTGTGATTGTTTTGTGTGATCGCACAGTCGCCGTCACATAGCTCAGTAAGATTAAAGGGCCGAAAACAGAAAGCACAGAAAGAACTACATACATCTTAGACATATGATTCAATTAGTTTCGAGTGGAAGAACAAATTGACAAATCATTGAGCAAAAGAAACGAAAAAATTCCACTTTGTCCTTCATATAACCCCTTTCATTTAGGTAGCTTCCAAAAGTATAGAAATGCAGTAGCCAGACGTTCACGAAACATTTTTATTTCACACACAATCAGGCACACACAGACACACACACACCAACAAACATACACACATACACACACAAACACAAACACACACACACACACACACACACACACACACACACACACACACACACCTGATCGTATCTCGTTCGTATTGTCATATCGTTTTCGTCTTTGCATTTTCTCTACTCGAATTTCAAAAATTTCAAAGTACTTTATTTCAAAGTATCAAACACAGAAAGACGCGCGGGCGTAACTAGAATGTCGATCACACTAAAGAGACTAATCGTTGACTGATCCGCGGTATGCAGGGGTAAAGCGGAAAGAAAGGAGAAGACTAGTAAAAGCAAGAGAAAAGAGAAATCTTGACAAACGTAAGTACAAATCATACAATGAGGTATATACAAGGGAGAAAAGCGACTGTCTAGGAGTCAATAGGGGCGTCTTCAGAATCCACCATTTCGTATTCATCGGAAGACTCGCTGTAGTCATCAGCTCCGTCGTACTGGTGGAAGTCGTCGTCCTCCTGCTCGTCTTGAGTCTCCTCCACTTCCAGAGTCACCTAAAATGTAACTGTTTCTTTAAACACTACGTAAAATCTTGCGATGAATTCAGTGGTCACAATGGTTTTCAGAAATTTGAAAAAGTTCAGGGGGTAAATACCAAAAAACCTTGAATTTTTGCTTGCTCGTGACATTCAATTGAGCGGGGAGCAACTTTAATGTTTCAACGCATTGGCAGCCGCTTTCTACGCGTTTTGGAAAATTCCCGTAAAAATGCGTACACGGTCTAAAAATAAAGTAACACACATCTTGGGGTAAAATCTAGTGGAGAAAAATTATAACAATTCAATTCCGCTCAAAAAAGTCAATTTTGCAATGTTCACCATTTATTCGGCGAATTTGATAGAAAAGATTTTACAAAAAATAGTTTTTGGACTGAAATTGGGTTCTAAATGAATGGTTTAACAAAGATAAGATGCACCTAAAGTTTTAATGAATGTGGTAGCCAGCTGAAATCAGCAGCTTTGGGCGCGCGGAAGGGAGCCGCTTGGTCGGGCGCGCCCTTTCCTTCGCGTTTTTCGGTATTTTTGGGGCGCGCTAAAATTCTGCAAAAAAAATATTTTGTCGATCCACTAGTTGTCGACAGGTTTTTGTCGATCCTCTCAGACAACCCGTCTTAAATATTTAGGCTTGTAACTTACCGGTTCAGTCTCCTTTTCCTCCTTCTTTACTTGGGCTTCCTCAACCTTCTTCTTGAGCCACTTCTCAATAGTCTGGACAACTTCGGCTTTGAGGGCGTCCTCCACCTTTGCAGGAGTGGGAGCCTCCACTGGCGCAGCAGAGATCTTCTTGAACCACTTTTCAATCGAAGGGGTCTTGACCACGGCCTCAGCCTTCTCCTGGATGGGCTTGGCTTTGACAGTCACAACAGGGCCGTTCTTCAGCCATTCGACCAACGAGTGAGCCTTGGGCTTCTCCTGGCTTGGCTCGGATTGAGCTACGGCCTTGACCACCTCGCTCGGCTGAGCTTTGACAGCCTCCTCCAGGCTAGCTTCGGGCTGATCCAGGACAACCACAGGGCCCTTCTTCAACCATTCAACGAGGGACTGAGCCTTGACGACCTTCTCCTCCCTAGGTTCCGCCTGAACAGGCTCCTCAGTCTGGGGCAGGTAAAGCTTCTTCACACTGTCATGAAGCTTCTGAATCTCAATCTCATAAGGAATATCGATCTAAAAGTTATTTTAGAAAGCTTCCACGGATCCGTTCACCTTGGGGATGACGAAGGCAAAAGGAGTGGAAAGAGAACCGCCGTCGGCGTTCTTCATCTGCATCACAACGAGACCCTCCTTGTTCTTATCGGTCAGACTGAACAGAAGCTCCAGATCCACATTGTAGTCGACGGAGATTTGGTCAGGGATCTTGGAGAGATCGCGAGAGATGCTAGCGTTCTGGGAGTGAATCACCTCCAACTGAAAATAACCCAATAATTCAAAATTCCTATGGAGTTGTTACCTTGGCACCCTTGACGATCTTGTTGCCTACGTTTTGGATACGGAACACCTTGAAGTAGTGGTTCTCCCAGTTTAGCCAAGGGTCGGACTCCTAAAGATGGAATTGGATTTGGTTTTGAAGGAGGAATTACATCAACCACGGCAAGGTGGACGGCGATGGGAGCGGTCGACTGGGTCTTGGGCATGCGGTGGAGACCGCTGCTAGCGCCAAGATGGCGAGGGACAATCTGGAATGAAGTGGTGAAAGAGTGCAATATAGTGAGGCAAAAAGTGGGATATTGAGATACTGAGAGGGAGAGAGAGCTGAGACACTGGGAGATGGTGATAATGCGAGAGCAAGAGATTGAAAACACTGAGAGAACAACGACTGGCATTGAGCTGCTGGGTCACTTGGGTCCTAAGTTATCGAGATATTTGAAGGCTGGAAGTACTGAGTCAGTGAGAGATTGAGACGTTTTAGCCCTGAGACATTTGTAAACGAAGACCTATCTATTCTGAGGACATACTAGATCCAGATACATTGACAGGCCAAAAGGATGAGAGACAGAGATATTGAGAGCTTCAGAGGCTGTGAGGTTAGGCAACTGCAGTACTGAGAGATTCAGAAGTTGAGGGACTGGCACTCATACTGAGAAATTGAGGTACTAGGACAAAGACATTTAGAGCAAGAGTTAGAGACCTAGACCCTGAGAGAGAGTGAGAGATTGAGAGATTGAAATTTGTGGCATCGATATACAGACAGTCTGTGGGATTGAGAGTCTGATACTGAGATTGAGGAACAGAGACATTGATCGTTAGAGACATAGATAATTAGATAAAGAGACATTGAAAAAGTGGATGAGTTGGGGATTAAAAGATTGTGAGATTGCGGTACTGGGGCAGTCAAATGCGGATAGACCAGAGAGTGAGTGAGAGAGAGAGGGAGGGAGAAAGAGACAGCAGTTGTTTACCTTGTAGTTGACGTTGTCGACGCGAACGAGGTTGTACATGTCCATGACCTGGTCGTGAATCTCCTCAGTTGAGTAGCGCTGGAATCTGTCCAGTCGGCTGATGCTCGGGTGGCGCTGAGGCAGTCTGAATTTCAAATAAATATCTTTTTCAACTATCCTTTATAACATAGAGTTTTTCTTTGTTGGTTAGCAGCACAATCCAAAATAGGTATAAAGCGGTCTCAGGCCGCCTAACCAAGCGGCTGAAGGCCGCCAATCAAAGCGACCGCAGGCCGGCTATCTGAGTGGCCGCAGGCTCAGAAAGCGAAGCCCTGCCTAGTGGGGATTCTGGTGTAATCATACCTGATTGAAGTGATAGGAGTGGGCATTTTGAGAGACTTCATTCCATCGTGGGCCCACTTTTCTCTCAGCTTCCTGTTGAAGGGTTCGTCAATCAGAGGCTGGTTCTCAGAGCTGGTAGGCAGCGCACGCTCCAACTCGGCCATCAGGTCGAAAGAGGTCTTTCCACTCCCCTTGAACCTGAAAAGTCTCACTTTTCTCAGTTTCAGTAGAGTTTTACCATTCCTGGGGGAACTTCTCTCCGAGGGACCACTCCTTCTTCATCTCCTCCGGCTGCCAGAAGTCATAGAGACACTTCTTCGACTTCCTCCTCTCTGCTTTCAAGGTCTCCTTTGTCTCCTTCTTCTGCTTCTTCAACTCTTTCTTTTCCTCCTTCATGGCCTCCTTTTCCTCTTTTTTCCCCTCCTTCGACATCTTCTTCATCTCTTTCTCGACCTTCTTCACTTTCTCCTTCTTGGAGACTTCTTCTTTGGGTTCGTCCTTCTTCTTCTCACTGCACGAGCACTTGGGAGACTTGGAGGAACGGCTCTTCTTGATCACCTTGCTTTCCTCCACTCCGTCCTTGTTGATTCTGATCTAAAAGAGGAAGGTTTTACAAAACTGACTGTTTTGGGGATATTTCTTTCTCAGGGAGGGTATATTATGTTGCAAAGTCGTTAAACCCTCAAGGGTCTGTAAGCCCCAAAAATTGGCTAAAATTGAGAAATTTGGTTCTTCAGGGCCCGAATAGGGGCAAACATTGTTCATATCCAATGTACATTAATGTCCCTAAGATCCCTACGGGTTTAAACGTTAATTTCCGTTGGTTTGAAGTTTAAGGACACTTTTCGGTTCATCTAGGGAACAAGCCTTAGGGTACCAAAAGTTGAAAACGGGCGCTAGACAACCTAATATCACTGTTTCAACCAAACAAGTTTTTTATAGATCTGCTGCGTTTTTGAATTGCTCTAAACGATAGAAAAGCCAAAGTCCCTGAGGTACTAAGTCTTTTAAACCTTAGGGCCTAAGAGGCTTATGCCCTTTGGGCCTTGGGCCGCTCCATTCATATTGATTTTGATCTAAAAAGATGCTTGTTTTCTCGGCAGAAAAATTCCTTATCAGGCATCAACAATGAAAGCCCCAAAAAATGACTAAAAATAAATAGTAAGACAAATTTGTCTAGGTTCGCTGCATTTTGGAATTGTTAAACAAATTTGAGTTAACGCGACAGAAATGTGTAGTTTTCCATCAAAACCCAGTCACACAAATTCCGAAACACCGCCAGCCAGCTGGCGCAGGCGTGTCTGTTGCGTTACACCGGTGCCTTCTATTTCCTGTTGTCTTTCACGTGAACGAAGCCGTTTAAAACGTGATTCGTATTGATAAGCAAGTGCAAAATGTTCTGCGATAGAGGAAAATGCAAACCTTCTTGCCAGAGGAGCTCATCTTCTTGCGATGGAGGATGGTTCGAAGGCACTCGCGGATGGCGGCCTCCTGAAAATTTCTCAATAATAGAGAGAAATTGAAATTGTATCGTCATCAGGTCAGAAAATCAGAAAATTGCACATGTGTCAAACTACAAACTGGAAAAATTGGGCAAATGGGGCAGCGTCATCTGAGAAAGAAAGAGAGAGACGTCTTGCAAAAGAGATATCTTGTATCGATTAGCCATCGGAAGCGGAATGTCATAAACGAAGGGCATTCGGAAGGCTCGTGAGAGCCATAACCAAGAGAGCCGAGGACGATGGCCGGGCGATAGGCACGGTAAGGTCACGAGAGGAGGCTTATCTGTTATTGAGGAAACCGCCTGGTGGGCACTTGTTTTGACAACCGTTCGTTTCATGACGAAATGACGATTGTTTACCCAGAATTTCGCTGCGGGACCCAATTGATTCCGCTGTTTTGAAACACAAGAATGGCGGTTTAAGCCTTCTGTTTCCGACTCTAATCGATACAATACAGCTCCGGTGTGTGTGTGTGTGTGTGTGTGTGTGTGTGTGTGTGTGTGTGTGTGTGTGTGTGTGTGTGTGTGTGTGTAAAAAGAGACGAACGAGCGTTTGAGAGACAGAGACGAAAAAAAAGTTCCCACCTCTCCACTGTCAGAGTCCTTATCGGTCTGTGTCTCCACTTGAACATGCTCCTTCTTTCCCTCAACATCAGTGCTCGTAGCAACAGTCATCGAAAGAGAAGCCTTCTCAGGCGTGGTCTGCTGAAATTGCCGATTGTTGCCAACCAACGAGGCCAATTCCTCACCTTGAAGCTCTCAACGCTGCTCATGAAGCAGTCTCTCTCCCTCTGCGAAAAATAGTCCACTGCTGTGCGGACATCGTGGTCAACCAAGGCCTCCTCGAAGCTGATCAGCTTCTCCTGAAACATTGCCTATTTTTCGACTGATCTTCGAAATTACGTCCTCCAAGGAGTCCAACTTCTGGATGACGTCATCCAGCATGTTCTTCAAATAACCAGCAATATCAACCTTGTCATCGTCCTTGTCGAAGGACTCGGCGGCGTCGCAGTAGGGCTCACTGGCGGTGTCGAAGAAGAGCTCCGCATCTGGGGCTGGGAGGTGGGAGTGGAAGACGTCTTCTTCAGGGAACACTTCATGCGCGATCTCAATCGGGCTGTTCTGAAAAGAGGGATTGAGACAAAAGCAAAGATGAACTACCTCTGGGGTTCCGATGGCGGTGGTTTCGGAAGAAGAAGAGCTGCTGTGGAAGGGGAAACGCTTCTGAAATGCAAATAATGTCTCTGTACCTCTGTCTTTCTGTCTCTCTGTCTCTCTGTCTCTCTGTCTCTCTGTCTCTCTGTCTCTCTGTCTCTCTGTCTCTCTGTCTCTCTGTCTCTCTGTCTCTCTGTCTTTCTGTCTCTCTGTCTCTCTGTCTCTCTGTCTCTCTGTCTCTCTGTCTCTCTGTCTCTCTGTCTCTCTGTCTCTCTGTCTCTCTGTCTCTCTGTCTCTCTGTCTCTCTGTCTCTCTGTCTCTCTGTCTCTCTGTCTCTCTGTCTCTCTGTTTCTACGTCTCTCTGTCTCTCTGTCTCTCTGTCTCTCTGTCTCTCTGTCTCTCTGTCTCTCTGTCTCTCTGTCTCTCTGTCTCTCTGTCTCTCTGTCTCTCTGTATCTCTGTATCTCTGTCTCTCTCTGTCTCTCTCTCTCTCTCTAAACAAACCATGATCGCCTGCTGACGGTTTTCGAGTTTCCTCAAGAAATCCGTAAAACTCATCATTGAGTCTGCATCATTAGCTAGATAGGCCAAGTAGGACTGGCCGGTATTGTCAAGAAGGCTCCTCTGGCGAGCCTCAATCTTCTCAAGGAAGCTGTCGAACTCAGTCGAGTTCTTCGGCTCCTCATCTCTCTAAGACAATCTCTTTAACTCTTTCCTAATTTTTATCCTACGTGGTCCTCCCTGACGTAGAAAAGAGTGATCATTCCCTCACAGTGAACCACGTGTCCCTCATCCACAGAAAAGCGAATGTCATTGTGGTGGAAGATCACAGCGTCGTTGAGAAGAGACTGCAAAAACCTGTCTTTATCCTATTTTTCTCCTTATTTTCTCTCTTTTTCCGCTCCCTCCTTTACCCTATCGCGACCGGTTGCCACTTGCGGCTGCCAGAGGCAGGTTTCCCCATATTTTACGACGCCGCTTAATTAAAAAGGACGATCGCGACCAGATTACAGTACACCGTTATCTATTTTTCAATGTTTCGGGTTGGAGAACTCACGAAGACGCTGTTGGTAGTGAGGTCGAGCTCGCGTTCGAAGACTCCGTCGAACATGGTTCCATCGATTAAGTAGCCGAGACGGGTCACTCCAACGGTCTCCTTTCTGTAACGACACGGAGGGTTTATTGAAAATAGTAGAAAACGGTACCTAATGGCCTGGAGGATCCAGTTGGCGGCGGCGCAGAGCTCCTCTTCGGAGAACTCTAGGATGTTGCTGATCACGAGGCGCATGAATAGGTCCTCGCCGCGGTGGAAGGAGAGTTGGAGAGATCTCGACGGCATGTTTACCCTGGAAAAAGAGAGAATTTAGGAAGAAAGAGGGAGAGAGAGAGAGAGAGAGGGTACGGAAGAGAGGATGCGAAATCATCTCTCGGTATACCTACCTAAAGAGAACGGAACGAGAGAAAAAGAGACGAACATATAGAGGCACATAGATCGAGACAGGTAGAGAAGAGAGAGAGAGAGAGACAGATATAGACAGAGAAACATAGAGACAGAGAGACAGAGAGATAGATAGAGAGAGAATCGAAAATATCTCTCTGTACCTCTCATGATGCTTATCTAAAGAGAGATGGAACGAGATCAATAGCGACAAACATATCGAAAAAAGTGCATACAGTTCAAGAGGCATAGAGAGAAAGTGAGAGGGATACAGAGGGAATAAGAGAGAGGGGAGGAGAGAAAGAGAGAGACCACCAGAGGAAGAGAGAGATCCGTTCGCCTCAGCAAAACACCGAGTTTTGAAAAACAAAGTCTGCCAGAAAACAAGGGCCTCGATCGATCCGCCGTACTGTTTTCCGCCGAGGAAAATGGCTTATCAACCGAATCCGCTGGAAGAAAACAAAACTCGATCTTTGTTTTCCCCTCCCAATGGCTACAATTTCCACAAATCGTAAAATTCTGTGAATCGTAAAAAGAGATGCCGGGGTGCCAATGGCGGGTGGGTTGCCGACTGTTGACTGATACAGCAGCCGTTGAGAGGGTCAAAGGGTCACTCGCGGCCCCGACCACCCAACTTCTCGCCAATTATCCCTCGGCTCAGCGGGAGACCTCGCATTAATCGAGGTTAAGTGTTGTTCCGTTTAGCTTCGGAATCAGAAAAACTGCCTAATTCAACATCTGGGCTTCGTTCGCCACGGCGAGCTTAGTTTATATGTCATTTATCTGCTCGCAGCTGGCAAAAACATTCTTCTTCCTGACAGCTGTCGCAGGCCGTAGAGAAGAGATCAACGGATTTGTACACTTTTTGGAAAATCACATGGCTCCCGTGCTCCGTTTTTCGCGTAATTGATACCTCGCTCAGCTGAGGTGGCGAGCCCATCGGCATGAGAACCATTATGGGTCAAAAAATCAATCGGAAAATGTTGCAAAAAATGTTTTCAAAAACGAAAACTGCCCTGGGTTTTCGCTATGAAATGGGACAATTTCGAGAAGCGCCCGGTACCATAAGAAACCAAGTAATGTCACTTTGCACCTTATCAACCTGGTTATTTGAAACGAATAGATACACATAACAAAAGAAAAGAGAAGGAATTGACGAAAACATGTTTGTTTTTCGATCTCTACCCAACGCGATCACTAAGGGATTCGTTGAACGGATCAAAAATCTCTGAGGATGAATGATAGGCACTGGTCTAGACGAAAAGTCGCTTTTCTGTAAACAATGATTGAGTTACACGAGATAAGTGAGGAAAAATAGGAAACATCACAAAATTTACGTTTGTAGCCTATGGCCGCTCGAGTTTCATGGTCGTTTGGACGAAAAATGCCAAGATTTGGGTCCGAACCACCTCAAATTTGGTTTTGATTCTTGAGTTGTATTTGGACATGAATATTGGAATGGACCGCGAAATTTTGGGGAGCGGGCCGGCCCGTTACCATGGTTAGTTTAAACTACGTTGGCTTCATTCTGATGAATTGTTCAGGGGAAAACCAACATGCACCCTTCTGAACAGTTGCGGTTGCGTGAGAAAGAGAGAGAAAACGGAAAAATGTAGTGTGGTTACGTGGTGATTGATGGAAACACATTAATGTTGTTTAACGTCACGGTTTAGCAGTACCAGGGGTTTTCTTAGATTTTGTAGTGCACGGCCGTCGACTTCGGTTACTGGGAAACGAGAAGCGTAGCATTAGTATGCTGATTCAACTACCTACCTCGGCCTGATTTCGGTTGCAAACTAGCTGCTTAGATGTGCAGGTTAATAAAGAAGATCGCATTCAGTACATGGGGGACCATTATGGAACTTTTCAACGTTTACTAAAATCAAATGCTCACAAGGGTCCGTTTTCTGAAGAGAACTTTTACGACTGAAAATCGCTTAAAACTGAAAGATTCCAACCGGCATCTAAAAATTCGATTGGCATGTTATTGCGACTGGAGACAGAGTAAACAGCGGGCGAGATAACAGGGCTGGAGGCGGCGATTTTACTTTTGCCGAACTGGTTTCCCCTGGCCCTGATTGTGTCAATTTCTTCAGATTGACGGTGGAATCGAGGGGATCCGAAGGCTGAACTATTCCTGGCGGCCGGCTGCCTAAAAATAAGCCGGCTGGTAGCTGCGGGCAACGACGGCGTATTGTGTCAGCTGATGCACGCGACGCAAGGCCGCGCGGAGCGGTTACACTCTACGCGGAGGATTGATTTGCATAATGGCTGGGGACGGCTTGCGCAAACGGCGAGGATCGGCGTTTATTATATCCGTATGTACAGAAGCACTTGAGATCAGGAGAAAAAAGAAGAGGGGAGGGGCTCAGTCCATGGTGAAGATGCGGCTGGCCACGTCGTCACAGGTCCACTCCATGGCCTCAAGGAGATTTTCGCCGGTTTTGGCACTGCAGCCGAAGATGCGCCAGTGGTGGGACTTGATCGAATCCAGGTCCAGCAACTGAAATAGGAAGTTTAAGTATAAGAACTGTTTTCATGAAAAACACTACAGCCTTTAACGCTCAACGGTAAAAAGGGTTTGGGAAAAGGGAATCTCTCTTATTATTGTAGCCCCATTTCGTTTTCCAACATGAAAAAGCATGCGCATTTTAGATAGAAAATAGGGAAGGAGTTTCTAGCCTCCCGGAGAGCAAAAATTAGGTTATATGAATAAGTATGCAAAATTTGGCGCATTAAGGTGTCACCTGAAAAGAGGGCAGAGCCTCGAGCGACCCTAACGCGATTAATTGTGCCAAACTTTGGATACGCATACATATAACACTAAAACACGTTTTGATATCACTCGTCGATAGCCTCGGAAGGGTACATCCGGGTTTACTCAGGTTCGGGGGTTCCGAATTTTGAATCCCTCAAAGTTAAGGATTGGCACAATTAAAACCAAATGATGCGTACTTTAACAGACCAAGTAGCTGGTTTCAGAGTGCCCATAAAGTGCAGTTTGTAGTTTGACTTCGCCGTGAGTATAACTATTCCATTGTCTGTCAAAAAGACACGAACCTGTGCGATTTCGGCAACTTTCGCTGCATTCGGCAGGTCCCTCTTGTTGGCGAGGATCAGGAGCGACGCGCCGGCCAGTCGTTCCTCCTGCAGCAGCGATTTCAGCTCTTTGGCACAGTCGTTCAGCCGTTCTGAAAAGAACAAAGTTTAAAATTGGGGTTAGCGAAGCCGCAGAGATTTTAACTTTCTTTGGTTTTAAAACCACTTTTATTTGATTCCTAAGGGGTACACCAGGCACTACGGGATTTTAAGTTAAATCTACACTCGGTATATGCGAACTATGGGGAAATGTGCCTTTAAAGTCTCAAATATATCCCTGCCCACTGAACTTCACGTTACGGCACAAGCGCAAGACTGCGTGAGAACATGGAGAAATTCACAATGTGAATTGTTTCATTGTCGGTTTTACTCTCCCCCGAGATGGTCGGTCCCTCGGATCGGCCCTCGCCTTCCGCCAGCTGGAAGCCGCCGTACAAGGCTCCTATGCCTCGTTTCTACACCACGCCAGCTAAGGTATCCTCCTCCTCGCGGTAAGTATCTCATTTTTCCTAGGACCTCTCTTCAAAGGTGCAAGTGCACGCTCTGAATGTGGATAGATTCGAGCTGTCGCCGCTGCTTCGGGCTCAGAAGACGGTCTCCTGCCAGCCGATGTGAAGAGAGAGAAGATGATAAATTAAACGATCAAGGCTACGGACAATAAAGTGAATATTGTCCCGTTAAGTTGTGATTTCATACGGAAAACCGGTCTTGTGGGAGTCTCGATGTTTAAGTTTAAGTTGTTGCCGTGACGGTACCCATAGTTTACTCTGTGTTCGTTTCATGCTCATACCTTGGGAACCAAATGAACGAAGCTTCGAAAGTGAGGGGGCTAGCTCAGTATTTCATAGAACATTGAGGGGTAACCAATTGTCTCAATGAAAAGTGAGGGGGTATCCAAGTTTTGCGTCTAAAAGTGAAGGGGGGTCCCTCCATGACCGCCCTCTCCCAAGGTATGCTCATGATTTAAACTGAATGGCTATGGAAGACGATTCTTTCGGCGCGCAACAGTTTACATTGAAGGAGCGCTGGTGACACGTATCGTTTTCCAAAAGTTGCTCGGATTTCCTATTGATTCTGGCGGTTCGAACCCGATGAACGAAGGATCATGAGCTCAGTTCGCAGTTTCGTCACTTCACTCGTTGAAAAATGGCCAATGGGATATTCTAGCGCTTCTTACAACATCATTCTTGGCGAGACCCCACGGCGTCATTGCTGGTCTGCTGCCCAAATATTGAGTCCCAGAATTTGTTTCATTGCTGAACCCGAAATTATTACGGTAGCGTCAATGTAATTCGAAGAAATGATCTCAAAAATGGCATTGAAATTATGTGATTAAAAAAAAGGTTGCATCGAAAAGCAAATGAGCACTCGCGCAAGCATATGTAGTCTTTCTTATGTATTTTCGATTAGACAATTAATTGAATTGCTACATTTGCAAAATCAGGAGAAAGTTGGACTTGGCAAAATTCCAGTGTCAGTTGCGAAGGGAACAGAGCCACTTCTTTTGGAAAATGCAGTGAGTGCATAAATAAACTTTGTATGGTTATGTGGTACTTCTACATGCAGCTACCGTGGCAACGGGCCGGCCCGCTGCCTATATTATCTCGGCATTGGTACAACATTTCATAGGTGGACACGTTAAGGGACACAATCCGCAGGTTCCACAAAGAGAACCCTTTTTAATACTGGCACCGCGCAGCCACGTATTGCTAAGGTTTTAGTCCCAAAAAGTAATTTGCGCAGGTCCACCCCAATAAAAATGATTGTGAGGCGAATTTTCCGAGGTAACTAGTGAGCAGATTGTAAACAACGGGCTGACTATTTGTCCACCATGAATTGTTGCATTTCCGGGAACCATCCATACGCAATCAACAGTATTTTGTTTTTTTTTTCTTTGGATGTGTTGATGGCCTCCTACCTCTGTCGCCGGAATCGACGACCCAAATGAGGGCGTCGGTCTGTTCGAAGTAGTTCTTCCAGTAGGATCGGAGACTCCTCTGTCCGCCGACGTCCCATAGATTGAGGGTGAAGCCACGGAAATCCACCGTTTTTATGTTGAAACCTGGGAAAATTTAAACATTTTACAAAAAAAAAACATACCGAGGGTGGGTTCGATGGCGGAGACGTCTTCGCCGAGGAACTTCTTCATAATCGTCGTTTTTCCCGCGTTGTCCAGGCCGAGGATGAGGATCCTCATCTCCTTCTCTTTCGCGCGCAGCTTCCGCAAAATTGTTAATAATCCCATCTCCTAAACCGAACAGTTATACGAACAATTTCACGCATTGAAGTAAACTGGGAGCGATTCCTCAAATGAACAAACAATTATTAATAAAGAAAACTTTATTTTGTATGTAAATAACCAACAACTATCGGTGGAAATGAGTAGTCAACAACAATCCTACCGAACAGCGAAACCCCGGGCGCCGGCAGGCGCGTGGAATAGGCGAAAATAGAGAAAAGGGTGGGAAACAACGGGAGAGAAGCAGTCACCGAGATGACGTTAGCAAATTAGCTGTTTGACCTGAAAAAGGAGAATTATTGGAAGAAGGGATAAAGACAGTACCTCGTCCATTCGACCTTCAGGATCATGTGGTACTTCGGCTTTCCGTTCAACTCCTGGATGGCCTGTTCAGCGTCCTGAAAACGGGAAAGTTGTTCTCTAACGGGAAAATCTGCTGAATTCTAGATACATTTGTTGAATGCCGTTATACAGTTTGTTCTCTTGTAATTTTGTGAGAGCTAACTTGGCATGGGATGAGGATAGTCTTTGGCAAACAACCAGAAAAGTCAGTTACATCACAGAGCTCGCGGTTTGTATTAGAGCGCGGGCAGTTTAAAGGGCTGGGGTCATATAAAACTATCCGTCACAAAATCTCACGAAACCGGTCCAGGCATATTCTTTGGTAGCAAAGAAATTCCTATAGAGTGTGGAAAAATGCAGTTAAAATTTTCGAAAAGCTTTATCCCAGTGGAGAATTTTTGTCGGTTCCCAAAGAATTGCCCCGTCAGATTCGAGCAGAGACTTTAAGACTATAATAATAGGAATCAAAAAGATATATATATATATATATATATATATATATATATATATATATATATATATATATAGCTGTCGCCAAACGAGCATCCTGCCAAAAACGGCCTTAATGCAGCAGCCGTGCGATACTCAGGCGAAAATAGCGTGCGAGAAGCGCAGACGCAGAGAAAAAGCGGCTTTTAACAGCCGATGCTTGTTTGGCAACGGTTATAACAGATATTGAAACCATAGTGTCTGCGGTTTCATCCTAAACATTTTCATCCTACCGTAAAACAATAAAATCACTCCTTGCATTCCGCTGCGTACACCATTGCGCGGAACTACCATGGATTTTTCGGGACATTTGAAATGAAAACGGATTCTATCCGCGGCGCTGTCCGGATTTGTACATTTTATATTATACTATACATTAAATTTCGTCCGGAACCGTGACAAAAAGTCCCTTAGCTGATTTTGCCCGGTGTCGGTGATATGTGATCCTGAATTCCGACATTTCAGCAATCTGTTGTTGAAGTTTATAAGCGACACTCATACCAGGGCAACCTACCGCGGGGGTCAATTTTGCGAGGCCCCCTTCAATTGTTGAAAGCGTCGAAAATTTGCGACGGGTCTCCTTTTCTAAAAAAAACTGCCGAAAACTTAAAAATGCGACGCCTCTACCGCCCCATATTGGGGAGCTTGCCCATGTATGGCGACACTGTCAGCCAAAGTTTAAAACGTCACGGAACTCCTTATATGGTGAAATGTTCCAGCACCCAGGCAACGACAAACTGCAGCAGAGCAACTACTGGGGTTCACCCTCGTTGAAACATACCTTTCTGGATTCGTAGGTCACGAACGCAAATCCCTTGGGCATGTTGGTGATCTTGTCGCGGGCGATGAACACACGCTAAAGATAGGAAATAATCACGAAACAATAGGAAGAAACTAACCGAAACACGGCCGATGGCGGAGAACATCTCGCGGAGCTCGGCCTCCTCCAACTCCTGGGGCATGTTGGTAACACGGCAAGTGTTCTCGTCGGATCTGAATTAAGGGGGGGGGGGGAGTGAGAACAGTTACTGAAGAAAAACATACCTCCTGTCGGCATTGCGTCCGTCTCCGCGCATTCCGGGAGCGATGTACCTGCTGCCGGGGGCGCCAGGAACACCACCGGCAGCCTTGGCCTCGGCGTCCTCTTCCTCCTCCAGGTACATCTCCTAAACATCCAAATAAATGAAGAACTACAACTAGACGAACCTTGTAAGGGCAGTTGGTGGACCAATGGTCGTTTCCTTTGCAGTGACGGCAATGCTCGCGACTCGTGGTCTTGATCTACAAAATAAATATTAGTTAAGAAGCAACAGGAAGAATACATACCGTCTGTTTGTCCTCCTGCACGTCGAGGATCTGCTCTCCGGCGCGGTTGCGAGTGAACTGCATCTCCACCTCCTCGGCCACGTAGGTGGTGGACACCTGGGGTCCGGGGCCATCGCGGCTGCTGTCGCCGAACTTCTTCCACTTCTTCCTGTCGGCGACGACGCGAGGAACCCTCTTGGTGATCACTTGGAACTGAGTAACGACCTAAAGAGCAGATGTGAAAGGTTAAAAAAATTCCGGCTTACCTTGAATCTTCCTCCGTCCTCATCAACGTAGTCGACGACAGTCTTGACGCCGTCCTTGTCGATCTGGGCCTCACCGGCTAAAAAGAAATTTAAACGGAATTCTGACATCAACAAAAATCGACTATTACATGGCGAGTTCTGACCGATACAATAGAATGCTTTCAAATTCACCGGGGTGCAATCAAAATTAAGGTATGAAATTATGATCAAATCGTGCTAAAACGACATAGTAACCGATCAACGTTAAACAAAAGTGAATAAAAACGAACCTTGCTCGACCTCTTCGGCCCAGCTTCCAACCTGGGGAGCGGAGTTGAGACTATAAACAGATAATTAACCAAGAAAGTACAGAAAACTTACATATCGGTGGCAGTCATGCTTACTGTCCAAAAAAACCCTGAAAAGTGAACGATTACGTAGCAAAATGATGATGAAATTGGAGAAAGCAGTTCCAAGCACAAAAATCAATAAATTCCGCAGCGAATGCGTATATTTAAAAATTTGAATTATTGTTACATGCAAACAAGGAATTTTAAAACAATTTGAACACGAAAAATGACGTGAAAAAGCTTTTTAAATTAAAAATTCCAAACTGAAACTTCAAGAGCGGTATTAAAGGTCGCCGATTTTCTTCCTCCCCGCTGCGGGACCCATTGGAAATTGTCGCGGAATTCAGCTGTTGCTTTTGAAACAACAAAATAACAACAATAAACAAATTTAATTGGTTTGATTTTTTGTTCATCTCGGAATTTGATCTTCGCCCTTTTAGTCGTTTGACCGGTTTCTTGTTTACGTCTGGGAGTGATTCGCATCACCAGACCAGACACTCCTCGCGAGTTTCGCATCGATCCCGCTGTAATGTTCTCATGCACGTGCGGATTATCAATTTCGGCGGGATGTTTTGAGATAATGAGGGTTTTTATCTCTCATCCTTCTTTCTCTTGATTTCCCCTCTCCCTCCCTCTCTATATCAGGCCCTTCATACCCACACATTGTCAAGCTCCGCCAAAAGCGGCAGTAGGGGGCGTCGCAATTTTAAGATTTCGGCAAATTTGTTAAAGAAGGAGGCCCGTCGCATATTTTTGAATTTTTCGATAATTATGGGGACCGTCGCAAAATGGACCCCCGCGGTTGGGTGCCCAAGTATGTTCATACTTCCCAACTCTGCCATCTAGCTTTGCAGTTATGTTTCTACCCCTTTTCCTCGAGGGAAAGAGGCCTCTCCTCTAGTTTCTTAAACTTCTGCCCTGTTAAATCTTTGTTTCAGATGTCTTCCGAGCAGGAAGTACGCATCATAGTGCTCGAGGAGGGCGAGCACTTGACCAGCGTCGTCAGAAAATTAGAAAAAGGTGGGTTCTTTATCTGACAGTCGGCTGGCACGATCTACGATTCTATGTTTGTGGTCTATTTTTGTGATTAGTCTACTGAAATTTTGATAACGCTACTGATAGCCTCGATACCACAGGGGAAGTTGTAGTTTGTGTCTGTTGGTGCCAGCCGACTGTCACACCATTTTGCATAAACGCATGTTTCAAATAAAATTACGAGCTTTCATTGGATTTTTTTTTCAAAAATCGTTTCATCATGAAAATGCAGAAAGTGCTGGTGATCGGAGAAAATTGCATACACCATATTATTGATACCGTCTCCGGATGGAGTGTATCTGGAAGTGCCAGCCGTGTGCCACCGACGTTTATTCTTTGGGAGTTGTCTTTAGTGCCACTTGGCTGGAACTTTCAGATACCACATACCGTTGGGAAATAAATACCATTACTATAAGTCTTTAACTGTATTTATAATTTATATTTTTCCAGGCTGGACTGTCCGTTTCGTTCGCGGCTCCTCTCTTCTGGGCTGCGATGTTCAAGTCAAATCGACTCTTACAGGTGAGCTACAGTACTCTTTGTGGTTTGACTGCGTTCATTGCCTAAATATTTTTAATCCTCTAACTTTTTGCAGGCGACAGTGCCCTGGAATGGCAAGGGAGCGCAGATCACTTGAGTGCCCATTGCGACATCCTCTGCACAGAAGCCGGCTCCTTTCGGTACACATTCACCGTCGATGGATCGTAAGTGAGCCTCCATATACCCAAAATAGGGGGACTTTAGCGACCAGCCGGCTGGCAGCGGCTACTTCCTCGTCATGCCCTCCCTCCAGCTCAATGGCAGCCGACTGCCAATGGATGCGGTCATTTGCCAGACGCATCTCACCAAACTACTAGGTAATTCTTTATTTATTCAGAGTAAATGTGGATTTTCCAGGAAAATTCGACGAGTGGGAGGCGAGGTTGAAAGTGGCCCACGAAAGCGGCTACAATATGATCCACCTGACGCCGATTCACGAATTGGGGATCTCCAATAGCAGCTACTCCCTCTCGGATCATCAACGCGGCTGATTGCGACGGTAGATACGGTGAGTCCTCTCTCTCTCTCTCTCTCTCTCTCTCTCTCTCT
>OZ059903.1:11144446-11248502 GCA_964057215.1 Oscheius myriophilus | reverse complement strand
TCTGTTTCACTCACCGTTTATATGTCTTCGTCTATTTCTATCTAACATATATGAATTTTTGCTGTTCAGAGCCGCACTACATTCGATGATATTGAGAAACTCGTCCGGAAAATGGAGTCCGAATGGGGCATCCTTACCGTACAGGACGTCGTCTGGAACCACGCAGCGAAGAATGCCAAATGGCTGCAGGTACTGTTGACTACAAACTACAGAAACGGTTAAAATGTGATATATTGGAGCAGATCTCTCGCACGTATATATTCCAAGTGTCTTAAGGTTTAGGGTGTCTACCTAACCCCAAAGTTCAATAAACTACTTAATTGTCAACTAGAAATATAGCTTTCGCCAAATCGAAACTCTGACAAAACGGCCTTAAAGGAGCAATCGCTCGATACTCAGCCGGAAATAGTGCACCAGTCGCGCAAACATAAAGAAAAAGCGACTTTTTTCCTGCAGATGTTCGGCAGCTATACCCAATTTTTAGGTGCTGCAGTTAAGGGGTTCCTAATGTAAAGGCCCCATTTATTCCGGTATTTCCCAAAGTTGAACCCAATTTCAAAACCCCAAAGTTAAGGATGGGTGTGCCATTTAACATACTCTGCCGCAGTGAATGTTGAATCATTTTGGGGGGTTCTTAACATTCATCGTTAATTAAATTGAGAGATAACTTTTTGAGTGGACCACCTAAAACGTAGTTGAAGAAGCTGCTACTTCGGATGGTTGTGAAAATGCAATTTTTCAGACCAAACTACAAACTTCGTTTTATTTCATGCCTCTCAATTTCAGAAGCACCCGGAGAGTGCGTACAACTGCCTGAATTCGCCTCACCTACGCCCGGCCTACGTTGTCGACAGAATCTACCACTACTTCTCGAAAGAAGTCGCCGAAGGGAAATGGGAACACCGCGCCATTCCCACAGTCATCGACAACATCCACCACATTAATGTGAGTTATTGGATTTAGAAGGCGAACAAGTCTAATTTCAGGGAATCGAGTACGTGTTGCGCACGGAAGTTCTGCCGAAGGCGCGGCTGCACGAATTTTTCCAAGTAGACGTGGATTCTTGCATTGAGAAGTTCAAGCAAGGGGCGAAAGGTAATTTTTTTTCTTGTTTTAATCTAGCTGGGTGGGGTACTGTAGCTATTTTTTTTTTTACAAATATCGATCTTTTAGCTGGTCCCACTGCCGTGGAGGCCCATCCCGAAGTCTCCATAATGCAGGATCTCCGATGGCGTCGATTCGGCTGCACCATCGACATGGACGCCGCTCTGAAGGCTTTCAACGTGTTCAGGTTTGTTTAATTTCGCTGATGGAAACATAATGATACTCAGGGGAGACGCGGCTTCGGACGAAGATCGGCTGAACAAGTGCACAGAAGCACTCCGCTGCCACTTGGAGCGACTAAACGCAGAGGGTGGGTACAAGCGGCTGTCACGCCTCTCTCTCTCTCTCTCTCTCTCTCTCTCTCTCTCTCTCTCTCTCATCTATCTATCTATCTATCTATCTATCTATCTATTTCTCTATTTCTTCTTTCTGCTTTCTGTCTATAGCTGTTATTTCCAGCTGGTAAACTCTCCTGGGACATAATGATGGCCGGCCTGAACGCCATGATCGGCCACATGACCTACGAAAGAGTGGCCGACCACGGACCGAGGAAGGGAGCAGTGACTGACAAGGAACCCCTCACTTGCGAGTGAGGACATGAAGAATTCGGTATTACATAGGATATTTCAGTTACTTCCTTCACTTGGAGGAGGATAGAGGAGTGGAAGAGGATGAGAAATTGGCTTACGATGAGGAGAAGGCGGCGCATCTGATGGCGTTCAATGGATGGGTGATGTGCGACAATCCGTTGATGAACTTCGCACTTCCGGATTCACAGGTTTGTGGAAGAGAGAGAGAGAGAGAGAGAGAGAGAAAGAGACAGAGTGAGAGAGAGGCGAATCTCAGGCAAAAAAGATGCTTTCTCAAATGAACGTCCGGGTTGCTCGTTGGGACATAAGTTTATAATTGTTTTTCATTGCACCCCATTTTAACATAACAATTTTGTATACTTGGTGTCAAAACTATTTCGTCACAACGTGTCTATGTTTTCAATGTTGTTCTTAGGGTTTTGCGTACAACATTGGATACTCATACCGTTTATGCAGCCAAATTGGCAGAAGTAGATTTGGCGAGGCGAATATTAATAAGCTGCTCACCACTTTTTGGTGTTGGTTTGCCTATATGTGCTTTGCAATAAACTGCATCCATCGTGCTTGGTGTCTACCGTAATTCGTGCCAGCCGGGTGTCAATAGAACTCAAAATGAAGTTATAACTGTTTTAGGCACCCTAAATTTATGGGCAGGGGTGGTTGGGTTATTGCTATGTATCGCCATTCGTTTTTCTGAAAAAAAAAACATTGTTCTTAATAGTTAAGAGTAGGTTCCCTAGTTAGGAGCGGGGTTTTCACATGGCGGACCGGGCCGAGGGATTTTTTGGGAAGGCCCGGCCCGGTCGGCCCGGGTATGAAATACAAAATTTTAAATTTTGTATAAATTGGTTCAATGTTTTTTTAAACTGCTTTAAATAACTTGATAATGTTTGTTACTAACATAAAAGTCAATCTTAGTTGTGCAAAAAAGAATGTCAACGACCGGTATCCAACCCTGGTCGTGTGGGTGGCAATCTGACTCTACTGACATTAGTGTGAGGCAGCTTGACTGAGATGCTACTGGGAGGCAAAGAGTGAATGACAATAAGAGATTGGGAAGTAACACTGAATTCTAGGTCTACCTTCGCCGAGAGTTGGTGTGCTGGGGAGACTCTGTGAAGCTCAACTACGGAGACAAGCCCGAGGACTCTCCCTTCCTCTGGAACTACATGAAGGAGTACACGTAATCCTTGCCCGAGTACCGTAATCCCAATCTGTTTCAGCCAAAAGTGCGCCAAAATCTTCCACGGAGTTCGTATCGACAACGCCCACGGCACTCCTATCCACGTGGCTGAGGTTGATTTGCAAATGACTACCGTAACTCATTCATTTACAGTACCTCCTCTTGGCGGCCAGAGAGATCCGGCCTGATCTATACGTGTTCGCCGAGCTGTTCACGGGCAGTGAACAGTTGGACAACATGTTCGTCAATAGGCTCGGTATTTCCAGCCTGATCAGAGGTCAGTTGCTTTACAGTAATAGTATATGTCTTCAGAAGCCCAGTCGGCTGGTGACAGCCATGAACAGGGTCGATTGGTCTATCGGTACGGCGGAGACTGTGTTGGAGCGATGATTCAGAAGTCGGAGAGGCCGGCCGTCTCTTCCATCGCCCATGCTCTCTTTTTGGATCAGAGCCATGACAACCCGACGCCGATTGAGGTACTTTTGCGCCAGTAGGGACTTAAAAGCGGTTTAGACGAGGTCAGTGTACGATTTATTGCCCACGGCGGCGATGATTTCCATGGCGTCGTGTGCAGCAGGATCCACGAGGGGATATGACGAATTGGTCAGACACGCGGTGGGTTTTTTATCTGTTTGCAGTGAAATTTATCTATTACGTCCCTGGGGCCCCAAAACTCGCCCATATAGGTTCAGGGGGATTGATTTTCCCACATCACGTAAGGAAAAAGAAGTCATCATGGGCACTACAATGTCTGGAGGTCATAGGTGGGCGGGGCTTCCTCCGGATTGAATGGGGGTTTTGGGAATTCGGTTGTGTGAAAGGAATTTTTGGCCCGAAAAACCGGAAATTTTTCGGTTTGATAGTGATTGGGTATTTGTTTGCGGGTTTTGGCCCGATGAAACCACCGGAATTTCAAATCGTCTTTGGATCCATACAGGATCGGCGTGATGTACTGCCCACATATGCTGGAGGCTTACCTAATCGGCACATATCCTATTGAAGTGGAGTCATTTTGGTCCCCCTATTGGCACACTTCTGGCAGGAAATACGGTAGACTACTCTCGCGGAGCATGGGATAGATTACAAAAGGAGACTGATCACTGGATATGCGCAAACTTATAGCCTATGTCTGGGGGGGGGGGGTGCGTAACTGCTGTATCGCAAAATTTTAGCTCTAGATAAAATCATGCATCCTGATTTTTAAGCAATTTATTTATAGATATACTCGCGTCCCATGTCATTTCTGTAATGTTGGGGGGGGGGGGGGTCGTGGTAAATGAATCCCACAGGCAGACTTTTCATACACGCTTAAGCTAAGCTCTCGAAGGGACTCTGACGCGCTAAGATCATGGGGATTGAAAGACCCGTGATGTACTTTACGAACTTGAAGAAGTGAAGGCATTGATAACGGAACACCTTGAGCATTTTTACTGAAGTCCACCGACGAGCGGTGGTACAAGAAAGTGTTCGTTTTTGGGTCTGTTTGAGGGGGGTTCTAATGGTGTTTTCCGTCTTGGGGGAAAGGGTGCTTCGCCAACATCTTATAGGGGAACACGTCTTTACAATTTGAAATGTGTTCATGGGCGCACCTGTACGGCTTGAAACGTGACCTATTGAAATGAATCCTTCTCTTTCCAGATCCACGTGGTCAGTGAAAAGCGTCCGTACGGCCGTTGGGGCAAAGAGGTCTCCCCCTCCACTGGAATCGTCGGAGCCCGTCGTATCCTCAATCAACTGCATGCCCAACTGGCCCGTGACAACTACACGGAAGTGTTCGTGGATCAGATGAGCCCCGACGTGGTCGCCGTGACGCGGCACAACCCAGTCACCCACTCCACGGTGGTCGTCGTTTCCCATACCGCTTTCAACAAAGGGGCCATCAACTGCGGACGCGTGTTCCTCAAGCACTTCCAAGTCGGAGGTTCGGTCTTTTTTGTTTTATCAAACACATGGGAGTTCAGGCGTTCTGGAGGAGGTTCTGTTCGAAATGAAGCTGGTGGAAGTAGACAGGGAGAGGAATCCCGGTTAGTTGATGTGCTGGAACAAAGAATTAAATGATTTCAGAATCGGAGGAGTACCTTAACGGCCTGGAGAACTTCAAAGTGACTGTGAGGGAGCACATCGAACCGGAGAAGGCGGAGATGTGCCAGTTGCACGGAGGACGCACTGGTCACATCGAACTGACCAACCTGCCCAGTGGAGCTGTGGTTGGGTTCAAGTGAGTGCATACCGTCCGAAAGTTAAAGGTGGATGCCCCAATTTAAGGCCTAAAAGTTGAGGATGTGTACGTCAATCGCCAGACCCTCCCGGTTTATGCATATTGCTCACAAGAAGAGGCGGCTCACGGGGTTTTTTGGCGGGGTTCTCAAATGACGGGCCGGGATGGGCCGAGAGATTTTTTTGGGCGGCCCGGCCGGCCCGTTTAGGAAAATCTAGATTTTTATATTTTTTTGTATAAATCGGTACAATAATTTTTTAAACTGCTTTGAATAGCTTACTTCTGTTGGTTACTAACATATAAGTCAATACTAATTGAACAAAAAAGAATGTCACCGACCGGGATCGAACCCTGGTCGTGTGGGCGCCAATCTGACTGGGTGGTCCATGTTAAACGGGCCGTCCAGGGCCGGGCCGAACAAAATTTTCTAAATAGCCCGCCCGTCCTGTGAGAACCCCGATTTTTGGATATCTGAATCGGGCCGAGAAATTTCTCAGCCCGGTATGTACACTTGTTAACTTAAATAGAAAAAAAATTGAGTATTATATTGCTTTATGAACAGAAAGTTTTCAGAATCCACATGGCCGACCACCACCAGAAGTCGATCGATTTCGTCCGACAGATGATTTCCCACAAGAATACCTCCCTCGACGACGGTAGGAGTCCCTCTTTTAGCCGAATATGCGTTTTTTTCAGAGTTAGTCCGCAGCCTCGCCTCCCTGTCCCTGCAGAACTTCAACCGCCTCCTTTTCTGCTGCGAAGAGGAGGAACAGACCAACGTCGGCCAGGGCTCCTACAACGTTCCCAACTTTGGGAAATTCGTCTACTGTGGACTTCAGGGTACGCAAGGAAGTGTATATAAAACTGTGGGAATTTCAGGTCTGATCCCCGTTTTGGAGAAGATCCGGGATAACAATGATCTCGGCCATCCGCTGTGTCAAAATCTGAGGGATGGCGTGTGGCTGCCGGAGTACATTAGTGGGAGGTTGAAGAACTACGAAGGGTTGGAAAAGGTGAGGGAGATGGAGAGTCGCGATCGTTAGAGATACAAAGAGGGAGGAAGCTTCAGTCGAGCCACCAATCTTTGGCCGCCCGAATAATTGGAGGGCAATTGTCAGTCTTGGAGGCATACAATGGTTTGACGCAGTAATGACCACTACTTGCATTTTCCAAATTTCATTACAAAGGGAGGGTGCCGGACAGAGAGTGTTTGGGCGCTCGATGCGTATGCCCCTCCCAAATGGTGCCTCTGGGGCAACACAAATACCTTTTAGTTTTTTGTTACCATTTTGAACCAAATGTAGAATTATTTAAGTACCACAAGCTCCTTACGTCAACTATGCCCGTATGGCACAAAATACGGTTGACTCACGAAGTAGGATTCTTATTAAAAATGGGGGTTGCCATATATGGTGGCTAGCCCGACTATGACGACGTGGGGTCTTGCCTATAACAGTTTTGAATAAGAGAGGGGTATCTCTAGCTTTCCCCGTAGACCATTTCCCAAAGGATTGGGGTGTCGCACAACATAGACCTGCATTTGCCCGTGTGTGTATAGGGGTGGGGAGTTCACTGGATTTTAGTCAAACTTTTAGTCTACGGCTGGTTGGACGTACCGAACTTCAACTATTGGGGCCAAAAATGGGTCCCCAACCCTTAGCCTTTCTAGCGCCATTTTAACTAAATAGCTTCTAACCCATCTGAACTTCTCTGTTTTCTGGGCATCCCCCCTTAACTCGCCTGTTTCCCAGTGACAGTTTAGGACCTAAAATACGTAATTGTGACCGTTAATAGAGCTTTGAAAAGGTCATGTTTGGCTCAAGGATGTAGCCGAATCTTAATAAACCCTTTTCAGACGGCGGATCTCTTCAAACACGTGCTGGACCACCTGAGAGACATCCCCTACTACCTTCGTCCGTGTTACTTCGAAGCTTGTATCTCCTACCTCTACCAGAAGGCCAGGAAGGCTCTCTTCGGCGCTCTGTCCATGTATTTTAAATCTTTTTATCCAAAATTAGGGACTCTTTTCAGAAGTGCGAATATGGTCTCTCCCTTCGTGCAATCTCTCGTTCTCTCCTCCGTCTCTTTCGTAGGATTTGTGAAAGGAGCCGAATTGGCGCCGATTTCTCCTCTTCTGGGAGACGCCCCTACTCTGTCCATTGCCGCAGGTACCACTTTTTAAAACTTTGAAACCGTCCTCATATTTTCAGGGCTGCCCCATTTCTCCACTGGAATTTGGCGCAACTGGGGCCGAGACACCTTCATAGCCCTGCCCGGCTGTCTGCTCGTCACGGGCCGCTTTGAAGACGCCAGGTTAGTTCTTAAGCTCCTTTAAAGGAACCTCTTTTTAACAGAAAAGTCATTCTCTCCTTCGCCGGTTGTCTTCGCCACGGGTTCATCCCGAACCTCCTGGCTGAGGGCAAATGTGAGATCTCTAAAGGTCCTAGTGAATTTCTTTGTTAAGGCGCCCGTTTCAACTGCCGCGATGCTGTTTGGTTCTGGCTGTTCTCCATCGGTCGCTACGTGGAGATGGCGCCTAACGGGGCTGAGATTCTGAAGGCACCGGTTAGAAGAATCTACGTCACAGATGAGGCACAATTTTGTGAGGACGAAAGGGTGAGAGGTCTTTCCATACTTTAAAAAATCATTTTGTCTCCAGTATTCCCGGAAACTGTATTCCACACGACCCCCGGTTTCCACGGCACAAGGCCTCCTTAAAGTTTCAAGGAACGCCAGCTTCCAAAAATCGGAATTGGCACTTTGCCTACGACATAGAACCATGGCTGGCAAAGGGCCGGGCCGACCCGCCCTGGAAAATTCGGCCCCGGCCGGTCCTTAATTTTGCCCCACTTTTCTATTGCTTTTTTTGAGACCGGACCGGCCCGCTCCCTAAAAAATCAGGCCCGGGCCTCGAATTTAGCCCTGTCTAGAACAAAGTGTTATAGGTTGCTTTGGTCCCACCACGAACAGCATTCGCAAAGTCCCAAATCTTCAGAATGTGTTAAATACTCAGTTTTTCGACGCTTTTCGTGGCGGGACTCTTTGTCCAAATGCTGGACGCGGGGTGGGGTTGGCAATCTTATTGTTCTTTTTTTTTGAAATGACCCTAGTTGCCAAGTGGAAAGGCCGTGGGTTGAGATATAGTCCGCGTTTCCGATGGCGTCGAAAAGTGGGATCAGAATGGGTAATTACTGTTTTTTGCCTATATTTTATCATCGCCTCTTCGCTCACGTGTTTTCTCTTTTGCACGCACTGCGTAGATTACATGTAATCGCAACGGGACCTATTCTCAAATCACTCTAACACTTGATTCTCGGTGCGAAACGAATAATAACCTTCGCTATTCCAGGAGCAACCCCTGCACGATGTGATGTTCGAAGCCCTCCAGCGCCATTTCACCGGCATCTCCTTCAGAGAGCGCAATGCTGGTTCGGCCATCGACGAACACATGAGAGATGAAGGTACGGTAGCTACAGTATGCCTAAGAGTTCTGTATTTCAGGTTTTAATGTGACTGCCTACGTCGACAGGGACACAGGGTTCATTTGCGGAGGAAACCGGTGGAACTGCGGCACCTGGATGGACAAAATGGGCAGCAGCGAGAGGGCCGGGAATAGGGGAGAACCGGCCACGCCCAGGGACGGAGCGGCCGTTGAGCTGCAGGGATTGGCCTCGGGAGTTCTGGCGGCGCTGGATCAGTGGCAGAGGAAAGGAGACTTTCCCAAGGAGGGAGTGGAGCATGGTGGGTTTGGAGAACTCTCTCTCTCTCTCTCTCTCTCTCTCTCTCTCTCTCTCTCTCTCTCTCTCTCTAAACCCTCTCTTTCCAGACGGCGTGTCGTGGACCTGGTCCCACTGGTGCTCCCTCCTCCGCACCAACTTCAAAAAGCACTTCTACGTGGGTGAAGACGACCGCAGCCAGTTTGTGAATCGTCGCGGAATCATCAAAGACTCGGTTGGCTCATCTCTCGGCTTCACCGACTACCAGCTGCGCTGCAATCTGACCATCGCCCTCGCCTCGGTTCGTGCCACCCAGCTGACTTAACCTCTTTATTTTTTATAGGATCCCCAGCTGATGGATCCTGAACAGAGCTGGGCTGTGCTGGACACAGTGAGGGATGTGCTGCTGGGCCCACTTGGAATCAAAACCCTCGACCCCACGTAGGTTGCATTTGAAGACGTTAAATAGGGTTCTCTTAAGAGACTGGGCTTACAATGGATTTTACGACAATAACGACCACGGCACGGATAAGAAGACGGCCGACGGGTGGAACTACCACCAAGGGCCGGTGGGTTTTTAGATTAAAAAGCGTGGCCTTTCTTAATCATCGGGTATGCTTGAGGCTGAGAAAACGGATTTGACACTTTGACTATTAAGCCCGTATTAAGCGCGGCAGCCCAGCACACGGGTTCCGGCATGGAGAGAAATGATTGGTATTACACAATACGTGTATGCACACGCTGTGGATGACGTTTTTGCCAAGAAACGCAGACATTTCCGGAAACACTGGCTTCAGAATTTGACTGTTGACAGCCCAACTCCAAACCGGCAACTGTCCAATTGCGGACGAATGTTCTAAGATCGTAGCCTCACTGCTGCAGTGTAGCTTACAGGATTTATCCTAGTATTCCATAACGTGTTCTGCGAGTGCATTGAGTCAGCACAGTCAGGAATTGGCAGGTGTCTAAATTAAGGATAATTTGCGGAAGGCTTAAAAAATATTCCGTTTAATGAAGGGGCTGGAATTATCGTTTGGAATTAACCGAACTTCCGTTAACATGCCCTAATAGTTTTTGTGGTCTGCCTATGTGTGCGAACGTGATGGTGGCGGGATCAATTTAACAGGCCGGTCGCTATTACTCTGAGTGATATGAGTCAAATTTCCAAACTTCACCTTTTCAGGAATGGGTCTGGGTAGCCGGTTTCTACCTGAAGGCCCGTCTCGTCACCGGAACCCTCCTAGGCGGCGACTACTGGCGCAAGGCGTTGAAGGAGGTCCGCCACCACCTCGGAAACTACTGGGCCCACATTCAGGTACTTTTCGAACTTCAAGCCTTAAACTTTGGTGTTCAGGAATCTTACTGGCGTTCTCTTCCCGAATTGACACAGGAGAACGGAGAGTACTGTCCGGGGAGCTGTGCGGCACAGGCCTGGTCCATCGGCTGCCTTCTGGAGGTCTGCCACCACATAGCTGCTCATCAACCGCGATAATTTTGTAGATTTTGTATTTATCTTGCAATTTGCATACTGGTATTACCCCCTGCCATTTCCCAGATTGCCATAGAACCCCAGAGCCATATAAAACTGTACTCATTCTTCATTGTTCATTCATTTTCTCCGAAAATATCAACTATTATGTACAAGCAAGACGTAACAATGAGGAGACAACAAAGACCACAAATGGAGAGATATCTTAGTGTCCTGAAGTGGTCACCCAGGCACTTGCAAAAGAAGAGTGCAAGGAGATCAGCAGGTGCAAACCTTCGTGGGGTGATGATATTAGGCGTTAGCTTGTTCGCAAGCGTCGATCCAGTCAGAGTACACGTCAATAGCTTCGGATAAGTAGTTGATAGTAGTTTGGAAGTCTTCTAAGCACACGCGGCACGAGATGAATCCGACGTTCCGTTCCCGGTCCCTGAAAAAGATATCAGTTAGCTATCTACATTTGCGAAGCCGCATCACATGATACGGCAGATAAAAGCAACGTCGCTTATTTAGTTCAAAACAGCTTTAGTGATATTTGACAACACTTAGGTTCGCACGTTGCGAACCCACGACAGTTTAAAAAAATGAAAAGAAATTCGTATTGCCACCGGGGGATTCTCGAGTGCGCTTCGCCCTGCAGAAGAAACCGACGGAAAGCCGTCGCAACACGCGGCGTAAATTCGGTCCCCCCTACGAAAGCTGTGAAGATAGTCGATAGAGCCGGTAAAAGTTCAGCAGGAATTTCAAATAAACCCCCGTTCGGGAAGCAACCGGAGTCACGGACAATCTTCAGGGCTTTCGTTGTGGGAGCCAATATACGCCGCGACGGCGTTCCGTCTATTTTGGCTACAGGGCGACCAACTTGTCCTGTTGATAGAATCGCAGTATTGCTTTCATCCAAAATTTTAACTAGTCCTTCCAGGAAACCACCACTGCGGTTCGCTTGTTGTTAAAATGGAAATGAAAGTCTGAAGCAACTTACATTTTCACTTCGCAGACCTTCTCGTGGTTGCAAAACGGACAATTGAACTGCGTCTCCAGCGCCACGACCGTTTTGGCCTTCGGCGGCGGCTTCCTGTTCGACTTTCGCTTACCCATGTGTGTGTTCTGAAATCAAAAACTGTAAATGAGTCACACTGTACGACAAGGCAAGGCCGCGAGTAGACATCACAACTTTTATGGGTGATCCAAATTACGAGCTGAGAAATTCCGACAAAGAAATCACAGATTTTGGATATGGTAAGCTACAAAATAAAATAATAACTCCCCATGGTTAAATTAAGTTTTTAAACTCCAAATTTAATACTTAACGTTTTGTTACCAGCCGATAGTACCTGTGTTAAATAAATTAGATAGGTGATGGTTAGTGCATCCTCATAAGTTAGTTTTGAAAGCAGTGCCTTTGTGCGTAAACGTGCCACTTCTTCGTTCCCAAAAGTTACAGAAACGGCAAATAACAGACCTTCCTAACGTGCGGTGGGGGTGAGGGCGTACCCGGCTGGTGCTCCCATGTTTTCAGACCTGTGGGATTGTGTTTTGATGCGAGGAGATTACGATATGCGAGGAAAGGAAGAATTTCATGCACGTGACCAGCAAATAAAGGGGACTTTGTCAATGCTTTACTTCACCGCACGTTTAACGAAGTTTTTGGACAATAGAAAAGAAAACAAATCCCAAAAACAACTAGAAAACGCTTTTAATATGGAAAAACTGCTTTGGGCCGTTTCCGTGACAGAAACCACAAAAATATGAGCAATTTAAATATGAAAAATGCTCATAAGGATTGAAATCGCTGACAAAATAAACAGGGAGCGTCAACCTCACTAATTTTAGGATCGGTTTCTGGTCGCCTTACCTCCATTTCAAAATCGGTCATTTCTGACGCAACAGAAAACGGAAAATACTCAGAATTAGGAATTTGGGCATAAGCTCTGCTGGGATTTTCGTTATTTATATAAGGAAATTTCGCAAAACAACACAAACTGATCCAAAATGATGCAACATTAAAAGGAATTTCGAAATTATAAACATCCGCGCCCGCGTCCGTTTGAAAAGCGCTGCGGTTAGACACGCAGGTCTCTTCGGTTACGGTACTTTTGCATTAGCCCTCATGACGTCATGCAGAGCTGCGATATCTTTATATTTAAAGGATTTCGATCGCTTTTAGGGGTTTTTATTTAGTTTTTCGTCTCTTTAACATCCGCTTTATGTGACTAAAGTGTATATTTCAGGCTATGAACTCCGTGGCCGTTCTGAATAGGTGTCGAAGTGCCGGCCTCGTACTCCAGAGCAGGGCCCTCCTACGTCCGCCGAAAAATCTGCCCTACAGGGGAATTTACAGGTATGTATTGAGCTTTTTCACTTCCCAACCAGCGCAAATGTGGCAGGCCGAACTAGCTAGCACGGTATTTCCCGGGCAGTGAAACAAATTTTGGTTCTGGACGTTTGCCTGCGTTTTAAATTGGCAGGGCGAATGTTATTATTTTTAAGTTTAAAAACAGGTACAATACCGGGACGGGCTAGCCCGAACATTTGCCGCATTCTCCCTTCGAGTGCCGTGATTTTGCCAGTTCCCAAGGCCCCGGTGGCCATGAGGATTTTTGTATATAATTTGCGAGCCAATTGTCTCGCTTGGTAACTTTGTTATGCTGTTTTATACGATCGCAAAGTTAAAAAAAGGAACGGTAATCCCTTACCAGCCGTGGTGAACAGTTTGGGGTCTATTTTTAACGGAGTAATTTAAATTTGTTAAACGAAGCCGCGAGGCTGTTTAAGCGAAAGACTAGTATGTACACAGAAAACCAGCTTGTTAAAAAATTGTGATCACCCACATTGCGTACGTCGTATTTGGAAGTAATCAATTTGTGCCTTCCTTTTTTTCAGAACTATATGTGCCAAATTTCCAGGACTGAAGGCGAGGCTGTGAGGAAAGACGAGTTGCTCGTCTGCCAGCCCAGGTTCAACTTCCACCCCGGCCTCAATGTAGGTTCTCGCTTTCTCCTGAATTTTTTACCCCCTTCTTTCAGGTTTATTACGAGAATGACCGAGGCGAGAAGCTCCTGAAAGCGGATTGCGACGGCGTTGTGCGAAT
Organism: Oscheius myriophilus; assembly: GCA_964057215.1. Taxonomy (NCBI): domain Eukaryota; kingdom Metazoa; phylum Nematoda; class Chromadorea; order Rhabditida; family Rhabditidae; genus Oscheius; species Oscheius myriophilus. The sequence goes on along the minus strand of OZ059903.1, from coordinate 11,235,114 downwards.
CACGACGGAGAGCGTGTCGCCGGATTTCTCGCTGCCCGAAATGGAGCCCTACGAGTACAGGAAGAACGTGCAGCTGCGGAAATTGACCTTCAACGTTGTTCCCTTGACCATGTCCGCATCATTCAAATTGGAATCGGAGATTTAATAGGCTTTTGTTTAATAGTTGTTGGTGTTTGTTATAAATTGTCGTTTCCATTCGCAAAATTAGTGTTATTGAGCGAATGCATCGCTGAAATGCCTTGGATTTGTAGTAGCATGCTGATTTTAATTGTTACTTTGCAGAATGGGGTCTCCTTTCGCGGAAAAACCTAATCTGGAGAGAGGTACGTTTGTGTTTGAAAGAAATTTACAAGCCTTTTTAATTGAGAAGCAACCAAGAAAAACGAGTTAGGACGTTCCGGAGTTTCGCTGTTGAATGCGACCATTAACAGCGGAATCGAATGTAGTGTTGGTTATGTTATGTCCTCGTTCTGTTACCAGAGTCAGGGTTCGATCCCCGTCAATGACATTCTTTTTTGTTCAACTAATTTTAACTTAATATGTTGGTAGCAAACGTTATTAAAGGCAGAGGCCCACGTAAAATGAAGAGGGGGGCCTGTCCATGTTAATCATAAAACTCTGCATTTCACCGTTAAAAATGACACTCTCTTACCTACGTTACGTCATGGACAAGTCCATTTTCATTTTCCTGGGCCTCTGCCTTTAAGTTATTTAAATCAGTTTAAAAATTATTGTGCCTATTCATACTAAATTTTAAATTTTATTTTGTATACCATGGCCGACGCTAAAAAGAAGCCCCGGGCCGGCTCGTCGTTTGAGAACGCCGGCCAGAGCTTTCGGTTTGTGAATGCTCAGTCGTTCAAAATGAGTTCAAAACCTTGATACATGGGTTTTAGTGCTTTGAATAAAGTTTTTAGGGGTATTTCTTCAAAGGTCTAGCTCGTGTTCTTCTGCGCATTTAAAATGGAATAAATATAATACGAAAATAGTTACTTTATAATTATTTCCTTTTCCAGACATCCACCGAATCCTCGAGCTCATAGAGCACGTGCAGAAGACGGGAGAGGTGAACAACACGAAGCTGCTTACGCTTCAGAAGATCCTCCAATCGGACTTTTTCAACACGGTCAGGGAGGTCTACGAGAATGTCTATGACACCATCGATTTGGAAGGGTCGCCTGAGGTAGGCTTTGGCTTTTTTCTATGCATCCTTTTCGTTTTAGGTTAAAGCCTCCGCCACAGCAAAGGCCACCGTGGCCGCTTTTGCGGCTGCCGAAGGCCACGCCCATCCGAGGATCGTGGAACTGCCGAAAACCGATCAAGGCCTGGGGTTCAATGTAATGGGAGGGAAGGAACAAAACTCGCCGATTTATATATCCAGGTAGGTTTTTTTCTTTAAATTCTGAGTTTGTTCAGTAGTGCTTAACCAACCAGCCGACTGGCTCTTAATTTTTTGTCTCTACGGACTTTATTTTGGGTTTCAGAATAATCCCCGGCGGTGTGGCTGACAGACACGGTGGTCTGAAACGAGGCGACCAGTTGATCGCCGTCAACGGAGTGGTTAGTTGTAATTTTCGTAGTTTCTTAAAATTTCCGTTTTTTAGAACGTAGAAACGGAATGCCACGAGAAGGCGGTGGATCTTTTGAAGTCGGCCGTGGGCACTGTGAAGTTGGTCGTCAGGTACACGCCTCGACTGCTTGACGAAATGGAAAAGTGGGTTTTTTTTTCTGAATTTTGTAAAAGTTGAATTGGTATTTGATGGGAATTCAACTGAGCCCACGTCAAGCTCCACCAAAATCGGCGGTAGTTTGTCGCAGTCATGACTGGACAGGGAGTTTTTGGGGGGTTTGATGCGTAAGTCCCCCAAATGGTGCCTCGGAGCCAACGTAAGCCCCCTTTCCGTTTTTCTTTGGCATTTTTAACCAAACGCCGAATTACGTAAGTACCGCAAGTACCTCACGTCCACCTATGGTCGCAGTAGTTCTTGTCAAGTTTCTTTTAAACGAAGGGGTCTTCGCAAATCATCACCACGGTGGGTTACTCAAGTGTGCTACTGGCACGACCAACGCCAGTCGGCTTTTACGAATGGCATGATGAGGTACCAGACGAACCCCACATGAATTGCCTTATTATGAAGACCCCACTGCCGTCGTGGCTTAGATGAAACAAAGTAACCCCTCCCCCCTTTTTAAGCGATTCAGAGACGCTGATCAAAGGTAGTAACTGAACTATGGGCCTTGGGGGTGCTTATCTGAGTATACTCAATCCCCCCCCCCAAATTGGTAAGGGGGCTTAACTGGTGTACCTCTGCTTAACCTTTTCATGCGGTGTTGGGGTTCTATTTGAATTACACTCAGCTGAGTTACATATGGGGTCATTACGGGTAGGTTTTGCGCTTTCGGTCAACGTTGAATATGCCATTTTCATTTCATTCAGAACTGAACTTAATTTCGGATTTTCAGGCGATTTGAACGACAGCGACGCCGAGTAAGCCAGCAGAGCCCTGCAGCCACCCTCCGAAAGTGAAGCAGAATCTCCCGTGAACCTTGCCTTTCCCCGAATCTTTCAATATCCCACCGTGTATTTGTATATTCAGTTAGGCGTATTGGTCTCCATCGCTTTAATCGCCATCTTTCCCTTTTCTTTGAAAGCTTTAACTCAGTGATTTCTATAAATACTTATCATTATTCTTACTTCTTTACTTCCGTGGTTTCCTCCTGAAGTTACTCGCTTCGTGTACTTACCCCTTATTCCCTTGTGTTTTTAGATGAATCGCACGACATCACTTATTTTGAGGCAATGTTTTCGGCGGAGCGCCGTGCGATTCCAGTCGACTCAGAGGCAGCTGACGGCGGAGGACATCAAGGTCACCGAGAAGGCCAAATCCCGTCTGAAGGTGGGACAGTCCTTTAATGTTTGGGAACAGGGCGTTCAGGAGGTCTTGGAGAATGACGAGCGACTGAGGATCGAGGTGGACGGGGGAGGATGCTCTGGATTCGAGTACAAGATGAAGGTCGACAAACAGCTCAACGAGGACGACTTGATTTGGAACGAAAACGGCGTCGCAGTCGTCATCGATGAGGTTTGTTGCTATAAAGGGTTGGATGCCTCTTAAAAGCATGCTCGCATTGTTTTCCAGTATTGAGTATCGAAAAATATTCGAGCTTATAAATTCTGTTATTTCAAAACCAGGAGTTATGGCCCGCCTACGGCGGTCCTCACTCCTGGGTTCGGCCGCCTCAGCCTAAATTTTACATTTTGAACTCTGTAGGTTTGGGAAAATCCGTCTTTAAGTAACTCTAATGCGGAAACAGTCATGAAAGCGGATATAAACGGTCTGGAAATATGATAAAACAACTATTCGAAAGTCTTATTTATTGGGACAAAAAGCCGGGGTTCTCAACGGACCAACCCGTGAAAACAGGCTTTTCTGGTCTAACTTTTGTTCAAGTTCAGTTTTTTGGATCTAAAAAAATAATTTGAAAGGTAAACCAATTTCACGTATAGCTGTCGCCAATCCTGCCAAAAACGGCCTTAATGCAGCATTCGTGCGATGGGCATAGTGTGCAACTAGCCAAGATGCAGAGAAAAAACGGCTTTTGACAAATATGCTCGTTTGGCGACGGCTAAAGTTTGATGTTTTCAAACTTCAAAATACACGTTTTCAATCTTTAGTAAGCAAAGTTAAACAAGTAATCACATTGCGACAAAATTCAAAACGAAAATTCGTTATATAAAAACACCAATCACAATGGCAAAGAATCAACAGAACAAGGAATATGGCGACAATTTGTCTTTGTATCTCTGGCACTCAGTTGGGTCCGAGGTAGCAGGACTGGTCGGTGCGGGGCTTGAAGACGCCGGGAGGGTTCGAGGATCCGCCGGACTGTCCTCCGCCCGAGAATCCGTTGTTGTTGCTTCCGTTGCCGCTGGAGGCGTAGTCCTCGCGAGCGTAGCCGGAGCTGGAGGCGTTCTGGCCCATGTAGCCGCTGCCGTAGCCGCCGGCGCCCATGTAGCAAGACTTGTCAGCCATCGTAGACGAGACAGAATGAGGAAATGGCCAGGAAAGGGGTATTTATAGACGGAATTCACGTAACGGAGCGGGGTAACGGACGGACGGTCACGCAGTACTACGGACCGTGAGGGAAGGTTCTGAAAATGAGAATGCTAATGAGCAGCCACTCTCATTCTCTCTCTCTCTTTATCTCTGTCTCTCTCTCTCTCTCTCTCTCTCTCTCTCTCTTTATCGCTGTCTCTCTCTGCATGCCTATAAAATACCCGGCGGAGAGAGTGGGAGAAAAAAAAGGGACATTACATGCTTTCGGTTTTTATGGAAATGGTTCTTCAACCCAAACCCGTTATTTCTGGGCCACCCTTTGCGAGGTTTCGGACCTTCAACCGCTTCCTGCTAAGCTTTTTTTGGATGCTTTAAAAATGTGTGCAAAGGATGCATTCCTGCTTTTCTTGAATGGAATTTGACGTAGTTTTTGGCAATTTTTGACAACCGGTTGGTACTAAATTTTGTAAACCAATTTATTGTAAAACATAGTTCTTACGAGAAGCCCGTGTTGCGCCAAAACAGGCCGGGCCGAGAAAAGTGTCAGCCCGGCCCGGCATAGTTGGTGAACTTGTCAAATTAAAATGACTCTAAAGCGTTATTTTGGCTTACATTTACTTAAAACTCCGCAACCTTGTATAATACTTCTATCTCATTTTAATTAATGTCCCGACCGGGATCGATCCTTGATCGCATGTGTGACAGTTTGACTTGGTGGTCCGAGTAGACGGGCCGAGGTATTTTTTTCAAGTTTTTCAGTGAGAACTATGTGCAAAAGTGGGGGGTGTGCAGCGAATATAGCGCAAACTTCGCGCAAAATCTTCTTCCGCCACGCAATGCCCTTAAACCCTTTTCTGTTTCAGATGTCTCTCGGCTACATGAAAGGAGCGACTGTGGACTACGCGGAGGATTTGATGAAGGCCTCGTTCCGGATCGTGAGCAACCCGGTCGCCGAAAAGGGCTGTTCCTGTGGCTCCAGTTTCGCTTTGAAAATGGATTAGACCGACTGTTATCTACAGGTTTTAGGTGATTACTAGATTCACACTAATGAACTTTTATCTATTTTTTTCGTTGATTGGCCAATCAGACGCTTTCATTGCGGAGTTACCTATATAATCTTGTTCATAGCTTCAAATACCTATAATTGGCAGATGCTTCCCGCCCGAGTGCGATTTCTTCCGCCACGGCAACTTTTATCGATCCTGCGAACGGCTAACGAAATAGCGGTATCCAGAGGCACTTCTGGAGGCCATCGTCAGAGGAATGAGGAGAGGGAGGACAGGTGAGGAGGGGGTTTTACGGAGGAATCGTGGATTCAGGAAGGGATTCTTCAATTTCCGAAGGGGAGCCGCTCTGCTCAGTCTCTCATGGCTGGTTACAATCAAGGATGTGCTGGGAATTGAGCCAATTCGTCTCGACAATGACACTTTGAAGGAGAAGATCAAACAGGTGGGAAATTCCCTTCGGGACCACGTCTGCCGAACGCGCCGGGCAGCCCGTCGAAGCGCCCGGTGTTTAACGAGTACCCCTCTGAAATGCAGTTTCATTGCGCCTTCTGTTTACAGGTTTCCCACACGGAATTTTAAAAAAAAATATGACCGCTTTGCATTTCCAGGACTAGACTGCGACGTGCAATAAGCCGTGGTATATGTATTTTCGTGCCAGCTATTCTGCCACATATTTTTGTGCCAACCAGGAACCAAAATGACACACGCTTCCTTTCGAACCAAACGTTGTAAAGACAAGGAGGGGGACGGCCCGTGGCTGGTTTCCATTTTGCGGCGAGCCTTCTTTTTCATATTTTTTTTAAAAAGCAAAACATTTAAAATGTATATTTTCAGTCGTGGCTCCTTCGCAAGTACGGACGATACGAAGAAGCCATCCAAGTCCTTCAAATCGCATTGGAAGAGGCCCAGGAGAGGAAGGAGGAATTGCCAATTACCAGGTCCTTTTACCCATAAATGTTAACGAACTTTTGGTATTTTAGAGTACTCGATGAGTTGGCCAATACCTATTACCAGAAGGGAGATTTGGAAGACGCCGAGGAGTTCTTCAGAATTGTCATCAAGCGGTTCGTTTTTTTCCTTTTTCTTCTATTGTATCATTGCAGATGTATGGAACTCCACGGAAAACGTGACAGCGACCCCCAGTTCATCGGAATCTCTTTGAAATTGGCCGATATTTTCGCGAAAAAGGGACAGTTGGAAAATGCTGAAACCGGGTTCCAACACTGTCTCCGCAAACAGATGCAGGTTAGACATCTTTTTTTTAGGAAACTAAGATTTTAATATCATTTCAGGTCGTTCAAGAGCACATGAAGAAGTTCTCGGTTGCCCACGGAGCGTTGGTGGAGGATAGACACATGGTTGACACCTACGGATCCGCCTACACAGACCCCCTCGCTCTGCTGGGAATGACTCTCGAACACTACGCACATTTTCTGGTAAGTTTAGAAGTTTCCCCTGAATCAGCTATGGGATTATAGCTGTCGCCAAACAGGCCACCTTCAAAAACGGCTTTAATACAGCATCCTTGCGATACTCACTAGGGAAGTCGGTCAACCTCGCCGTGGAGTTATGGGTTGAGCTATATATCATTGAGAAGGGCATGGGATGGGGATACAAGAAGTGAAGTCAAAAGTTGCCAACCTCTTTTCGTTTTCGAGAAATATTCGTTTTTGTGCGCGCGAACCCCGCGGTTTCCCCAGCGCCGGCATAAAAGCCCGCGGCGCGGGCTTGGTTGCCGTGGAAGGGTGGTCCAGTGGTAGAGGCCCCGGCTCATGAGCAGGAGGTGTCAAGTTCAATACTCCTATGCTGTTTTTCTTTTGCTTTTTATCCAACTTTTCGAAAAATGTGAACATTATAACTTTTGTAAATGAAAATTTTTTTGTAAAAAGGGAAATGTTGCCAAAAACAAAAAGTAACCAGGAAGTTACAAAAAAAATCACACTGGTCTGTATGCTGATCAGCTAACGTTTTCAAACACTTCCCTTATTTCAAGAAGAGAGTGGAATCTTCACGAAAAATTGAGGAATTTTTTTTCACTTACAAAAGTTATAATGTTCACATTTTTCGAAAAGTTGGATAAAAAGCAAAAGAAAAACAGCATAGGGGCATTGAACTCGAGACCTTCTGCTTATGAGCCGGGGCCTCTACCACTAGACCACCCTGCCACGGCAACCAGGCCGGCGCCGCGGGCTTTTATGCCGGCGCTGGGGAAACCGCGGGGCACAAAAACGCGTATTCCTCGCAAACGAAAAGAGGTTGGCAACTTTTGACTTCACTTCTTGTATCCCCATCCCATGCCCTTCTCAATGATATATAGCTCAACCCATAACTCCACGGCGAGGTTGACCGACTTCCCTAGTCAGGTGGAAATAGTGTGCAGGGAGCGAAGACTCAGAGAAAAAAGCGGTTTTTAATAGCCAATGCTCGCTTGGCGCCAACTGTAACTTTTCAAATATTTTTTCTCCAAATTTATCAGGATGACGTAGTTTTTGTCCCTCCGGCAACTGACTGGCAGTAATTACTGTTTTTCACGTATAAGCATCAAACATTTAGCGTAAACTTGCCCAAAGCTGCTTGGAGCGTTGTCAGTCGCTTGTCAAAATGCAGTAATATCGACATTTTATAATTGCTTGGACCAAATACACTCAACGCAAATTTTTGCATTTTCCATTGACATATGCACTGCATATCGCGGGGATTCTCGAGTGTAGAAGAAGCTGGCGTTGCGACACGCACGAGGCGTATATTGGGTCCCGCCACGAAAGCCTTGAACCGGGCAAATTTTTGGTCGGGCTCGCCCGATCCGGCTCTGGCCGTCAAAAATTTGGAGCCGCGCTGGCACACAGCCATGGTTGGTGTACAGAGTCAAATCGATCAAAGTAGATTTGACGAGAAATCGCTGAACCGCTAGGGACCGGGGGTCCGGAAACGATTCGCATTAGAGATTTCGAACCCCGCCGCCAGGTTCAGTGTGCACAATAATTGGCTTATTGTTAGCTTTGTCACCAAGGTTACGGGGATTCATTCTAATTCTGCAATAATATCAAGACTCCGCCGTCAGTTTTGAGCTACTGTCCTTATGGTATGCACGTATAGCTGGCGCCAAACGGGCATCATGCCACTTTTGTCCCAGTATTCTGTGTTGATGATAGATTAGCATATAATCGTAATCTCATTGAACGTCAACAGAGAATAAATGCACACATTGGCATGATGCCCGTTTGGCGGCAACTATTCAATAAAATTACTTGTATTGTGGTTTCTTCAAAATTGAAACATTTTCTTTTTCCAAATCAAATGTTTCAGATTGCCCACGGCGACGAGAGCCGACTCCGCGAAGCCGAGGAGTACATGGACGAAGTGTTGAAGGTTTGTTTATTTTTTCTTTACTTCATTTCTGTCTATATTCAGTCCTTATTCCCTTTTCCTATTCAGATCTCATATCAGATTTACGGAAGCACCTCGTTCCACACCTGCAATCTTCTCAACAACTTCGGAGCCTCCCTGATCATGAAAAATCGGTTGGTTTCAGTTTGAATTGGGCTGAATTTTTGGGTTTCTTAAGGTTTCAATTGGCTGAGAAGTACCTCGCGATTGGGATTCAACGAATTCTCTATGTGAACGAATTCGCCAATTTTATTCCCGGCTACTACTGCAACTACGCAGAGGCACTCCACCACATTGGCAAGAAGGTCGGCCTCTCTCTCTCTCTCTCTCTCTCTCTCTCTCTCTCTATCTATCTATCTATCTATCTATCTCTATCTCTATCTCTATCTCGCGCTCTCTCTCTCTACCCTTATCTTTACAGGAAGAAGCCTTGGAGTACGCGAAGAAAGCCGTTTCCCTCAGCCGATCGGAGGAACCCCGAGTTCAGAAGTACTGCGCCCAGTTCCTGAAGGACCTGGAGACTGAGAACAGCGGCGGAAAGAAGAAGACGAAGACCTGGTGGCTGTGGTAGTTCTTTATTCTCTCTTAGGTTGTTATAGATTAGAGTTGTTGAAGGAGCACTGGTGCTACCATTGTTTTGTTGTAGCTTTATGCTCAGATTTTGCTCTAAAGGTGGCCTCTCGAACCGCTTACGGGTCGGTGGTTTGATTTTTTACACCGGTGTAATAAAGATATTTTATGGGTTTACCGCATTGAAGAGAGCTGGTCAAATGCCGGTTGTATCTGTATTTTTTTTTTGTGTTGTAATTTACCATTTCTATTTCCCCGGATGTCTTTTTACAGGCGTGTGATGTTTTAATGCGGCTTTCGTGTTTTTTTACCCATTAATTTTCGGGGTCTCGTAAAAATGTCGCTGGGTCCCGTATTTCAAACTATTGGGTGCTTGAATTCCGTGCGGTCTTCGCAAAATCAGGGGTTCGCACGGGGAATAAATCGAAATCAGGTAAAACTGAGCGCCGGTATGGCCCTTGAATCTTGGGTAGTTTTGGCCTTTTGCCATTCGAATGGATCCTGATACGAGAACGCGTACATTTTCAGAGAAGTGCTCCTCAAATGTCAGGGTCATTGAAAATGCCCATTTGGGCGAAGTTGTGGTCTTTCCCGTCTTCCTGACAGGTCCCAACACGAAAGACAGAAGCGGGTCCCACCGCGAAAGACAGCTGAAGGTTTGCCAAAACCGCTTTATCTGTGTGTTTATTCCGCATACTGAAATGTCAGATGTCCGAAGTTCGGGCCACGAAAATTTTCTTGGCACCTAGCAAAATTTGGCTGTAATTCAGGTCGCCAAATTGGGCGGCAATTGCAAAATTACAAACAAAAAAAAGTTAACAACAAACCCTGAAAGTTCCACCGGACTTGATTACGGTAGCTAAGGTGTTTTGGCTGGCTGCCGATTTTTCCGTTGAAACCTAACAGATCCTGCCGTGGGACTCAGAAAATAGTGGGGGTTCAGCTCCACATTTTACACAATGTTGGGAAAACACTTTGTAGTGCGACTTATCCGGGTTGGGCGTATACGTATCAAAGTACAAAAGGCGGTTGTTACAGTGTATCCGTTCATTCGGTCACGTTTATTTTCAACTGGCCTAAAATTGCCCGTTGGCACCCTATTTTCCCACTCGGATCCGCGTGGCATGTCATTTCTTTCGGTCATCCTTATCTTTATTTCCACAACAACTGTTCCGACATTTCCTTGACGTGTTACACTCCCCAGTTTCCCTTGCTGGACGCTCTTTTGGCATTTTCGCCACTAGAATTCGCCCTTTCGAGTCATTTCAAAGGAATGTTGGCTTTTGGTTGTTTATCGCCCGTTGTTTACAAGGCTGTGATTAATTCGCGGCTGAAATCGGTGCCAAATCCCGCCCACCGTAAGCAATCTCAGGGGAGCACGATCACAGCGATAAGTGTCTCCTGACCTTTAATGTGGCGGCCGTCTTGTTTACAACTCGCCGATTTCCTCGTTCCATTTTATGGTTTTGGCGATAATAATTTGTTAGTCGCTTCGTCACAATTAATTTAATTTATTCTGGAAATTGTTAAATAGTCATTTTAATTTTAAAAGTTACAGTGCAAACGTCCAGGAAAAATTCATTCAATTTTGTTTTCCATTTTATTGGGAAATCAAATTCAGTAGATCAAACCATGATATGTTCATTTTTCGCGACAGTCGGAAAACTGAACAATTTAGGCTTATCTCGATATTTTTTCAGATTTCATGACGAATTTGGCAGTGGGCCTTTGTTTTTCACTTTTGGCCCAATACCAATTTTTGTGGGGAAACGGGCCGCGACTGGAAAATTCAAGTGCCTTTTTGGCGGGAAATGGGGAGAAATTCCCGCCTAAAAAGTGCCTCAGTCCCGTTGCAAATGCTAGTTTTCTGTCTCGTTTTATAGTCTAGTTCGCATCAAATTTTCGAAGTTTGGACGGTTTATCAGACTTTTTGTGGTATCTCACTGAGTTATCTGACCGAATAATGAGTGCATCTGACCGAATAATTACGAGTTGGAAATATTGCACTTTCCTATTCCTATTTGGTTTAAGATCAAGGAAAAGAAGGTTTCGAAATTATCATAATCTTGGCGATGTCGTTCCCCAGCCACACGCTGCCTTTGTCATCCGCTTCGAAGCCCATGTTCTAAAAATTAACTCAATCTTTTCCCTTGGTTGCCTTAACCTTAAACTGTTGTACATAAGCGTGTGGCGTGGGTCCCGTAGTTGTTGTAGTTTGCTCAGGATAGTAGTAGTACTGCCCGTTGATCCAGTAGTACTGACAAGAAATCAACGGGAATAGGAGGAAATGAAGGAACAACTGCATATTTCACTTTCACTAGAGGTTCGCCTCCTTTTAAACTCGTGAAATGACCGGTTAACCGGAGCATTGTTTGAAGTTCTCCTGTAAATGGCTGGAATCTCGTTCGGTTCCACTTTTTGGACCTGCGGGGCCGAAAAAGCCCGTGGTTTGGCTTCAAAATTGTAACAGGGTGGAACTTTTGGCACCGGAAATGACGGCGAAAGGTTAAAATTAGTCCTGAAGCTGTGGAAAAGTAGAAAATTTTGATTTTACAACGTTGTGTGCAAATTTTCGTTGCTTTTAGTGGCATCCAGCTGGTAGGTAGCTTTTTTGTAGCAGAGCTTTTAAAATGTAATTTACTTTTTAAGGTCTCTACTTTTTAAGAGACAGTCGGGTGTCACAGAAGTCATCTAGAACTGTCCGGGAGCTCTATTTCGAAATGTTTCGTTTCTTTTTGACTTTGCCATCATTTTGTGCTCGAAAATCGTTCTCTGGTGCCGATTCCATAATTATAGTGCTTTAATTACCGACAATTATTTCCGAAGACATCCGAGGCATTTGAAAACCATGCATTTTCTTTGTTCTTATTCATCTTATCTTGCTTATTCCATGCAGTTGCTTCAGTTATTTCATTATTTCCAGGAATGAATCCCTACCGCTGGGTAAACCCGTCTTGTTCTGGATCCGGTGAGTTTTTTAATTAGTTTATTTTTGTTACGTTTTTAATTAGTTTATAAATTTATGCTTTAGGAATGCCTCCTCCGCCGCAGTACGGCCACCGCTTCAACCCCAATGCGACCGCCTTCGTCCCTCGGGGCGGCGGCGGTTTCCCTCAGGGCAACATGCCCAATCAGGGAAATATGGCCAACTACGGAGGACACGGGGGACATTTGCCTCAGAATCAACATCACAACCAGCGTCATAACCAGGTAATGGCCGGAAAATTGAAAATACGCGTAAGAAACGTAACCTCGGGCCAAAAATTCGGTGTATCCTGGAATGCAGGTCTGATAATTTTCGACAAAACCGTTCTCATGGTCAGTAGGAAACCTGAGCGAGTGTGGGGATTCCACGGAATGTCTACGCTCACTCTTATGGCTCAAAGAAATCGCTTTTGGTTACTTGAAGCATCTATTTTGGAAAATTGTTTTTGTGATGGACTGTATTCACCCATTCAGAGGTAGGAAGATTCGTAGCGCAAACACGGGCTTTCTGTTCGAAATCGAGTCGAATAAACCACATGGTGGTAAGCTAAAAGGATCTTGGAAATTGGTTAAATCCTCGGATTTCCGACCCCGTAAACCCAGTTGGGTCGCATTTTTTTTAACCGGCTCGACTCTTCTCGACTCTCCATCTATTTTAATTAGGGCAGTGCATGCTGTCGCGGACGATCGCCCGCAATTATGCCCTTCCTATCGCGATTTTGACATCTTCGAATGGGGCAATCTATGTATGATTGACACCTACATCGGACGCTACACATCTTACGAAAAGGACATGCAATTCAGTGTACCGGCATTGTAGAATGTTCAAGGAAGTAAATGAGCTTACTCCTTGGGAAATGCTGACCTTATTGTTAGCAGTAGTCCCACTCCGTTTACTTTTGAACATGAAAATAGGAGGTGTCCACCTTTTTTTCAGTTTTGTGAGCTAGTCACAATCACTTGTTCTATTCTCTCTTTTTCGAAGCCTTAATTCATTTGGTTCTTTCATACGTTCCGCAGGCAGTATCTCGTTTTGTAGGATTCACCTATTTTACCAAAATGGCCACACAAAGATTATGTTTTCCATTGAAAACTGAGATAACATATGGATCCACCTGAGCAATATTGTTCACATGCCTTTCTCATGTCGTAGAACAATAATTGCTTATTATTACAGCGTTAATCCCCAAATAATACGGCCAACCGACGGCGGATTACGCTGCGGTCAAACGGTCATTGTGGCCACATCTGTGGATCTCGAGGTCAGTCACACAACCCACTGAGGCGCCTCTCATCGGCCTCCCGCCGCGCACGCCTGCCAGCTGTTGAAGAAACGCCGTTCAGTATCGGTCTGAATGCTGGCTGATCTGCGGCTTTATCGACTTTTATCGATGTTTTGCCAAAAATGGTTTCTTCTGGCAGAAACTCGTGCACATTATTTCCATGAACACTGGTCGCCAGACGATCGCTTCGTCTGAATGCCTTCATTTTTGAATGTTTCTCTTTCGTTATCGATTGCCCCGATCCAATTTTGTTTATCCGACACGCAGACACATTACGGGTGGGAATTTCATACGTCACCAGGGTGCGTGTTTCTTTTTAAACCCATATAATGCGCATCTATCTCGCTGTGGTTCATGCCGTGGGCCACCGACACCCCTCTTGATAAAAAGTTTGTAATTACAAACTATGACTAATCTATGTATCTTTGATCTGGTTATTTGTCTTTTAAGAGTTTTCTTGGAAGATCACTAATAGAGTCATATTAACATTTTCGTTATGGTTCTTGGACGCGACAACCCGATATTTCCCTATTTTCTTGCGAGACGGTCTGTCCAATTTACGCTTGAGGCTGCTACGTGTCAAACAATCATTTCGCTTACGTTTTTTCTATATCGCTGTCGTTCCGGCTATGGGAGATGCCGTCATTTGACGTACGCACTTTTAACTTTAGGGGGAAACTGGGCAAGACCCGTATATTCCATATTTGCTCATCTATCCCCACCAGACCGCTTATTGGGTTATCGATCAACGTTTTTGGTCACCTCTGTTGAAAAAAAAGTTTGTAATTACAAGGTATGTCAAATTTATGTCCCCTTGATCTGGTGGAAGCTAATTGCCACCCAGGTGTCACTAATAGAGTTATGACAACTTTTTCTTTATGTTACTTGGACACGACAACCCGATATTTCCCCATCTTCTTACGAGGCTGCTACGTGTCAAACATTCATTTTGCTGGGCGTTTTCTCTGTCGACTAAACGAAGAATCAGACGGCTCTATCTATCACATATCTCTTGTAAATGCTATTTTCTTCCGCTCTCTCTTTCTCTCGTGCTCAAGCACTCTCGTTCTTTCAGCAACTTGGAAGTGGAAATGTTTTCTACCGGGAATGGAGTTTCCTCGAAATTTATTAGACCTGCATTCCGTGGTAAACACCCGCATATTTTATACGGCGGTCCGCCGAGTTTTTGGCCCAAGGTTAGGTTTAAGGAGGTTTAAGCTTAATTTTGTAGGATTCCCGGGTTTACAGTAAAAATAAATGTTATTAACTTATTTATTCCAGTTCGACCACTTCGCTCCTCCTTACGCCAACGCTCCCATGTACGGGCAGAATAGGGAGATGCCGCCGCCGTACTACCCGACCGAATATGTAAGTTTTACTCATTTGCATACATGTACTTTTCATTATCTATTCTAATTCTAAGTATGGATTCACACACTCTCTGGACTGAGTAAAGGACTTCCCGAAAGACAGGATGTCTTCCCGATAGTTTGGCTTGAAAAGCTAAATCAGCTGGTATTTTCTGCCAACCGGGTGGCACCAATTAAATTACGTATTCACCGCGAATTATGCCACCAAAACAGTCCGTTCATTGGAATTCCCGTTCCGTAACACTGCGTGACCGTCCGTCCGTTACTCCGTTCCGTTACGTGATTTCCCTCTATAAAACCCCCTCTCCTGGCCATTTCCTCATTCTCTCTCGTCTACGATGGCTGACAAGTCTTGCTACATGGGCGCCGGCGGCTACGGCAGCGGCTACATGGGCCAGAACGCCTCCAGCTCCGGCTACGCTCGCGAGGACTACGCCTCCAGCGGCAACGGAAGCAACAACAACGGATCCTCGGGCGGAGGACAGTCCGGCGGATCCTCGAACCCTCCCGGCGTCTTCAAGCCCCGCACCGACCAGTCCTGCTACCTCGGACCCAACTAGGTCCTGAATAAAGACGCTTCCGACGATTCCTTGTGTTTTATGTCTCATTTTCTTGTGTCCACAGTATCTCACCGTTTTTCTATATTCTGACAAATTGTGTATTACATTGGTCCACAGCTAGTCTCTGCGTATATTGAAATGTTGTCAGCCCGTGCTCCTGTAAAGACTGATAAATGTGTCTCCATTTGCCTGAAAAGGGCGGTTTTTGGTTGCAAGCCCCGGTCGGACCAGCGGAAGGAACTTCAGAAGTTCATCTCAGTCTTGCATCCAGAAAGGAAATCAAGAATAAGCAATTCTGTTGTTGTGGGTTTCAACTCCGTTGTTTTCTTGTCTTTTTGTTGTAGAACATGTAAAACTATTGTATCACTGCCGCTTTTCCAGCCATTCTCGTCCTCACAGGTTTACGCATACAATACGCGGCTTTCTGTTTTCGCTTTAAGATGTCATAATCTTTCCCAAACATATTGTGGGTCAAGGTTCCGAAGTTTTGCTGTTCGTAGCTCTGCATTCCATACAAGACACTCAAGCGATGTACGCAGTGAATCCGCAGAACGGGGGGGGGGGGGGGGGAGAATAATCGATCTGATTGTTGTGGTTGTTAAGGGCTACTTTTGAAACTTAGGTTGAAAAACTTGAGAAAGTTGAATAGCCTCGGCCGAGCGGGATCATTTTGAGGTTTTCAAATGCATCGTTTTGCCAGTTTGGAATATCAACACTTTGCTTTACACATTTAGGCTCTATTTGATGCCAGAATTACTTCATCACAACAGAACAATATTTTATGTATTATGCAATTAATATAGGCTACTCTGGCAGTGTACGCAGTCAAATTGACCGAAGTTGCTTTGATTTGGCGAGCAGTATGTTTGTTTTCTGAAGCTTTCTGAAGCTTTTTTCTGAATCATGGTTTTCGTGCATCGACGGCTTATTGCGAGCTGTTTTAAATGAACCCATTGATTGTAATGCTGCTATTGTACCACACAGTGTCAAATATAGTGGGATCCACGTCATTCCCACCATTGGAAAATGCAAAATGCGGCAGTTTTGGTATCAAAACAATGGCACCATATCGGTGCTACTGCAAGTGGCCTCATCACCTTCGCAGTTCCTTTCGAATGTCCTCTCGCAGCCGCTGTTTATTCAAGCGATCTTCTTCGTGTCCGTCGGCCGCCGGGTGTGCGGTTTCTTTGTCTCTCTCGCCGTCTACTCTCTGCTTTGCCCTGCTTACGGGGTCACTCTTGACATTTCCGCGTTGGAAAAACCTGCCAGCTGGCACAGATTATACGGGAAACACGCCGTGTTCCCCCGTTTCAGACAACTCGTTCCTGCCTTTGGAGTAATTATTTGCAGAGATCCCTCTGAAAGTTGTTGTTTATGCTGCGTGGGATGGATTCAGTCGGGGAAAATGCCCGGCGTCCATTGATTTTGGCCACCCTCGCATAAATTACCTCCCTTTGCGGGATTAGGCTAATTTTGTCTTGTTATTATTTGTGAAATGGCCGAGTCACGTTTTACAAATGTTTCTGTAATTCACCATTAAATTAAATTTCTAGCGTAAAAGCGCCTTTTTCCACGTTACACGAGGGTTTTATAGTGGAAAATCGATAGATCATCTTTAACTGGATGATTTCTTTATTTAATGCACTCAATTCTTGCAATTTTCTTGTCTAATTGGTGAAATATCAAGTGAGACTTTCGTTGACCGATCGCCGCTCCCCTATTGACAGTAGTATTGAACTCTGCGGTCGAGAGACAACTTTCCTCCGAAAAAAGCATTGCGTGGTGGTCGAACACGACCGCGATTTCTATTGATCCTTTCGCCCCACGCACAGTTCTCTAATTTCCCTCGCTCCTGTTTCACACTGAAAAACCGCTCTTATGGCATCCGATACTGCAGCTCTTAACCACCGCGAAAAATAATGTAAAATTTCCTGTGAATGTTTGGATTTTGCCCACTCACAGATTTGTTGGTTTTAAAAGTAAGGAAAAAGGCGGAATTCGGCTTATTTCAAGTGCTGTTTTGAAGGTACTGGGTTTACCAAGTGCTAAGGTCGGTTATAATGTGGAAAGAAGCTTTGATTCGTGAAAAATTCTTTCTGGAAGTTTTGGATGATGGGTGATTTCAACCTTTAAACGACCTGCGAACGCAGAGGAGAGCAGGTGCACAAAGCTCCACGTGTGGTGACAGCTGGCTGTCTCCGTTCCACCCGCTAACTGTTTTCTGGGAATCTGTCCATCTTTTTCAATCAACATCACGGTTAAGTGTCTATGGGGAACTGAACAGTCGTAATTATCGCGTTATCCAAATTCTTTGCTTAAGGTTTTTTTTTTCATTTTTTGCCTCTAGTTTTATTAAAAGCATCTACTGCAGAAACTCTACGTTTATAGTTAGGGGAGTGCGATCAATAGGTCCCGCAAGGAATGACCCAGAATTACCGTAACCTCGGCTTCCATCTTTTGTTAAGGTTTTTTACCTAAACATATTTACGAAATTACCGCAAATCATGAGCAATACCTTGTCTTTTCAAAGTTTTTTTTCACCAAGGGAGGTGGCACAATCGTAATGGTGTCATTTTTGGCTCTATTGACACCTGGCTGGCGCGAAATACGGTATGCCACCCACGAATGTATAACAAAGGGGGCATTTCGTTTTGCTTTCTTTCATAATTTGTAACTTGTCGCCTCGCTGAATCTCATTTCACATTATTGATGGATGTATTTTGGTTTCTGCTACTTTTGTAGTTTGTTCTGTACTAATCGCGTATTTTTCAGGCTCCGCCGCAGCCGCCCACGATGACATCGTACTACAGCGACGACGGAGGCAATATGGGCTACGACCAGGTAAGTTCACTTGTCTGAAGCATTTTTAACCCATTTTTTTAAGTTCGGATACGGCCAGCCGCAGCAGCCCCAGTGCGACTACGTTCCCTCAGCCGACGCGCAGGAGAAATTGAGAAAGTGCGAGAATCCCCTGGCTGTCCATGAGGTAAGGATTTCATTTCTTTTAGTTTTATTGATTAATTTATGTAAAAATATAGTGACTTCTTCACTTAAATTGCTTTTTTAGGTCCTTGTCGGTCTGGAGCAGCTGCTGCAGGGCGGCGAAGACTTCCACTCGTGGGCCGGTTGCATTCGCGACCGCCTCGCTTCGAACATGCCAGACGATTGCAAGAAACTGGTCGTGCAGTTGGCCTGTGAAATGGTGGGGTTTCCTTCGTTTAACCCCCCCCCCCCCCTAATCCTCCTTTTTCAGGCCATAGAAGTGTCTCCTTCGCCCTACGCTGACCACAAGCCCCAGTACACGTTCGGTCGTCTGCTCTCCTTCATCGCCGCCGTTCTGCCCGGTTTCACTTCCACTGCCATTCTGCCTTCTCTGGAGCACTTCCACGGACTCAGTGGACAGCTGAACGGAGACAAAAAGAACAACCTCATCATGTTCTTCGCCGAGATCTTCTCCAGGCTCGAATCCGTATGTTCTTCTAATTTTCTTTTTTTTTTAAGGATGCCTTACCACAAAAAATGTCGTAGGAAACAAAAAATGTCGTAGGAAAGTTGAAAGGTCTGTTATCGACTTTTTTTTTCTTCGAAAGCCTTCCACGTGGAACATTTTGAAACATTAAGATTCTTATCTATGCATATCTTGGTTGTTTGGGTCGCGGCCACACTCAGCTATTTGAAAAATGCACTATGCGGAACCGAGTGGTAGCCCCTAAAATCCTTCGTGGCGAGACCCCCAAGCCTTCAAAGTCGTGTACAACTCACGTATGCTCATATCCTTTTTGATCCGGGTTACGGTTGAGTTCTGTAATTTATGCCGAATGAGCGAGAGAGAAAAAAACGTTTGTGTCAGAAAATATGGGATTTTTTCTTATTTCACCATTAGATGTGCGGAAAGAAACAATTGCATCGATTTGATCAGGAAAGAGTTTTGTTTGGGTAGGTCAGTTACTTTTTTCGTTTGACGGATGCAACAGTTTTGACTCTGTTTTAGCTAATGCTGCCGCCAAATGGGAATCATGCCAATAAAATGAGAATGTTCCATCCATGCTTTGTTGATATGGATATTCGTAGTCTAATCAGTCATCGACAGAGCATGCTTTGCATGTTTACGTAATTAGCTTAGGATTTCCGTTTGGCGACAGCTATATTGAATTTAGGTGAGTGTACCTGTTTAGAAAGAACAGGACAAAAAATTTTGATTCACCAAAATATTGCTTTTCCTTCAAGCTCAAATTTCGACAAATGCCGAATTTTTTGGATTTTGATATAACGAAAGAAGCGATTTCTCTTATAGAGGCATTTAACGGCGCTTATATGTCGAAGGGTAAGAAATGCGGCTAATTCTATTAAAGGAGGAGGTCCCTCGCAAATTTTCAAAATTTTTATTATTAGAAGGGGTGTCTCAAAATCGACACAAGCTTTCAGTATAACCTCACATTTACGTTTCGCCCAATTTTGTATTTATAAAATTACATTTTCCTCCCGTAGTCAGGGTAAAAAAATCGGTACCGGTCTAAAACTTTCGAAATGAAAAAAAACTTTCTGGTTGGTGGTCAAATTTGAGAGATTAGTAACTTTTCCCAAGACAGTGGTGCCGCTCAATTCTTCCACATATTTTGTCTTAAATTCGCGGGCAGTGCAAACTTTCCTTTATTTTTGACACCTTACCAGTGCCTTTGTAATAAAACAATGTTTAGGACGTCGGTGGACAGAAGATAATCCCGCTGGCCGATGCCCTCCTGCAACTGATCAACGACTCCATGAAGGTCAGAAAAACCTCAAAATTCCTCTATTTTTTTTTCTTTCAGATGCCGACGGACGAGTCGATGAAGCTCCTCATCCAGGTGCTGAAACTCGCCGGTCCCGATTTGGACAGCTGTCGATACAAGGAGGTACCTTTTTTATAGTTATTTATTTTCTATTAACAAATTCCAGATGAACGAGCTGCTGACGCGTCTGAACGGCTACGCCTGCGGCCATCCGAAGCTCAGCGAGTCGATCAAGGCCCAGATTCTGGACCTCATCGAGCAGCGCACCAAGGGGTGGGGCGTGCCAAAGAACTACGGCAACGCGGGAGAGTTCTTTCTCTCCGACGGCACCTCCTACATGCTGAACGAAGAGGAACAGAGGTTCATCGACAAGCAAATCAACAATGGAGAATGTGCGTTTTCTATTTTTACGTTTAAAATACATTCATTCCGTCTAATAAGTATAGGAACACTTAAAAAACAATTTTCAAAGATTCAAGTAGCAGTAGTACAATTTTCGGTCTTATGTCATAATTCATTCAATAGCGCATCTTCTAACCAACGTTTTCCAACATTGAAGTCAGAAATCCATTTGTGTACGACACAGAAAAAAACAATTTTCTCAACACAGGCAAAAACAGTTTTCCAAAAGGAATTTTCCAGGTCATGAGAGAGACATCATCGGAAAGCTCTTGAAAAGTTCTTTTGAAACATGTTTTTGGTCTTTTGCAGAAAAATTTCCTGTTCGAACACAAAAGCTGGGAAATTCAAATTTACTCTGGGTATTCCAATTTTTAATTGACAAATTGTGATAGCCGAATAAATAACATCTGTTTCGAATTTCATTCGAAATAATTCCCTTTAATATTCAAATGAAATCTTCTTTTCTTCGAATATGAAAAATATCAATTATAATTAAGAGGCTATTTATCTCACGAAGGTATGAGAATTTTTGAGAATCAAAAGAAAAAAAAATGCCTTCAACGCCGTTTGTATTTTTCGAAAAGAAAATATTGAACATGCGCAAATTGCTTCCATTGCGTATTACATTAGTTGAATAATACAAAAGTGCAGCAGATGCATAATAAACAAGTGGACATTTTCAAAAGGCTCCACGGTTTCGTTTGGAACCGTGTCCTTGTTTCCCCCGGTTCGTTCGTACCGCCTCTCTTTTCTCACCTGTCAGGTGTCACCAGGGCTGTGGAACTGTGCCAACATTTTTTTTAAATTACTTTAGCCCCAGTTGCATTTTTTTCATTGTAAATTCTATTTGCAGCGACCAGCCGTGAGACGACGGGCAACGACCCTTCGGACACCTCTCTGGACGATGCGGACGTGATGAACGAGTTCGACTCTTTCATGAAGGAGGAGGACGAGAAGATGCAGGAGAAGATGATGGCGATGGTGAACGGACTGAACCTGGACGAGGGGCTCAAGTCTCCCGAGAAAGACGCCGCCCCCTCCTCCGACGCGCGATAGCCCCTGAGGCGATCCTCCGAACTCTTCGGGTACAACAGTCCGACCAATGAGTTATCTCTGTAAATGTAGCCGCACCGTTGTGATACGCTCCCATTGTATTGACACCTCTCTCGTGGTTCGTGTCCCTTTTAATGATCTGTTGTTTTACATTCAACTTGTTTACGTAAAAATGAACTAGTGCTTTTCCTTGTCTTCCTAGTTTAGTGTCGGAGTCGGTGGCTCAGTCTTATTTGGAACAAAGTGAAGGTGGATGTGTTAATGCGAAGACAAAAGAGGTTTGGGCACGGGAAAGCTTGCGCTAATTCTGCTTTGGACACGGTACGGAGGGGCTCAAAAAGTAAGGCCCCCCAAAAGGGAGGGGACCCCCAAAAAACCACGCATCGAGGTATGGGCTGAGATTTCGACCAATAGGAAATCCCGCGAGACTGAGATTTCGCACAGCTTTACTGGTAGTTTGTTGTTCCATAATACCTCAGGAGGGTATTTTCGGAACATAATGTGCCGCATACCCCGTGTGAAAGGACGCCCAGAAAATGAAAAAAATACCTTCGCAAAATTCAGCTAAGATGTCCTTGAGTTAAGGGGTATACCATATTTTCGGCCCCAAACGTTAATGATGGCTTTCGAAAAGTGAGTTCCATCCATATATGGGCACGGCTCCGTCACTTGGGTCGCGTCGAGTGCCCCGCATTTAAACATTGCCTATAGGGAATCTAGCGATACCCCCGCGAATATAAAATCCTTCTACTCGAGCCGATTTATGATTCCATCTCTCTTTGTACTGTCGGCTTGTCTGTTGTTTGAAAAAAGAAAACTGGACAGCTTATTCGTCCTTTTCCTAATTTTTATTATTTTTTCCAGTGATCTCATGTGTACATAACCCCTTCCGCAATGGGTGCCGTCCTCCTAATAGCTGGACTATTCTTCGTCTTCGTACTCACTTTATGGCTTCTTAATAAGGTATTTTTTATTCTTTTTTTAAATGAAAAGCTTTTTATAGTACGCCAACTGGCGGAAGGTGTCTTTGATTGTCACGGTGGCCGTCTTCGTCGGTTGGTACTTCTCCTTCATCATCATATTCGTACTCCCGCTAGATGTTTCCATTGTAAGTGCTTTTTCATTCACATTCCCTTTGAACGTTTACCGCTTAGCTGGCTGAAGAATCAGTTATAAAATTAAAAACTGGTGCGAAAATTGGTTTTTTTAAAACTCAAAACGTAAATGGGGCAGCCAGCCAGCTGGAAGGAAGAACCTTCTTCGTTGTCTATTCCTAGCGGACTTTCTCTTTTCAGACTTTCTACAACCGGTGCATTTCTTCAAGAAATCGCACAAATTCGACGGATCCCTGCGAAAAACCCGAAGGCTACGTCCAAGACGACGTCCTTCTGAGACTGTGGAGAATCGTCTACTGGACCGCCCAGTTCCTAACATGGTTAGTTTATTTATTTATTTTTTTTTTTTTACATATTTCTTTGTTAAAATTGATTTATAAAAACAATTTTTAAACATTGCAGGTTGATCCTGCCCCTGCTGCAGTCCTACTACAACGCCGGTGATTTCACAGTGCGGGCCCGCTTGAAATCGGCCGTGATGAACAACGTGATCTACTACGGCATCTACCTGCTCATCTTCCTCGTCATCCTCGTCTACGCCATCTTCAAAGGAGTCGTCATCAACAGGTTTTTGATTATTTTTGTAATTTTCATTCTGTTATTTCAGTGAGCATCTGAAGGTCATCCTGATCTCCGCTTCCAACACCTGGGGTCTGTTCCTTTTGGTCCTTCTTCTCGGCTACGGATTGGTGGAACTGCCGCGGAGTCTCTGGCACACTGGCAGTAGGAGTGAGTTTTTAAAAATACTGAAATATCGGGGCGGGGCACAGCTCACAGCCGACCGCGGAGTTTTTAAAGTATTGGCAGTTAAAGGACTGTCTACCACGGCGAATTTCAATACTTTTCGGCATTTAAAGGACTGTTAAAGGCTCGTTAACGGCGTGGTTAAAAAAATGTCAGGATAATACTGATTCTCGTTGAACCAGTCAGTGAACCAGTGGCGAAACATCGGAGGGACCGCTCCCCATTCCGGGGGGAAGGGCGGTCCCTCCGATAGTTAGCTGAAAGCCTGCGCCATATATATCTTTTGTTCACCTCCCGTTTGTAAAAAAATTAAAATCCGTTCTTTGTGTTGGGTGCACTGTAATACCAGCTGGGTGTCAATATGGACTTAAAATGACATCATTATGATCGTTGGCGTGTCCTTCATTTGTATAGCTTAAGCCAAAACTACTACGTGACAACGTGCGAGTGTTTTGATGTTGTTCCTAGAGTAGTGCAACGAATGTAGGATACTCGGGCCATTTTACGCAGCGAAATCGTTCAAAGTAGATTTGGCAAGGAGTATAATTAAAGTTTGCCAAGGCAAGGAATGACCGAATACGGCCTTTTTGGGTATATTCGGACGCACTTATGGAAAATCTTAATGGTCACTGAAATTTATTGATATTCGCTGTGGCAGATATTCCTTTAACTGTAAACTATTTTCGTGAAATTCAGCTGGGAAGGCCAAAAGTTAAGCGTGGGGATAATTTCATTGGGCTTTTTTATTGAAAAGTGGCTAGAAAGACGAATTTTCATGTATTGTATTCCAGATTACCGCCTAAACAAGACCTACTTCGATCTGGAGAAAATGTCAGCGGAGAAAAACGACGCCGAGGATAATCTCAAGCAGTTGTACAGGTTTCGCAAAGCTTTTTTCTCTTCCAAAACCACAACTGTTCAGAGAAACGCGCCGAATTCTAAACTCTTTTAAGAATGAGCACGGAAAGAGGGAGCTGGCCCAGGAAATCCTCTCCAAATTCCCCTCCGATGTGAGTTCCACTCTTTCTCTGTAATTCTTATCGATTCAGATGGTGGATGAGTTGTTCCCGGCGCGGAGTGCCACGGAATTCTCAGGAACAGCCGACAGCAAGTACATTAACAACCCCGATAAGTACATGGTGAGGGGTGCTTTTCTTCTTTGAATGTAATTTTTTAAGGTTGCTCACCACAAGTACGTCATAGCTGGAGTTCAGACCTACAGAAGAACGGTGGCCCAATGGAAGTCGGTTCGATTTTAGGCCTTCTGAAGACTTTTTTCCAGACATCTGATGAACAAGGCCCTGTTCCTGGAGAATGTGGCCCAGGCCGAGATAACCGGTCGATTGGACTCCTGCAGCGAAGAATCGAAGCTCACCTACTACTGGCAGGTGGTCCTGAAACGACCCGCCACCAAAGTGAGTGATTCTTAGGTTACTGTAACGAAAGGGATATAGGCCTTGGCCCTTATTATGAGCGGAATGACTGTCCTCATTCTCCTCTCTGAATGCACCTTCTTCATTGTTCATCCCACCCTCTCCCCTGCCGCCATCATCATCGACTTTGCGGCGGAGCGTTTTCACTACAAATACACGCAGGTGAGGCATCTCTCTCTCTCTCCTCTCCTCTCCTCTCCTCTCCTCTCCTCTCTCTCTCTCTCTCTCTCTCTCTATCTCTATCTCAAGCAATCCTCTCTTTCAGTTTGTCGCCATCGGCATCATCTTCTACCTCTGTTGGTGTGCCTATTTCACCCTCTTCCGCCTGAAAATCTACAAGTACTACCACCTGGATCCGCATAAGAACACGGATGAGAACAGCCTCCTTTTCAGTGCTATGTATGTTTCTAACTTTTTTTTCGGAAAACGACCGACAGCCAGGGCTGACATAGTGTTTCGAGCCAATCCTCATGCGTACTGTCGTACAGTGTCGTATGATTTGATCTCCGGGCGCAGGTGGGGGAAGTTTACATAATTCAGTCTCACTTGGGGGCTTACATGTAGAGCCCCAAACGCTCCCTGTCCAGCCATGTCTCCGGGCCTTATTCACAATGTTTTCTCGTTGCCATGCAAGAACTAGCCACTGGCTATAACTTGCCATGAAAGTCTTCGAAGACGAAGGAAGGGTTCTTTAGCAGTAGTGGTAGCGATGACAGAGTTAGGGTAGATGGTAATGACGAACGACATCATTTTTGTCAATGCTGACACACGACTTTGCGTTAGACTACCGAAGTAGGATATTTATCTTAAAGTGGCCGACCAGAAGATCGGTGGCGTTCGTGGACTTTTCGGGCGGTTCCGTAGCATTCTGATGCTTCTGAGTGAAACGGTAATCATGTCGACGTCATTCGGCATCCTAGGACTACCATGCTATGGTGGGTGACGGAGGCCGTCGTAGGCGACAATTTCGAAGGAACGGAGGCTTCGTTGACACTGAGGTATACAAAGATTATTGTCAGCTCACAAAAAAATGACGGGCTGGAATTCATGCGCATATTGTCTCGCAAAGGTCCAGAATAAACCATATACAGCTGCCGCCAAATGGAAATCAAGCCAATAAAATTAGAATGTTCAAGTGATGCTCTGGTGATATGAGAAATTCGTAGTCTAATCATGGTCGACAGAGCATGCTTGGCACGTTTCCACAATTAGCATAAGATTTCGGTTTGGCGGCAGCTATATATCAAACTACAGTATACTAGTTGCCCGGCGAGCTTTACCGGGACATTAGACATTAGCATAATTTTGGGCAATAACCAATTGAAATTTATGCAAAACGGGAATGTGTAGCTGTGACATTACTCATGCCAATTAGCTAAGTCTTCGAAATTTCCAATAATGTCTGTGGGCGAGGAGAACACATAAAAGTACTAAACACTAACAATGAGAACTACAACGAACAAATACACAAAACTACTGCCCTAATCACAAACGAACAAAAATTTCCGAGTAGCCTTTATTCGAGTGTGGTCTTCACAGCAGAAGGATGCTCTCGGCGATGGCGCGGGTCACCTGGTACGGGTCGCAGTTCGACGACGGGCGGCGGTCCTCAAGGTACCCCTGAACGTCTCATTATCTCCATTCCCTTCCGAGTCGCCGTACCTTTCCCTCCATGGCCACCTGGCGTCCAATGCGGATCGAGCAACCGCGGTTGGCCACTCCCCAGCTGAAAGAGTCCACGGAGCTCGTCTCGTGGCGTCCAGTCAGCCTCCTCAGGTTGTCGTTTCCGCCATGGGGGTCGTACACAGCCATGCACGCCACGTGCGTCTTCTCCAGCTTCGGCATAGCCTATTCACTGTTTAAAGGACTGTTTGGGTCACAAAATTACCGCCTGGATGACGGCGAGGCCTCCGGGCTGGCGCATAGCCTCCGTGGAGAAGTTGGTGTGGCAGCCGGCGCCGTTCCACTCGCCAGTCGTGATGCGAGGCTTGGGGTCCAACGAAGCACACACGCCGAATTGCTCGGCCACGCGGTAGAGCAGGAAACGGGCCATCCAGAGCTCATCTCCCATGGCGATGCCTTCGCAGCAGCCGATCTGGAACTCCCACTGACCGGGAGTCACCTCTGAAAGCCACAGCTTGCTTCTGAAGCTCCTCTTCCTCACCAGCATTGGTGCCGAAGATGTTCAGTCCGGCGTGGAGGCACGCCCTGTAGTGGGTCTCCACCACCTCACGGCCAAAGATGCGATCGGCTCCCACGGCGCAGTAGTACGGGCCCTGAATCACATTTATCCATGGAAGCTCTTCAAAATCTCACCTGAGGTCCGGGGTATCCGTGCTTGGGCCATCCGAGCGGGTGTCCGTCGCGGTCAAGGAGGAGGTATTCCTGCTCCATTCCGAACCACGGCCTGGTCGAAGCGACGCGTTCCATCACGCTGAGACAGGCGGCGCGGTGGTTGTTGGCCGTGGGCTTCATCTCGTGGTCGAGCGTTTCGCAGAGCACGAGGCGGTTGTTGCCTCCGAGGAAGGGGTCGGGGTAGGCGGCCACGGCGCGCAGGTACAGGTCAGAGTCCCTGCCCTTGGCCTGACCACACGAAGACCCGTCGTAGTTCCACAGAGGGTAGTCGTGGATCGACTGCGGCACTCGCTCCATCGTCCTCGTCTTCGAACGCATGTGTTCGCCGGTGCCGTCGATCCAGATGTAGGTCGCCTGGACCTTGGTCGGGTGAGGCTTCAGGCCCAGGAATTGGTCAATGACCGGGCGGCCAAGGGGCATCGCGGTTTCGTAGTTGGTGTGAGTCATCCTGCCGTCCGAGAGCCAGCTGTCAGTGGAAATGATACCCTCTCTTCTCCAAATGCGGCACGTTAATTCTAGCGCCGCGCAGCGTAGACCTTTCTAGAAACGGTCCACGCAGTAGCGTAATTTCACGTGTCAAAGGAATGCTAACAAGGTTAGCAGCTGAATTCGGTCGAGGTTTATTCTCAGCCTGGTATAAAGCTGTCGCTGCTTCGTGTGGGTCGTCGGTGAACTGCCCGTGGCGGATATCTGCCGGTGATATCGCACTATACTTAGCAAGCATAGATGGGCGGGAGCCCGACCTTGACGGGCCGGGGGGTCTCGCCTGGGGGTGGGGAAATCAATCAATTATCGATTTTTTTCAGGGAGGTGTCGCCTCGGGATCCGGAGTCATCGGCAACCACAAGGATTCGGAAGAAATGTTTTTATTATGTTTTTAATAAATACTTGATTGTGATAGAAGGTTTTCCAGCCTTTCGGAACGGTGAAATGTTATTTCGAGAGACATAAAATGAAAAATTGTGAAATTAGGGTTTGATACGGTAGTTTGGGCATGATGAAGAAATTATTTTTGAGAATGGAGGTCTCCAATGAAATCAGCGATGCTTTTTTACCCAGAATGCACAATATCAGAAAGAAAAACCTCTATTTAATCTGTTTGGGAGGCCTCGCTGGCATCTGATGGTGTCACAAAGGGGCGCACCGTCAGATGCCAGCGAGGCCTCCCAAACACATTAAAAAGAGGTTTTTCTTCCTGATATTGTGCATTCTTGGTAAAAAAGCATCGCTGATTTCATTGGAGACCTCCATTCTCAAAAATAATTTCTTCATCATGCCGAAACTACCGTATCCAACCCTAAATTTACAGTTTCGGCTTCTCAAAATAACACTCCACCGT
The DNA here is from genome assembly GCA_964057215.1 of Oscheius myriophilus. Taxonomy (NCBI): domain Eukaryota; kingdom Metazoa; phylum Nematoda; class Chromadorea; order Rhabditida; family Rhabditidae; genus Oscheius; species Oscheius myriophilus. The sequence continues at coordinate 11,206,684 of OZ059903.1, read as the reverse complement.
TCCAAAAGACTCAAAAACCTGTCATTACAATCAATCATTTATTAACAACATTTTACAAAATCATTTCTTCCGAATCCTTGTGGTTGCAGACGACTCCGGGTCCCGCGACGACAACTACCTAAAAAAATTGCTAAAAAAATTTTTTTGTTGAAAAAATGGGACTCATAGGAACTAGCACCTCAGAAGAAACCTAACGGGGGGTCTCGCAGAAAAACGGTTGAGTGGGTCAAAAGTTAGATCAAATTGAATCCGCGGCGCAGAGGCCGGCAGCCACGTGCAGCCGCCAACTTTCGAGACCTCCCAAAATGGTCTAGACATAATATTTTTCGAACATTAAAAAAATGAATAGACTTGTTTTGAAACGTAGAATCTAACGGGGGGTCTCGCACTTTCATCCAACCACTCTCAACCATGTTATGGATTAATGTTTAGGCAGTATTCTAGCCTACTTGACCTGACGTTATAACCACTGAAATACAGCTGTGTCCATTCATTTTACTGCTGCAAAATTAATCAGATACTATTTTTTCAAATAGTATCTCTAAATTTTATATGGATTAGACTAACAAAATTCCAGTTGGGACTACGGAAAGGTACTTCTATGCTCGTCGTTTTTTTTCTCTTTGACCTCCCTCACTCACTTGCCGTTTGATTGCATGTTTTGTTTATTTTCTCCCCCAAAAATTTACTATTTTTACTCACCCATGCGCGTACAAATGAAAACGTTCCACGTGCAACATTTTCCTTGTGACGAAATGGTTACGGTATCGACCCATTTTTGCATGAAACGGGGGGTTTCGCTTCAGTACCCCTCCAAACCCTATCTACCATGACCCGGGAGGTTTCGCCCAAATTTCGGTGACGGCATCTCGCCCATGTATGTTAGCAAGTGAACCATGATTATCAATGCGAAACTACCTCTCCGTCTATGTATGGCCCATCCCTTACCTTTGATTTTTAAAAAGAGGTAGCCTCCCTTAACTTTGTGCCCTTATGCTTGATTTTACGGAAAATAGTGCCTAACCTCCCTTAACTTTTACATTTTCTGGGCCTCCCCCTTAGCCTAGGGTATGCTGACCCCTCCCAAAGTTTGCCTTAAAGTCAAACTGGTGTCACTGAAATTACAATTAACATCCTGGAGGGGCCGCCATTTGGCGCACCCAATCTTACCTTTTGGGGATGGCACTTTTGTAATGAAAACTGTCTTTCGAATACAAAAACAAGCCACATGTGAGGGTCCATTTTGCGGGACCCCCACTTTGCAAATACGACATGTGGCGCGATCTCCAAAGTAAGAAATTCGGCAAATGAAAATTTTTTGCGCGACGCTCTCATTACAAGCGCGATGTTTTGTGCGAGTCCCCCCAAGTAAGAAATTCAGCTTCCACCCAAAATTTCGGAGAGTTCCCTCCCCCTGACTGATTGGTGAAGTTCAGGTTAATGTGTCGCCTCACGCCTCCGATCTGCCTGAATTTCCTCGGAATGGTTCATCTGGATTCCCACATTACAATGGTCAAGGACTACGGCGTGGAGACACAATTCACAAAGGTTTTTTTGGCTCAAAACTTGTGTAATTCTTGAACTTCTCCAGCTCATGGGTCACTTGGACGTCATTCCGATTTTGGCCAAGGGAATCAACATCTACCTGCCCATCTGCATCCTCATTTTCTGCGCCATCAATTACTACAAGTGGGCTTCTGAAGAGACTTTGATAATGCGTTTGTTCAGACTGGGCACCTACATCCTCCACTCGATAGGAATCGATCAGTTCATTGCACACGACGAGTTTACACAGGTTTGGAGGCGTTATTTTGGGTTTTATTGAATCGTTTAGGACATGGTGCAGGCGGGGAAATCGCTGGTTCAACTGGAGAGGAATAGCATCAATCGGAGGGTGAACAGGGAACGGAGGGAGGCGCCTGGGAGTGAAAGAGGTAAGATAGAGATTGAGTGGAGTGAGGGAGAGACCAGACAAACATATTCTTCCAGGCCGTCCTCGCTCCTCCCGCCCCATGGACGACAGAACGCCCATCCTCACAGCCGACGACGTAGAAACCGGGAATCTTCTGGACGACTCCTCTTCCTGGATGCCTCCCCGTGCCGAACCTCCTCGAATAGACCGCAGCCCCTTCCGAGAACACCCCTCTCCCGCGAATCTCTTCGACGACATGTAAATATCCTCCCTTTGGTCTCATTAGGTGTAATATAGTCTAGTCACTAACTCCCCTGGGTCCTCTGTTTGTACATGTTGCCAGATTTCTATTGCCATTAAATTATTACAATATCTTCTTCTTTTTGGATGTGATTTGTCAAATCCAGATTATTATTTGTCTTGTTTTAAGGTATTTGATTGTAAAATGTTTGTTCAGATGAGTGCATCCCAGATGTACTCCTCTGGGCCTGTGGCCATGGAGGATCTGTTCGGGAACCCGTTCGCCAAAGCGAAGAAGGAAAAACAGCAACCACCTCCCACTCAGGTAAGGCGATTTTTGAAGTCCTCTTTTGATATTAAGTTCGGACTATGGTGATTCCACCATAGTCCGAACTTAATATTAAAAGAGGACTTCAAAAACACAGGTGTTCGGACTATGGTGATTCCATAGTTATTGTGTCGCAATGTGCCAATATTTTGCTGTTGTACTTGGGGAGGCGTATGCCGTTCACAACGGGTTCAGCATAAATATGTCGATTGCGAACTTTTTATGGAAAGCTCGCCGTAAAAAAAACCGTTTTTGGGCTATATGGAATGATGTCAAACACGTTCGGCCGATCAATTTAAGCAATTCGAAAGCATTTTCGATATTTTGCTCTGTATCTCTAAATTAGTGGAAAATATGATGTGACGAATGGTTTACCTGTTTGCCACACTTACGAAATCGGACATTTTCCGTTTCGCAACGCCTTCAGCCCGCTTTGTACAAGTTTTAAGCGATAAGCGATATACTCGCCGCAATAAGGCTCCAGAAGGCATGTAAAAGATGTTCAAAAGAAACTCCGACCGAAATGTTCAATACGAGTTGAAAAAATTGTCCGGTTGCGGTATCTCTTGATTGCCCATTTTCCCTACTCTTGCCAGAATTTCTGTTATTTATTGTTAAATGATCTTAAGCTTCCGCTTTCCAAATCCGTATGCAAGGAAACTCATATTATTCAGTTGTCGGGCCAGAAATGACCGTTTGTGTTCCCAAATTATAGCTGTCGCCAAAATGAAATCATAAGCTAATTGCTATAACATGCAAAGCATCCTCTGTCGACGACTGATTAGACTACAAATTTCACTATCAACAGAGGATCACAGGAACATTCTAATGTTATTGACATGATTCCAATTTGGCGACAGCGATAGCTGCCTATACTATATAAAACTTTTATAAGTTTGAACGAGGCCATAAGCCGAGAATCAGACGAATTGAACCATAGACTAGACGCGGTACGGAGGGGATCAAAATGTAAGCCCCCTAAAGGGAGTTCGGCCCCAAAAACATAGATGAACAAGCACCCGTAGATTCGATAGAGGGGATCGCGTCGAGCCTAATTTCCTATGTGGGGGACTCGCGCCACACGTATCATATGTATTGTGGGGGGGGGGGTCGCGCAAAACGGACCCCACAGGTAGCTTGTTCATGTATGCCCAAAAACCAAGTATCCACATTTGTACAAGGTCCCCACACTACACGTCCAAGTATGAACTCAACAAATTTTGATTCCGGCTGGGCGGGTCGGTTGCGAGGGGAAGAGATTCTGAAAGATAAAGCCTAAGACTATTTGAAACTTCCCCACTGGCATAATTGACCCCCTTTAACCGCCACGCATTGACAATGCCCTGTGTGAAATCTCTTCTAGTCAGGATACGAGAACAGGCGTTAAAGGGCTCGTCAGGGACCTTTTCCAAATCGCATGCTAATGAGGACTTGGCAAGCATTTTGCGCATGACCGTTGGCTGGAGCGGTGTTTGAGAAAATGATTTCAATTTAAAGGACTTGATTAGCGTACCATTCATTTCCAATCCAAAAAGGCCCCTTACGTTCCCTTTAAGCTTCTTATGATAACTAAACCCAGTTACTGATATTTGGGATTGCTAGGCTTTAGCCAAACATTTTGGATCGAACTATTGTTTACCTACTCACAATAGTAAGGAATGTCGAGAAATCAACTCAATCCTCGAATAATGGCTGAACAGGGAACTACGTAAGCCCCCTTATAATTTTTGTTAGCATTTTCAAGCACCGAATTTCAACCAAGCACCGAATGACGTAGGTAACCCAAGTACCGCGCAAAATAGTTCACCTAAGGCTGGACTACTTTACGTTTGGGTAAAATGGGCCATTGAAAAGCGTTCTTCGAAAAGAATTTTATCAATGTTGTTTCAGGAATTCGTCTACAAGCCGTCGGCCTACATGACTGTAATGGACCAGATGCTCGGCAGCCGCACTCGGCCCTGGAATCCCGAAAGAACGCCGATCAAGATCAAACAGGTCTTTTTCTAATCCTCTGGCTTCCAAATACTCTGTTTCCAGATGTTGAGTCTGCCTGAGATGACTCGGGAAGAGCTGTTGATCCACCGGCTGATGGAGAACTGTGCGGTGAAGGCTACAATCTCAGGAGTGCTGGGATTCGGAGTGGGAGTGGCCTTCGGTCTCTTCACGGCCTCCGTCGATCCCCAACTGTCCATGGTCAACAACGACCCCACCAAGGCTGTAAGAAGTCTTTTTTTATTCAAATATTGGATATTTTTAGTTGACTCTGAAGGAGACTTGGAAGGAGATGAGCAGTCGAATGAAGTCCTACGGAAAGAACTTTGGCTCCATCGGCCTCATGTTCTCAGGCACGGAGTGTCTTCTGGAGACTGTCCGGGCCAAGAGCGACTGGAGGAATGGAACCTACTCCGGAGGTACCACTTTGCTTTTCTTCTTTGGAACCTTCTTTTCTTTTCAGGAATCGTCGGAGCCATCCTGGGCCTTCGCGCCGGAATCAAGCCGGCCATTTGGGGAGCGGCTGGTTTCGCCGCCTTCTCCACTCTCATCGACCACTGGATGAAGGGATAATTAGAAAAAGGGCAGCCATGTTACTCTATTTAGTCCTTTAATTAGATCGTTTGTTGTGTTGTTAACCCTCTTCCTCCGTTTAGGTTTTGTTGTCTCTGTTGTAAAATGCACGGGTATAAAGCAAAACTTAGACTCATCTCGATTTGTATCATCGATAGAATCCCAAAAAGAGAAGCATTTGATCACAGGCGGAGGAGTGTGTGTTCAGGGAGAACTGGTCTTACCTTTAGCATCAGAAAAGCAACTTGAGAATTGGCAATTGTTCCCAACACGCATCCCCCATGAGATTTCGCTAGATCAGCCGATTTCGTTATGCTATCCTGAGAAATTAGGAAAATTTTCTCTCCAATCTACTCTCTCTTTCTCTCTCTATATCTTTGTCTTTGTTTCCCTTATACCCCTATCAAATCCTACTTCTGCCAAATTGCGACCATGTCCCTTTATATAGCGCACTATTTGATGTTCGAGGGGTAACTCGAATATCAAAAACATGTTCATACTTATTATGTTTTTGAGGCTTATTACTGACCACAAAGCGAATTTCTAATCTTGAAATCACAAAATGAAAACACCGGACTTTTCACAATAATTTATTTATAAATATGCTTTGGACAAATCTACTGTCCGTTCTTGGTGGCAGACCGCGAGTAGAAGACACTCTGGGGCTGGTACGCTCCTTCAGCGGTGCCTAAGGCCACGGAGCGGACGTCCACGGCTCCTCCAGCAGGACCTCCGGCGGCAGCGGCTTCAGCAGCACGAGCCGCAGACTTCTGGGCGATGGCCTCCTGGCCGGCAGTCTTCTTGTAGGCGAACTGGCTGCGGTACGGGTCGTAGGGCCCTGCACGAACGAGCACGAGGCCACCTCGCGGTTCTCCATCTCCTTGCGCAGGTCATCCGGAGACTTGCCCGTCTGGCTCGAGATGATAGCCACGTTGTTGTTCTGGATGACCGGGGCTGCCTCCCTCTGCATCGTCTCGTCGCTAAATATCTTTGTAGTTTGGCCCCAATTCGTAGTCTTACTTGGCAACGAGGGGTTTCCAGTCGGCGTCCGTGTACTTCTTGATCACCGCGTCGTCGTAGTTGACCGCTCCGGGCTTGTCCAAGGAGCCTCCCTTCTTCACAATCATCACCGGCTGGTTCATGTTTCCCATGGCGATGACTCCGACGACCTCGGCTCCGTTGGCCTTTCCGGCGGGCACCACCTCCAGTTTTCCGCTCCAGCAATGTGCACTGAAAAATCCTCATTTTCCTTCAATCTCCCTCCACTTACACTTGTCTCCGACCGCGTCTTGGATCTTTCCGTCGGCTCCGGGAGCAGCCATGTTGATGGGCTGTCCCTTGTCGTCGTACTTGGCTCCTCCGTCGGGGAAGAACACGTGTTCTCCCTTGGCGTTCCTCACCAGCATGCCCGTCTGGTACTTTCCATCGAAGGCCGGCTCTCCGTTCTCGTCCTTGGGAATCTTGTCGTCCGGGATTAACTGAGGGCAGTCCTGGGGTCCCTTGACGAGAATTCCCCTGATGGGGTCCTTCTGGGCATCCATGGCGCGGGCAGCCGCATTCGGACTCTCCGCCGTGTCGATGGGCACCAAAACGGCCACTCCGGCGGGGCCAAGGATGCACACCTTGTCGGGAGTGAAGGCTCCCTCGATCTTGCCCTCCTGCTCCTCGTCAGAGTCTTCGGCGTGGCGAAGGGCTCCAAGCTTCCTAAACTCCTCCATCAGATCATATTGAAGCTTCAGGCTTACTTTCTGTCGCTGTCGTCGTCCTTGACCTGGCCGTCCTTGACCTTGCTCTCGCTCTGGCCGATCTTGTACTTGTGTACTTTGAGGTAGTGGTCTGATCTGTTCAAAGTACTGAAAATAGATACTCTTTCCAATGATATCAGCTCAAACTCACTTGTTCGTTTTTTTTTCAGCCTCGAATGCGCGCAACGGGGCATCAGACAGACCCACTCAAAGTCCTCCTCGCGGAAATAGAGGTCATATTTTCCCTTTGTCTGAAAAAGAGGGTATGTTTGATGAGTACATGAATGCTTTCAAAATAGAGTTGAAACTTACAATGGGAAGAGGGGTTGCCCCAACGAATACATTTTCAATGATCTTCAGTTGGGTCGCCGCTGACTTCAATTCGCAGGAGATGCGACTCCGGTCGTTGAAGACGAAATCTCTCTTCTCCTGACGGAGGCTGGCCATCTGTTTCCATTCCTCGATTTCCCTAAATAGTTGCTGTAAAAAGGCGATTTCTAAAACTGACTTGTACAGCGCGCTCAGCGCCTTCCTCTGCTGAAGTATGTCCATGCGCTGGAACTCAGCCCATCTGTTTTCCAAAACTTTCTTCTCGTCGGTCGCCGGTGGGTTTGGTTTACGGAGTGATCCCTGAAATTCTCAGATCCGCACAGTCTTTTTTCAACACATTTTTTAAATCGCGTTATCTACGGTTACCGCAAAAATTCTCAATTTTATATATACAAATGAATCTGAATGAATCGCTTGGGGTGATTTGCTGATGGGTTTTTTATGACCAGTGTAGTCCATAACCTATTGATTTCCTAGTCGGCAGCGGTTTATACTTTTTGCCATAGAGCTTGATCGGAAGTCTTCGATATTGGCATAACTTTTAGTCGTATTCAAAAGATATTTTTATGTTTAAAAAAAATGGACTTTGCTTATGCTTATGCTAATTACATGTTACATCTTCATGTTGCCGACAGTTCCTCTAACAATGGGCGGTATTAAACTTAAGCGACGTGAACTAAATGAACTGAATACAATCTAAAACTACGAAGAGTTATAAAACTCTAAAACTTGAGACGCGAACTAAATAGTTAACTGTTAAAAGAAGTATCGCAATGCTATCGTTTTTGAAAACGAAACAAACAGAATTGAAATGTTTTCGTGCATGAAAACGTTTTTCGAATGTTGCGGTTAATGACTTCTTAAGTATTGGAAAGTTGGTGCCAAGTATCAGTCATTTTCAGAAAATCTGTTTTGTTTTCCGACAACGACTTTTTGTTCTAAAATGGAAAACTTTCGGCGCACTTTTGAACAGAAATCGGATTATTAACGAGACCTGTAGCTACAATTTAAAATATGTACTCGAAAATGCGCGTAGAAAGAATAAGAGACCAAAACATACTTCTGTTTTGGTCGGATTGGATCCAGCACGGGAACTGCGGGTGCGCGACGGCTTGGAGTAGGACATGTCGAATGAAAAAAATGACCGGAGGAGGGGTATTTATAGGGAAAATTATGTAAATCTAGGGATACTTAGCGTAGACGGACTTCATTAGCATAGACTATCGAAGATTCTGGAAGGAGTTCCGCGTCATTCTCTCAGACTGAATATTGCGTAAGGTTGAATCACTCGTTGCCGTGGAAGAGAAAGAGAGAGAGAGAGAGAGAGAGAAAGAAAGAAAGAGAGAGAGAGAGAGAGGTGATACAGACTGTCTCTGTCTCTGTCTCTGTATCTGTCTCTGTCTCTGTTTCTGTTTCTGTTTCTGTTTCTGTTTCTGTTTCTGTTTCTGTTTCGGTCTCTGTCTGTCTCTGTCTGTCTCTGTCTGTCTCTGTCTGTCTCTGTCTATGTCTCTGTTTCTGTTCCTCTCTCTCTCTCTCTCTCTCTTTCTCTCTCTTTTGACAAAGTTTTTTCAACTAACCCTCAGTATATCCAGAATTGTAGCTCTCGAATCATAATGAGTATGCACGTTTTTCATATTGTCCTTCATCATTTCTAGAATCCCGTTTTTCAGCAATCTTTTGAAATAGACATTGTTAACACTGGATCAGGTCCAATTTTCCCAAAGGCCTGAAACTTATGTGTCACCTGAAACTCCAATTCCAAACGGTGCATAGGAACTTCACTAACATAGTAGCGAAATTCATGGTCGCTCATCAGAATCACAAAGGTGTCATCGAACCAAAAGAAAAAGGAGTTAGTTTCTAATCTTTCAGTTATAAAGTTTTTCCACAGTAAGGAGTACTAGTAGGGGTCAAAGGAAATAATACCTTTTTCACCGTTTCACTGGTTTGACGACACCCAGGTGAATTTCCGTGCATCTGCGTGTGTGTGCGTGAGTGTGTGCGTGAGTGTGTGAGTGAGTGTGTGAGTGTGTGTGTGTGTGTGTGTGTGTGTGTGTGTGTGTGTGTGTGTGTGTGTGTGTGTGTGTGTGTGTGTGTGTGTGTGTGTGTGTGTGTGTGGATTTTTTGAGAGGGCAACTGCCCTATGCGTTTTTCACCTAGGGTAATTTCATAGGGCAACTACCCTATGCGTTTTTCACCTAGGGTAATTTCATATTGCAACTGCCCTTTGCGTTTTTCACCTAGGGTAATTTCATAGGGCAACTACCCTATGCGTTTTTCACCTAGGGTAATTTCATATTGCAACTGCCCTTTGCGTTTTTCACCTAGGGTAATTTTATAGGGCAACCGCCCTATGCGTTTTTCGTCTAGGATATTTTGATACAGCAACTGCCCTATGCGTTTTTCGTCTAGGATCTTTTGATAGGGCAACTTCCCTAAGCGTTTTTCACCTAGGGTAATTTCATAGGGACCCTCATCGACCACTGGATGAAGGGATAATCAGAAAAAGGCCAGCCATATTACTCAATTTAGTCCTTTAAGTAGATCGTTTGTTGTGTTGTTAACCCTCCTCCTCTGTTTAGGTTTTGTTGTCTCTGTTGTAAAATGCACGGGTATAAAGCAAAACTTAGACTCATCTCGATTTGTCTCATCAAAAGTATTCCGAAAAGAGAAACATTTGGCGGAGTGACGGTTCTTGGCGAGCGGATCTTGTCTTTAGCATCAGAAAAAAACGAGAACAGCCAGTAGTTTCCAAAATACATCCTCCATGAGATGCAGCTAAACAGCCGATTTCGTTATGAGATCCTAACAAATGAGGAATAGTTGCTCTCAAATGAAAATCTCAATGGGTTGTCTCACTTCTCTCTCTCTCTCTATCATGGTAAACGATGCATTAACAGTATATAATTGAGACGCAGGCTATAAAATAACAACAATCGGCAAAAAAAAAGTGCCAGTAAAATCAGAGCTCATGATTTTGTGTGTAAGCTTTTCAATGGTCTGCCCACCTGCCAATGTTACTCAGCCGGTGAGGCAGTCCTCAGTGGGACCGGCGTCTTTTCGCTTTTCGAACAGAGCCAGCCGCCCCGGGCGTTGTTGATCTCGCTCGTCACAGCTTTCTTGTGCAATGAGCATTTTTTCCATTTTCTTTTACACGCTTAAATCTTCACCACTGAGCGGTTGGTTCTACCTTCATTCCGTCGTCTAGCTGAATCCTGCCTCATCCTCGTCAATGAGGGACCGTCATCGACACTACTGCCGGTTGCTGTGAGGGATCGACTACAGAAACAACTAATTCAAGTCTACCTATAAAGGAAGGCACTGGTATCCGCCGGCAGATCAACAAAACAGGCTCGATATCTACTCTAAGATCCAGTCGTCGTGATTCAGGAATAAATATTGCATTGTATTGTATTGAACCACAGCTCTCCAAAGTTACCATTGGGAAAGTCAGCGATTCATGTGGTATAAATCCGATCCATCAAAAAAAAAATTAACCCAATCCGTCATTCATTGGCTTACCTAATTTTCATAATCCAACGAACATACCGACTTTCGACTAGACAAGCCCCCAGTTCATGAGAGGCGTGGTGACCTCAGTTAGAATCTTTCATTCCTTTCTGATCTCTTCCCTTTCCCAATCTCTGCCCCCACCGTCCTTTGGTTGTTTGTTTGTCTTATTCAAGCAAGATTTCAATGAATATATTATTGAGAAGGCACACATAACACAACTATAACAACGAACATTTAGGACATGAGGAGAGCTCCGACTTCGCCGCGAAACTTGGCCTTCACTGTCATCGCTGTAATCTTCTCTGGGGTGGCTGTGGGATCAGAGGGGACGATCACAGTCTGGCTCTGTCCACGCGGGAGGAAACAACTGCGGGGGGCTACCAGATATTTCGGGCAGTCGATGGACAATTGGAGGTAGTCTCCTGTGGCGTTCCTGATGACGAACTCGTTGTCAACCGTGGGGGAGACAATCTTCAGTACAGGCGAAATGGTGACCGGATCGTCGTTGAACGGCTCCAGCACATCGGTAGGGTATCGAGTCTGAAACTATGACATTACAAACCGCTTGGATGCGGCTAACATAACTGTCAGCAAAAATCGAGAGGTGGGTAGGATCAGAGAAAAAACAAATTTGAGATGGTCGGGTCATAATTTACAAAAAAAAATCACGCGGTGCGATATCCGGAATTTTGGTGCGAATTAGTACTCGTGCAATGCCGATTCCCCGACCTTTTCTCCGGCGGAGAAAACGACAATTTCTCCGGCGAAATTTTCTCCGAAAAATAGCGACAATTTCTCCGAACGGACATAACCATCAAATACTACATATTTATTGTCCAATCTAGGGTGACCGTGAAATTTTACGGAAATAGTGATATTAATACAACCGATTCTCCGGCAAGTTCCCTGACCGAAAAGAGCTAAAATTCGCCGTGTTTGAAATTTCTTCGATTTAAGCGACAATTTCCACAAAAGCCTGCAGTACGCAAAATAACTCAGTATTTTGGACTTTATTGTGTCGTGAAAATAAACATAATTTAATTCTTAGCCCCCAATTCTTGGGCATTTCTTTTGATTTGGGTGTCAACCAAGGCTAAGCTCTAAATCCGGATCCTATCATTGTCGTAAAACCCGATCGGCCGAGAAAAAACCTTCGGAGAAAAAGTCGTGGTGCCGGAGAAAAAGTCGCGAAGAAATTGTCGCGGAGAAAACGTCGGTAAACCGCAATGCCAGTAGTTAATTTTGATCTCCGATTTGGATGGCATATAAAATACTTAGTTTTCCCAAAATGTTTCTAAGTGCCTTTATTTACGTGTCGTGACCCGGGGTTCTCAAATGACGGGCTGGGCCGAGGGATTTTTGGGATGGTCCGGTGCGGTACGGGTATAAAATAAAATTTTAAATTTTGTATACATCGGTACAATAATTTTTCACCGACCGGGATCAAACCCTGGTCAAAATTTTCCAAATGGCCCGGCCCGGGAAAACCCCGTCGTGGCCAACATTTTATAACGCTTCAAAAGATCGCTATTTTTATTTTTTAATCGATAAAATTATAAATTATGAAAAAAACTTCTGTTTTTGGACCCAACTATCCTCCCTGTCGAAAAGTATCGGAAATCTGTTTTTTCTAGTCGAAAGCTTTAAAAACACGTTTTTCTTCAAATACGTGAAAAAGATGCCGCACAAGCGCAGATAACACCCCGTTTTTCGACTTTTTGAGCCTGCAATCGTGCTTCAATGCCAATGGATTTAATGGAATCTATCGGACACAAACATGAGAATACTGCTAAATTTCCCACCCACTTGAGTTCATAGATCGATAACCCCTTCGAATCTCTTCGAATTAATTTTCGGGTTTTTATTTTTGTTTTTTCGACGTTAAGTTCCTGATTAATCTTCGTTCTTGACAATCACAATTGAAGCTGTAGTGCCCGCCAATCCTACTTCGGCGATTTTTGGAAATGAGTAAGCATATTTTGATGTTGAAATTCAAATTTCCCAAAATATTCGGCTACAAAAGGGGCGTGGCCCCATTCTGGCCGAAGTAGGATTGGCGAGGAGTATATACATACTTAGTCTAATGAAAAAAAAGAAAACATTCTGTTTTGTTATTTTCTGGTCTAAAAATTAACATGAGGTCAAAGAAAGCATTAATGAGCTGAAGGATGACAAAAATAAAGGTTGCTGAACACGGCTGGAGCGGTCGGTTTGTGTCGGCCAGTATGAGTTTTCTGTTTGTCGTGTAATTGCCATTCCCGGTCCGGTTTCATTGAAAAAGGTTAAATTAATGTTTTTCTCACCCTTTTAACCATAAATGAGCAAATTTCGTATTAAAATTAAAAAAAAACAATAGACATATTTTATTTAATATAATTCTTGAAATTGAGCTGTTCGTGTTGGAGCGCGATTATATCCGCTCAGCCCTTTAATCCGCCTGTCTCGGCGGGCTGTGAGATCTTATACATCAAACATGAACAAACTACCTGTGGCGCCCGTTTTGCGCGACCCTCCCCCCCCCCCCCCCCAAAAAAAAAGGAAATAAGGCCCGGCGCGACCCCCTCTACCGAATCTACGGGCGCATGTTCATCTATGTTTTACATTATAAATTTTCACGTTACTCTGCACCCAAACAACCTATTTTTATCTACAATTCTCACTTTCTGCGCACAAAACTTACAATTTTGCAAAAACTGTCTGTTTTGAGGACATAATATTCATGAAACCCACCAATAAGAGTTGTAACTCAAACTGAGTACAGTTTTTTGAGGCCTAGCTGACCTATTGACATAGAAATCGGAGAAATAAAATCCTGGTAGTCTTACAGAGATCGCTCAATACGGATTAAAGGCCTGAGCGGATATAAAGTATTAATAAAGTACTTTCTTTCTACCTTTTGAAAAAAATTGATTTGGGCCGTACGGGAAAAACTTTTCAGGATGTCCCTTTGCCTTACTTGTCGTCAGAAAATACTAACCCCGGGAACGAGGATGGTGCGATAGAGATATCCGTGGAGGGAGTCGTCCTCAGAGCACGTAGAGCAGGAAGCAATAGAAACTCCGAAGAGGAAAATCTCCTTTGCTGAAGCAGTCGGGGAGCACGTCCCACCTCGGTGAGGGTCGATATTGGGAATAAGGGGTAGTTTTCCGGGCCAGGGGAACAGGCAAAAGCTTATGTACACACGGAGCAGCTGTCCTTTCACAACCGAGGCGAGGACTGAAAACCAAAACGTATAAACAAAGAGAGAAACAACAAACCGTAGCCCTTTGTGCCGTCGCGCTTCTCCTCGTAGGTCTTGCCTTTCCGATTCCAGTAGGAGATGACTAAAAATAAAAATGATTACAATTATTTTGAAAAACGAACCACTGTTGACCCAGGAGACTGAGTTGTTCATCACATCCGCCGCAGCTCCGAATTCTGCAAAATAGACATATCGTAAACAAAAGCAGAAAAGCAGCAGAAGGAGAAAATCGAACGCGCCTAAAAGAAATTTTCCTGCAGGGTGCGCGGGGCTGTCAGAGAGAGAGAGAGAGGAACAGAAACAGAGACATAGACAGAGACAGACAGAGACAGACAGAGACAGACAGAGACAGACAGAGACCGAAACAGAAACAGAAACAGAAACAGAAACAGAAACAGAGACAGAGACAGATACAGAGACAGAGACAGAGACAGTCTGTATCACCTCTCTCTCTCTCTCTCTTTCTTTCTTTCTCTCTCTCTCTCTCTCTCTCTCTCTCTCTTTCTCTTCCACGGCAACGAGTGATTCAACCTTACGCAATATTCAGTCTGAGAGAATGACGCGGAACTCCTTCCAGAATCTTCGATAGTCTATGCTAATGAAGTCCGTCTACGCTAAGTATCCCTAGATTTACATAATTTTCCCTATAAATACCCCTCCTCCGGTCATTTTTTTCATTCGACATGTCCTACTCCAAGCCGTCGCGCACCCGCAGTTCCCGTGCTGGATCCAATCCGACCAAAACAGAAGTATGTTTTGGTCTCTTATTCTTTCTACGCGCATTTTCGAGTACATATTTTAAATTGTAGCTACAGGTCTCGTTAATAATCCGATTTCTGTTCAAAAGTGCGCCGAAAGTTTTCCATTTTAGAACAAAAAGTCGTTGTCGGAAAACAAAACAGATTTTCTGAAAATGACTGATACTTGGCACCAACTTTCCAATACTTAAGAAGTCATTAACCGCAACATTCGAAAAACGTTTTCATGCACGAAAACATTTCAATTCTGTTTGTTTCGTTTTCAAAAACGATAGCATTGCGATACTTCTTTTAACAGTTAACTATTTAGTTCGCGTCTCAAGTTTTAGAGTTTTATAACTCTTCGTAGTTTTAGATTGTATTCAGTTCATTTAGTTCACGTCGCTTAAGTTTAATACCGCCCATTGTTAGAGGAACTGTCGGCAACATGAAGATGTAACATGTAATTAGCATAAGCATAAGCAAAGTCCATTTTTTTTAAACCTCTCTATCTTTCTCTCTCCCTTTGCCACGGAATCGCGTGATTCAAGCTTTCTTTCTTGTTCATTTTGTGAGAATGACGCGGAATTCCTTCTAGAACCTTTGATAATTTATACTAATCAGTACGTTTTCTTCCTCTTCCCTCGAAGAAGCTCGTCGTTAGGTGCTTGACGTTAGTAGGATTGGAGAGAAGTATATGGAGGCCGCGGTGATGACAGGTTGAATCGGGAAGGAAAGGGGAAAAGACGTTACAATGTGGTCTCACAGGGTCCATTTCGAGTTACAAAATAGAAAAAGGCTGGTTTAGCGAAAAAAAAAGACTGCTTATTCTTGTTTTTTTCCTGATGCTAAAGCGAAGACACCAGCTCACCAAAAACAGCCACTCCGCCTGCGATCAAACGTTTCTTTTTTTAGGATACTTTCGAGGAGACAAAGCGATGAGTCTAAGTTTTGCATTATACCCGTGAATTTTACAACATAGACAACATAATCTAAACGGAGGAGAGGGTAAACATACAACAAACGATCTACTTAAAGGACTATCGAGTAACATGGCTCGCCTTTTTCTTATTATCCCTTTATCCAGTGGTCGATGAGGGTAAAATATTATTACTTTTGTTCCGCAGTTTTGGGGTTTCCGTACTTTGGTCGGGATTGGTGTGGATCGGGGGAATTGTCGCTCCAATCGGAGGACAAACATACGCGGGGGAATAGTCGTTTCAGGCGGGGAATCATCGCTTTCTCCAGTCGGGGACATCGGGGAATCCGTAGCAATGTGCCAATCGACATCCTTCCATATTGTCAAAAAAAAACTGTAAGTGTACAAAGCAATTCACGGCGGACCGGCATATAACTGAATCTGTCTACCCGGTTTATTTAAATGTTTGTACATCATTATACTCGTCGCCCAGCGAGCTTTCATAGCCGGCAGCGGGAAACAAGCGGTTTTTTGTCTGCGTCTCCGCGACTTGCACACTATTTCGCGCGTTAGATGTGCAGGCCATCGAAACTTTAGGAAAGGTCCGTGGGCGAGGAGTATATTTCTTCTTTAAAAAATCGAAAATTATGTAAACTATCAATTAATGTATACATTTAAGCCAAATAAAGAAGAAAAATTAAAATTTACCAGCCGCAGGGCTGGTAAATTCCCGGTATCGGAATACCAATGCAAACGTGGGCCAAATTTCAGGGCCGGCCCGGGTCGGTCCGGGCACAAATTTTTACAAGGCGGGCCGGCCTGGCCCCTTGCCAGCCCTGCTTTGCCGCGCTTATTCGGACGCGTCGGGATAAGAGGCGGACTCCCCCTCCGCCTTGGGCACGCCGTGAATTGCACGCAATATTCGGGGTACAACATAAAAACATTCACACATTGTGACATAGTAGCTATGGAGCATAAATCAAACAAAAATGGGCATAATCCACACTTGACCTTACCTGATTGGGAGTTGTTTTTTCATCATCACTTTGGAGAACGAGTTCCCGCACAGATCCTCCATGGATCATCTGAGATGTACATCTGAACACAATTTTTACAACTAAAACAGCCAAAACAATACAAATAATGATCTGAACTTGGCATATCCTATCTAGTAGCTGTCAAAAATAAAACCAAAGCTCTTGAGAACGCCCTAAACCGAGAGAAACGCTGCCGAAGCCGACTTGAAACTTTGGAAACCGTCAATGCCGCCGCTTCCTACTATTGGGCCCGCCGTGATGCGTTTCCGGACCAATTGTGGACTATGTATCCGGACCAATAAATGCGCACTATACTCAAAATTTCCTTTTTGTCGTTTATTTTGTTTTTACAAAATAGAAAAATTAGTCGGCTCTTGCTATTTTCGGTGAGAGGGCGAAAAATTGTCTGTCATTAGCTAACAACCGTATTTAAACATTTCAATCCCTCTCTCGTCAAAAGCATGATTTTGCAAAATTGTTCGTTTTAGTAGCGCCCAAGTAATACAATGGAAATCCGGGCTAAATGTTCTCAAGAAATACACAAAAACGACTTAAAAATTAAAAATGGGTTAAAAAAATCAGTTTAAATGGAGAGGATATAGAAAAACAATCCTAAAAACTCAAAGAAAAGTATTAATAAAGCAAAATAGGTGAGAAACGAATTATACAAACTTTTTGTAGGATAGAACACAACAATTTTCAAGTAAATGACTAATAAAAAGAAATGTATGGGCAAAAACTGCGTTACTGTCGGTTTAAAATTAACATAAGCACGAGCTTTATGAATTTACGCACCACACATCTGGTAATTCCTTTATGGGCTTCTTTTATGGGCTAAACTAAGAATTTTCGACCAAAAAGTAGAACCAATTTCAAAATAAGACCAAGAAATACAATTTCTACTTCACAAACATAGCATTACATTAAAAAAAAGATTTTTTTTGTAAAAACAAAATGACTGAGAAAAAGGAAAAAGAAATGTTGAATATAGTGCACATATAGTCCGCAATTGGTCCGGAGACATAGTCTGCAATTGGTCCGGAAACGCATGTTCTGCAGTCGTCTGGTTCCGAAAAATGAGTATTCTTTGATATTTAGTTTGATAACTTCACCAAATCGGGAATTTTCTGTCATGCTGAGCATAATGTAGACACAAGTAGTGATTTTCGTTGTCGACCCCAGCCCAAATTGACCAGTCAAATATTATATCACGGTGGGATCTCGCGGAAGTGGGGATAGACCCGGCCCTCATCGAAGAAATCCGTACTCGGTACGGTAATTCCTTCAAAATACAGTGGATACACCCCCATACACCTGATTATGGGGGGATCAGGTGTATGGGGGTGTATCCAATGTATTTTGCAGGAATTACCGTACCAAGTACGGATTTCTTGGATGAGGGCCGGGTCCGTCCTCACTTCCGCGGCTGGTATCGCTGGTCCCGCCATGATATTTCCCTCTGCGGAAGCGAACGATCCGAAAACATCCTCTTCCTGTGATCTTTGACGGCATATAAATATGCATTCCGTGTAATCCAGTCTAGCCACTGACTTTCCTGGGTTCGGGTACAAGTTTCTATTGCTGTTCATGC
Source organism: Oscheius myriophilus (assembly GCA_964057215.1). Taxonomy (NCBI): domain Eukaryota; kingdom Metazoa; phylum Nematoda; class Chromadorea; order Rhabditida; family Rhabditidae; genus Oscheius; species Oscheius myriophilus. The sequence goes on along the minus strand of OZ059903.1, from coordinate 11,188,526 downwards.
TTGTAAATCATGATAATATGGAGCTTGTTCGTAGATAGGATATGCCAAGTTCAGATCATTATTTGTATTGTTTTGGCTGTTTTAGTTGTAAAAATTGTGTTCAGATGTACATCTCAGATGATCCATGGAGGATCTGTGCGGGAACTCGTTCGCCAAAGTGATGATGAAAAAACAACTCCCAATCAGGTAAGGTGAAGTGTGGATTATGCCCATTTTTGTTTGATTTATGCTCCATAGCTACTATGTCACAATGTGTGAATGTTTTTATGTTGTACCCCGAATATTGCGTGCAATTCACGGCGTGCCCAAGGCGGAGGGGGAGTCCGCCTCTTATCCCGACGCGTCCGAATAAGCGCGGCAAAGCAGGGCTGGCAAGGGGCCAGGCCGGCCCGCCTTGTAAAAATTTGTGCCCGGACCGACCCGGGCCGGCCCTGAAATTTGGCCCACGTTTGCATTGGTATTCCGATACCGGGAATTTACCAGCCCTGCGGCTGGTAAATTTTAATTTTTCTTCTTTATTTGGCTTAAATGTATACATTAATTGATAGTTTACATAATTTTCGATTTTTTAAAGAAGAAATATACTCCTCGCCCACGGACCTTTCCTAAAGTTTCGATGGCCTGCACATCTAACGCGCGAAATAGTGTGCAAGTCGCGGAGACGCAGACAAAAAACCGCTTGTTTCCCGCTGCCGGCTATGAAAGCTCGCTGGGCGACGAGTATAATGATGTACAAACATTTAAATAAACCGGGTAGACAGATTCTTCCCCGCCTGAAACGACTATTCCCCCGCGTATGTTTGTCCTCCGATTGGAGCGACAATTCCCCCGATCCACACCAATCCCGACCAAAGTACGGAAACCCCAAAACTGCGGAACAAAAGTAATAATATTTTACCCTCATCGACCACTGGATAAAGGGATAATAAGAAAAAGGCGAGCCATGTTACTCGATAGTCCTTTAAGTAGATCGTTTGTTGTATGTTTACCCTCTCCTCCGTTTAGATTATGTTGTCTATGTTGTAAATTTCACGGGTATAATGCAAAACTTAGACTCATCGCTTTGTCTCCTCGAAAGTATCCTAAAAAAAGAAACGTTTGATCGCAGGCGGAGTGGCTGTTTTTGGTGAGCTGGTGTCTTCGCTTTAGCATCAGGAAAAAAACAAGAATAAGCAGTCTTTTTTTTCGCTAAACCAGCCTTTTTCTATTTTGTAACTCGAAATGGACCCTGTGAGACCACATTGTAACGTCTTTTCCCCTTTCCTTCCCGATTCAACCTGTCATCACCGCGGCCTCCATATACTTCTCTCCAATCCTACTAACGTCAAGCACCTAACGACGAGCTTCTTCGAGGGAAGAGGAAGAAAACGTACTGATTAGTATAAATTATCAAAGGTTCTAGAAGGAATTCCGCGTCATTCTCACAAAATGAACAAGAAAGAAAGCTTGAATCACGCGATTCCGTGGCAAAGGGAGAGAGAAAGATAGAGAGGAGGGAAACTGAGTGTACGACAAAAAAGCTATGTCGGTCTATAAAACGATTCCTCACTTCTAATGGCTACAAAACGATGGCTTCGGGCAAACTGAAGGACAATACAACAATCATTGATAGAACGGTGTATTTGTTTGACCATGGACCTTTTTTGGCACTGTGGAAAATAACTCCAGTAATTCTCTCTCTCTCACACACACATACATACAATAGACTTTGTATTAACAGAATATTATGTAAGCCGCAGGCTGTAACAAAACAACAATGGGTGCATACCGGCAAAAAGTACCAGTAAAATCAGAACACGTACGGGAGACCCGTTGTAGAAAGAGCGCGACATCGGCTGATTACTCGGCGTCGTCGTCCCTCAGAGCACCTGGAAATATCCGTATTGTTAGGTATCCTGAATTCAAGACTAGATATTTCCCATTTTGTGAAAGTTCTAGGGTCCGAAAATGTTTTGAGGCTACTTAGAGGTTTCTGAAACCAGAGACGTACGTAGCTAAAGGAGATTGGAAGGCGTCAGCTACAAGATTTTAGGTTTCGTACAGAGGCTGCGGGCTATTTTGAGCGCCGCATCACTTTCCATATCATGAACAAGGTACCAACTCCTCTGGGAAAGCCCAACCTCACCAGCAGCTACGTTAAAGTTTGAACCCTTGCACGTGAGAACAATTGGGGATCGTATTTCGTACAAATCGTATTTTCAGGTGCATGACGTTTTGTTACTGTATTTTCCCCCGGGCAATCCCAAAAGCGAATATTTTCAAACCAAATTTTGCTCACGTGTTCATACAACTTTAATTTATGTTATGATATCGTACTATCCTTTCTTCATACTTTGGGACCCCATAACCAGGGTGACCCCTCAACCGAACTTCCGGGGGTCATTCTTCTACGCTCGAAGCACGAACGACCGTTTCGCCAAGTGAGTTGAATGAATAAACGGCGGCTGAACATGGAATGTTTAGGGGGTTCAACCTTTAAGCCCCCAAAAGGCGTCTCGATCGGAACATAAGTGCCCGAATAATTTTTGCTACTATTTTCAACCAAATGCCAAAGTACGCAGGTACCGCAAGCCCCTGTCGTCCAACTATGCTTTGAATAATATCTCAGTTATGTGGCAGATACCCAAACATCTTCCTGGACCCTTGGAAGCTTTAACAGCCAAGAATTCCAAAAATGCAACCATTCCAAAAACTAAGGCTCTCCAGTAGTTTTCAAGGGACTATTAAACTGTGGTAAAATCATTAATCACTTCAGAGATCACGCACCTTCACCGTCAGCTTGAGCCAGGACCCGCGTGATACTGCCCTTGGCAGCCCTCGGAGTGTCCGGTCCCTTGCTCTGACGCGCAGCCTCTTGCCCCTCCTGACCGGCCGCCTTCCTCTCGCCCTCGTTCAGAACCACGTCTTCTGAAACACATCCTATTAGAGATACTGTCATGTTTTAAAAATTAGAATTTCTATGCAAAAACTGACCTCCACTGTCACGTCTCTTCGAAGTCACAGGGGTTCCCGTGGCCGTCCTCCTGGAAACCCTCGTCACGGACCGTCCAACTCGGATGTTTCTTTCGGGAGTGGCTGAAAACAGCCTTGAAAGTTTGAAACAAATAAAAAATTACCAGTGGCAGGCTGTGCTCCTCCCTCCTTCATGTGTTCTCCACCAGCCGTGGTTCCCTTCATCTCAGCAGTCGGAGTACCCTCTAAAACAGAAAGATAAACAGAGAAACAAAATTGGAATTGAAGACTTATCGGAACAAAACTGACCGCTAGATTGGCTCGAGGTGCGCCGTGTCCTCGTACGCATGGGAGTTCCAGTGATATCCTCGGCACCGTCGCTGGCAACCGACTGGCTGGAGTCACGCCTGGATCTCTTGGCAGTATTAGGAGAGACAGACACTGAAATGATACATTAATAGGGGGAAAACGCAATAAAATAGAAGGTACTCGGCCTGAATAACCAACCTTCACTGGAGGAATCCCTCGCTCTCTTCGCAACCCTCGTGGCAGGACGTCCAACTCGCGGAGACTTTGCTTCGGCAGTATCGGCGACTGTTCCAACTTCTTCGGGAACCGTTGCCTCCTTCTTCGCCACTTGGTTGAGCGCAGCGCCTGAAAATGAACAGTATAGAAGATTCTTCAAAATGCCAAGACGGTGTTTTAAAAAAAAAACAACTACAAACCTCCGGGGGCAGCATCCTTGGTCCTCCTCGAAACCCTCGTGACGGAGCGCGTCGGTGTCTTGAATTCAGCAGGAGCGGCCTCCTTCTTTTCCACCTTGCTGGGGGCTCCGTCTCCTAAAGAGTACAATATTAAACACGGACAGAATCTCATTTCGGCGCTATCTTGCAAACCGCCTCACCTTCGGCGGTGACTTTCGCCCTCTTCGTAACCCTCGTGGCGGAGCGTCCAACTCGCGGCGTGTTCGACTCAGACGCAGGGCCATGCGGATCCCTTCCCACATCGCTGGCTACGGCAGAAGCTTCAACAGCCGTGGCCTCGTTCTTCTCCACTTGGTTGACAACAGCTTGTCCTGAAATGGGAATTCACAATTCTTCGCATTGCATAGAATCTTATGACACAGTTTTCTCATGAACCTTAATAAAGTGGCAATCAGTATAGTACCTTGAAATAAGTGAAAGGGTGTTGGATTCAGCCCAAAAGCGGAATCAAAGATTATTAAACGAATTTCAGCCAACTTGCGCGCAAAGAACGGAAGGATTTCAACGGCTTTGGTGGCATTGTAAAAAATCAAAATCCGAAATGGCAGTTCCAGCAAGATTGAATAAATTTAGGTGAGCATCCTATGATTCATCCAAAAACTATGCCCAACCTCCGCTGGCAGAATCCTTGTTCCTCCTCGAAACCCTGGTGACGGAGCGAGTCGGCGTCTTGAATTCAGGAGTACTTGTCGCGTTATTCTGTGCTTCAGCAGTCTCCTTCTTCGCCGACTGGTTGAGAGTTCCATTTCCTTAAAACGTTAGTTTTTTTTTAAAATGAAAATGACGAATCCTTCTCTTGGCTCCAACCACGGCAGCGACCAAAAATGTATGGCTCATTTCAATGTAAAACTCAAAAAACTTTTCGGGCCGGCCCCTTACCAGAATTCTGGTTGGAAGACACACGTTCATAAATAGGATTGGAGAACGAATGTGTTACTTATTCGCGAAATGCCCTGATGATCCCGTCAATAACCAAAACCCACCTCCACCGGCAGCATCTTTGGTCTTCTTGGAAACCCTCGTGACCGAGCGTCCGATAGTGGGGGTCTTGAATTCAGCAGCAGCGGCACTCGGCTGACGATTCGGTCCTTCCGCACTTTCCTTTTTCTCTGACTGGTTAAGAGATCCATCTCCTGAAAACTCTTTTTGGTCCCGTTAGTAACAATCATACGTGGGCAGAAATTTCGCACAGCGGAATATGTACTATGTGGGGGACCTCATTATGGAAAAAATACTATGGTATTTTTTCATTCAGAAAAAAACCTACCCATTGGGGAACCGAACCAACGAGTTCCAGCCTGAGAGGGTAGCGCCTTAGACCACTCGGACATCAAGCTCATTCATCTGGTGTGCCAGCCTCGCAATTGTGGCATTGAACCAAGGTTTCCCCCGAAACACCATAGACTTTTATAATGTTTGAATTTCACTGGTCTACTAAATGACAAATTTGCCACAAAAAAGACCAAAATAGCAAGTTTTTTTGCGTCAGACAGTCTTATTGCAGCGCGTATTCCGCAAAATACGGTTACCCTTATCCCGTTACACTGAATGAGCTTCAAAACCTTGCTTACCTATGCCAGTTTTCCGCAAATTTATCATTTAGTGGCCCTGTGAAATTCAAACTTTATAAAAGTCCATGGGGGTTCAAGAAAAAACCTTCAATGTCACGATTGTTAGGGTGGCGATTTTTTTTATTCACAATTGGGAACCACGTCTCGAAAAAACCATGTGGAAATCTTCCCTTATGCGCCCAAACCTGGGCAGTTATAAAAACCTTGGGGATTTTTTTTTAAAAATTGGCAGGAATCACGCCGATGTGTGGTAACAATGACCCACCTCCAACGACAGCATCTTTGGTTCTCCTGGAAACCCTCGTGACGGAGCGAGCCGGAGTCTTGAATTCAGCAGCAGAGGCACACGGTTCACGGTTCGATTCTCCAGCAGTTTCCTTCTTCTCCAACTTGCTGAGGGCTCCGTCTTCTAAAAAAAAACTTTGGTAAGGGACGGCAAACACTTCGGCCAACCTCCATCGGCGACCTTCGTCCTCCTGGCAACCCTCGTGACAGAGCGTCCCACTCGCGGCGTCTGTGCTTCAGAAGCCGCACTGGCCGAGGCTTCAGTGTCCCTCCTCCAACCGGAAGAGGCTTCTGAAACCACCCCATAGTTGGCGATGTGAATAGAGACTGTACCTTCAAAAGCAGCAGGCACAGGGTCAGCCTTCGGGGCAGATTCCTCGACACCGGACTGGTCGAGGGCGGAAGGAGTGCGACGGATGAAGCTGTGAGACGAGCGAGGAGTTCCTGAAACAAAATAGGTCTTTAGAGAACATTTCCATAACCAATTTGGTGATGCACAATAATTTTCCGAAAAGTTTGTAGTAACCCACAACGTTACCAACAAATCTAAACCGGTGCGAGCTCGCTGACTGTTTTGAAGGTCCCACAATTTGTGTACCACAAAGGTTGCTTCAAAAACACAGTAACTGTTTTGCCAAGACTGTTTCGGAACATCGTGCCAACATTTCGCTGTTGCTAAAAGACTTATCAGACTATGTACGCAGCCAAATTGACCGAAATAGCCTTTGCGATGATAATATGGCTACTACGCATGCACAAGCTAACTGTGGGGGGTCCGTTTTGCGCGACCCCCCCACACAATATAAATGAGACGTGTGACACGAGTCCCCCATATAGGAAATTAGGCTTGGCGCGACCTTCTCAGACGAAAATTACGGTCAATGTTTTCCTATAATGGTTACCTAATTCTAAGGTCTCAAAGATAGTTTGGGTAAGTCGATCAACAGCTTTCCGCGTATAGGGTAAAGTACAAAGTCATAGCATGTCCAAGGCCTCAAGATATCCACTTATGGCCAAATTTCAACAATAGGGCCTCCCGAGGTTTCGGTCTGCCTGACCTTGCTCTTTCTCGATGGCAGCCGCGTTCTCCTCCTCAAACTCCTCGGCGATGGCGGACTTCCACTTGATGGCTCGGCCACCGCTGTTCCTGCTCTTTCTGCGGGGATTTACTGAGACAAGAGGATGATAAAACCCCCAATTTTGTGCACAAACCAGGCATGGCAGGCGCCGTCGGGGTGGAGTTGGCGTCTTCGGCGGGAGTGGTAGAAGCCAGTCGATCGTACTGAACAAAACAATAGTTACAATCAAGGGTGGCTGATCAGCGGGCCGAGCCGGGCCGTGAATTTTTGGAGAGCGGGCCGGCCCGGCCCGTAGCCACCTTTGGTTACAATGCATAGAAATGAGAGAGAAAGTGTGTGTGTGTGTGTGTGTGTGTGTGTGTGTGTGTGTGTGTGCGTGCGTGTATGTGTGTGCAGTGTATGTGTGTATATGATGCATCGTCTCGTACAAACCTCTTCGCCGTCCAGAATGGCATCCATAGCCGCGTGGTAGGCCCTTTGGGCGAAAGCCGGATTACAGACGGCCATTGCACCCAGAAGACGGCGGCCGTTCTCCTCCACAGGCGCAGAAGCGACGATCTGCTGGTGGTGATTCGTCGAAAACACGCTCACAGGAGGCAAAGCTGAAAAGAACCTCACTTTGCAGCAATCACAGAAAACAAACCAATAGGAGGGGTGGCCGGGTGATTGTTCGTGTATGGATCCACAACAGGAGCGAAGGGAAGAGGCGAGGGCGGCGGAGCGGCTGTCACCAAAGGGCCTCCAGGCATGAGGTTGTTGAAATTCACGGGAACAGGGCGCTGAAAATGAAGAGTAATTGCGACCGGGAAAGTGGAAAACCTGGAGAGTTCCGTCGATTAGACCAATCTCCTCCAACTCGCGCTCACGCAGGTCCAAGTCAATCTAAAATGGCATAAATAAAAACTCCAATATCAATGCGAACCTTTCGATCGTTGGCGACTTCAGCGTCGGTGAGACAGGCATCCTCGAGAATCATCGGTTCCATCAAAGCGGTGTGCATTAAAGCCTTCAATGCCAGGTACTCGTCACTGCCGGTGACTTCTTCAGAGAGGGGCATGTAGAGGACATCAGAAACCTGAAGAAACGTAGAAAAACAAAGGAGAATCACTGACCTTGAACTTGGCGTGTTCCATCTCGAAATTGAAAGTGGGATGACTGATTCCGACGTGGCTGCGGTGGAAGATGGCGCTGGCTTCACGGAGAAGACGAGGACGAGTATTCTAAATAGAAAGAAGTTTCAGCATAAAGAATATCACATTAGAATAAAATTTACTTCAGCTCAAAGCAAATTTTACTTAAAGACAAAGCCAACAAAAATGAAAATGGGCCTTCCACGACGGAAGCTAAGCGAGAGCGTGCTCTTTTCAATGGTGAAATGCAGTTTTATGCTCAAAATGGGCAGGGAACTTTTCATTTTCGTGGGTCTCGGGCTTTAAACGCTGTCCAGATTTTGGGGTTACGCTTCTTTTATTATTAAATTCTTGGTATTATGGCACAAAGGAGGGCTGACTTGAAACAGTATTTTTCTGACAAAACATACCGCCGGACAGACTGGAAAGTTGTAGGTGGCTTCGAAAAGGTGAACGTGTGGTGAGCATACATTATCAAGCTCCGCCATAAGCGGCGGTGAGGCCGTCGCATATTTGTGTTCGTCAAATTTTGTTGTAATAGAAGAGGGTGTCGCAAAATTGATCCCCGCGGTGAGTTGCCCAAGTAAGGTGGTGAGCAAAGATTCTGAAGGTTGCATGGGATTTCATTAGTTATAAATAATAAACGAGTTTTGAGACCATACCTAGACACGTGGTGCTTGCGGGACCTTGGTTTAGGGGTTTTTTTTAGCATTGTAAAATTGTAAAAAAAAAAAATAGAAATGGGGAATTGATTTTCGGAGTCCCCCTCCCTTTGCGGGGCCTTGCGTTTTGACGTCCCCTCCGTACCGTGTCCAGGTATGTTTGAGACTAGAACGCCTCTCTCCAAAATTACCAACAAAATGAGCCGACCCGCATTTCGATTGGAACACTTTGAAGGAAGTTAAGACAGGTCAAATCATCGTTCCATTATTTCGCTGTGGAATTAAAACGTACCACAGTGATTTGTGAATTAAATCGGACCCAAGTAGTTCACAGATAACTTTTGAACCCATAGGTTTTAGGGGTACCTGCGTATTTCGGCGTTTGGTTGAAAATTGTAACCAAAACGGAAGGACGGCTTACTTTCCGTTGATGCACCTTTTGGGGGGCTCACGCATCGAACCCCCTAAAAGCCCCTTGTCCAGCCATGTTTGAGCCCAATCGGGAACAAAAATTTCAATTGTGTCATGGGACTACTCCCTGCTTTCAGACATCGCGTCTTAAACCGGCTTTGACATAAAGTAAACATATTTCGGTCCGGTACAATCCGTTTTCAAAACAATCCTCACATGGAGAAGGAGATTGAAGTCGGCACTGGCGTATGACATGGAGAGGGTGTCTTTGGTTCCCAGCTCTTCTCCGTTCCTCAGTGCTTGAATCTGCTGAGGCAGAAGAGCCGTGAGCGTCTAAAAACATCTTCAAAAGAGGTAAAATGGGAGTTGACCTCTCGCGCAACCTCCTCGGCGATGGTCGCCCCGCTCTCCTTCCACAGGCGGTTGAAGTCGCCGCTCCACTCGTGTTGATCCAACCTCCACACAGTTTCCATCATGATCGCGTGCAAGGCAACCCTCTTCTCTTCCTAAAACTTTATTTTTAGACTTTCCAATGATAAAAACCGAACCTCGGTCTTATCGCTGTTCATGATCTCTTCGTAGGCCTTGGCGACCGCTGGGGACTCCTCCAAAGCCTTTGGCAGTCGGAGTTTCCTTCCCTAAGGCGAAAAATCAAACGAAATCAAGTTACAATCGAACCTTCCTCTGTGGATCGCCGCCCATTGTGATCATCTTCTCCGTCTTCTGCTCGCGCATCCGCACGCTTCTCCTCTGGCGATTAACGATGTCTCTGAAACCAAACGAGATTGTGGGTTTAAAAGAAACACGCTCACTTTTGTTCGACCATAATGTCGCCCAGCAAGGCGCCGATGTCCGCTCCTTCTCCGTTGCGATGGCGTTCTTCGATCTCTTTAATTCCCAGGGCCGCCTTCCTCTTCTCATCTTCCGTCAGCTTCTTCCTCTGAAAGTGATTATAGTGAGGCCGAGGCATACATACGGAGGGTGTTCAGTCAATTCAAGGACTTAACATTGTGTAACACCCAGTTAACATCAGGCGTGGAACCATATTTGACAAAAGTTGCCCCTATCATGTTTAACTTATGAACTAATAATTCTTAATTGGACTTATACTTTTATTTGAGCCGGTTTTCATGCAAATTCTTATATTTTGAAGCATTGATTGGACCTTTTGGTCCCGTTTTGCGAGCACATGTGACGTGTGACATAAGCCCCCTGAACTTAAAATTTCACGGTTTTTCTATAACCACCTTCAAGAAATGTACGAGATGGTCATACTCACTCTCAGGCAAGCACGGGGACGGGCCACGAAAATATGGAAGCGGGCATACCTCGAGCGACCCTGACAGTTGCCGGACCCACCCTTAACTTTTGCATGTTTTCACGGTCGAGTGGATATGACGGGCCACCCCCGAGCCCCCCCCCCCTTGCTCTCAGTACATCACCAGGGTAAACCCCTGATAGTAAAAAAAATCAAACCGCGTCTGATTTTTACCAAACTTTGATTGGATTTTTTTTTTCTATATGTGTCGATCTTTTTATTCGGTTAACTTTTGGACATGACCGCGGCGAGACCCAATACCAAAAATCCTTAAAGGATGGAGTATTTATAAACGTGAATATGGGTGCGGGGTTACAGTATTCCCGCGGCAACCTCTGCAGGATCTATTATGGGAACCCTAACTGTATCCAATCCAGCTAAATGCAGAAGAAACTAGGTACCCTGAGTCCATAGCGGTCTCTTAACTCACCGCATTATTCGGCCTCTTGTCGCTCTGATCCCTCTCGAACTGCTTCTGGTTGACCACCTCCATCAGTCTGTCCATACCTTCGCCTTCCGCCAGATCCTCTATGGCCTCCATCATGTTGTTGTACTTTCGGTATATCTGAATCAACATCTTTCCTCACACAAATAACACTACTCACCCTGTTCACTCGCAGGATCTTTGAGGTGGTGCGTGCGCTGAAGTCAGTCACAGCGAGGTGCCTCGTTCCGGAGATGTTCTTAGCCGTGCACAGCTGAAAACGAACTTTTCCGAGTTACACCCACCCACTTACGCGAATCTTCGTGTTGATGAGCGACTGGTAACGATAGCGGCAGTGGTCGTTGGTGCGGTTCTCCAGGAACTGGGCGCACTTCACCCACTGGTCTGAAATAAAGGTTTGAGAGGAGAAATTATAAAATAAGTTAAGCCACATCCATTTACGTAATTTAAGTAGACTCTACGTGAACACCCCTCCCCCATTATTGAGTATCGAATCTTACACTATTATAACAAAGGCGGCACGTATAACATTGACTAGTGGACAAAGTCCATTTCAAATAAAAAAAAAATCGGGGCTCGATGCGTCGCAGGCAACGTAAGCCCCTTTAATAAAATTTCTTGTTAGTATTCTCAACTAAATGCCGAATTACGTAGTTACGTACGTACCACGAGCACCTCGTGTACACCTACGATATGACACCGAATTACAGGTATACTTGGACAACCTCCGCGAGCCGCGGCGGTGGGGGTGCCACAATTTGACTTTAACCGAATGGAAGGTGTTTATAATAAAGGGGGCTGTCGCAAAATATCCCCAGGTGGTACGTTGCTCAGGTGGGATCAGAAGGCGAAGAGTAACTAAAAATGTTCCGAGTACTCAATTTAAGTCCCTCCCATTCCACTTGGGGGGGGGGGGGACTAAGCTGAATATATATTACGCTGGACGTGAGGTGCTTGTGGTACCTACGTAATGCGGCATTTGGTCGAAATTGGTAACACAAAATAAAGGGGGCTTACGTTGCCTCTAGGCACCATTTGTGGGACATTCGTATCATTGTCCAGCTATGGCTGTCACAATAAGACATTTTTTTGTTATGAGATTGGACCCAGCAAAAACTTTTTTCGTTAACACGTTTCGTTAACAGAGGGGGGGGGGTTGTCGTTAAATTCCTCCCCCCCCCCCCCCCCTCCAAGGTACCTTATCCAATGATTCGGATAAACCCATAAATATTCGCCCATACAACACCACTCCTGCGTTTCTAAATTTGAATCGATGAGCACCCAACACCTGGGGGCTATTCTACGATGGGGGGCTTGAATGAATGCGTTTCCCCGTCTGAAAATTCCAGAAACAACGGACTTCGGCCGAAGATGGAGATCAGGAAGATGAGTTTCTCGTCTTCGAGCAGGGTCCATTCCTTGGGAGCGATGCGTCGATCGAGGCAGGTCACCCATCTGAAACAGAAAAGTTGCGTAAATCCATTGGATATTAAAAACTGACCGTTCCCTGCACTGAGTATCCGTTCTTCCGGGAACAGACTTGGCGATTTTAGACCAGTCCTGGGCTCCGAAACGGTTCACAGCACACAGCAACAACTGAATTCCGGTACGTTAATATAAAAGAACGGTTCGCTTACCAGATCCTCCTGCTCGGACCACCTTCCGTGCTTAACGTTCTTGTCGAGGGTGCGCATGTAACGGGTGCGCACTTGCTGGCGGTTCCTTCCCGGCATGTAGTAGGTAACTGAAGCAGACGTAGAATACTCAGTCAAACACACCAACCTTTGTCCCATTGGATCGTGTTGTTGGTCTGCATCATGTTGCACAAGGTGATGAGTTTCTCGTCTTCCTCGGGGGTCCATTCCCTAAAACAAAATGTTGAATAAGTTTTGAAATCTATAATGTTTTAATCGGAGACTAATTCTAGTGTAAATTGAGTAATGCTCCGAAAACCTCGGGAGTGTATATCTGACTTTGTCCAGGTTACGGGTGGTAAAGAATGACCGATTGTTAAGGTTAGGGGCTATTTTGGTTCAATCCAGTTACAACATCCCTGAGCTTTAAAATTAAGAGCTGTTACATAAATTTAAGACAACAGTTAAGGATGGGTACGTCGCCGGTTCCTCCCGGGGTATATTGCTCCAAAACACATTCTCGAAATGGCGTCCTATTTGAAATTTCAACAAAGGTTGAAATTTCAATCCCCCCTTTGTTGAAATTGAACTCGCTTTACTGAATCCCCCCTTTGTTGAAATTGAAATTTCAACAAAGGGGGGATTCAGTAAAGCCCCCAACATAAATAAACAAGCGACACGTGATGGTAAATCGTCGCAACCCCCTAGATTACACATTCGACGTATCGCGTAAGCCAGAAAATCAGCTCGGCGAGACCCCGCAAGCTAAAGCCTCGGTCGATGTTTTTTCTATGGCCGTTCCACAAATAATTGGGAACCCACTTTTTTTACACACCGAATGCTTCGGGGGACTAACTCATGTAAGTCTGTCGCAAACTAATCAAGCCCCCCCCTCACGCATGAAACAGCTATACTCCTCGCCAAGCCTACTTCGGCCATTTTGGCTCCGTATACGGCCTGAGTACCCTATTTTACACGCTTTACTCCAGGAACGACATCAAAACATTGGTACTTTGTTCCGAAGTAGTTTTGGCACGAACTATACATGTGGGCATACCCTTTTCAAGGCAACTGTGCGCATAACTGGACACGGTTCAGAGGAGGGGTAAAAAATGCCCCCCAAAATATCAAGAACCTAGTTTTTGCAAGCCCCACACACAAAGCTGTCCCCTATTCTTCGAAGAAACCAAGGTCCCGCTACCACAGTCGGAGGAGACTAACTGATGTCACTATGATATGGGAAAGGAGGTTGAACTGACAAAGTGTCGGACAGACTAGTGAATCCCCCTCGTCATGGATCTCCCCAGCTGCAAGCCCTTCCAAAAGTAAGTTACACAATTATGCAGTGTTACCCACTTGGTGTATGTGCAAATGTCCCTCTTGTACTTGGTAAAACACTGCCAAGGAGTCCTCTTAGTGCCCAATTTGTCGGCCAGCACCGCCCATGATCCGAAGCGATCGCTCTGAAATCAAACAAATAAAGTATTAAAAAAATTGAATAACCTCTCGGACGGACTTGATCTTCTTTATCTCTGCCTCAGTCCAGGGATCGGAATTCCAGCGGGGAGAGACCTCGTTCAGCCATTTGAGACGCAGGGACTGCGCCGTGCGGAGACCTTTGAACTGAAACAAACGGTTGGAATAAACCAAGATTAAGTAGGTCCCACGTCGACATTGGCGAGTTTGGCCCAATCGATCAGCTTCGCGTCGACGATAGCAACCAGGTCGATCTCAGACATCTCACTAAAAGTGGGGGTTTTAGAGAAAGAACATAACTTGAAAACTGGACAGCATTTGCACATGAAAACCGATTCGCGCGTGGAAACAAGCCGTTTAAGACGTAAACCGACTGTGTTTTACTTAGTATTATGAAAGGCGGGGCTCTCACTCAGGGTTCGATCCCGGTCGATGACATTCTTCATTCATACAACTACTATTGACTTATATTTTAGTAAATAAACATTATTAAAATATTTTGAGCAAAAAATTATTTTATCGATTGAAAATTTAATATTTTTTGGTTGAAAATAGGTTGAAATAATAGGTTGAAAATTTAATATTTTTCATGCCCGGGCCGTCATTTGAGAACCCCGACGAAAGAGTTCGGAAGACTTTAGAATTTTTATGGAAGCTTAAATAATGATTTAATGAAATTAAAATCTGGTAAGTTTACAAACTGGGCCGGGCCGCCACTTTTCTCGGCCCGGCCCGTTTCGGTCCGCGGGCCGACCTATTCGTGAGAACTATGGAAGAATTAGTGTAATAATTCGTTTGATCCCACAAATGCCATATCCGTAAGGGATCGTCTGCGCAAATATAACCGATATTTGAACTACATGTAAAAAAAAATAGTAGAATCAGGAAACAAAACGAACCCCGCGAAGTTGATCTTGCGTTTGGTGACCTCCAAGTCGTTCTTCCACAGGGATATGTCCGATTTATCCGTCGCCTGTCCACTGTTTCTGATCTTCTCATTCAACGTATCCCGTCTAAATTATAAAATTCCAAAAAAAGAGCAAAGTAAAGACTGACCGAGCGTAGAAGGGCTCGAGATGGATCTGCAGGAGGGCGCTCCTCACTGAAGTCTTAAGTCGTTTGAGATCAGCGGCGCTCCCTGAAACACGAAAAACTTAAACATTTCTCGCAATGGAACTGACATTTCCTCTCCTCTTTCATCAACGGGTCGTAGTGCGTCGTCTTCAGTTTTAGCTTGGCTTCGTCACTGAGCGGAGCGCACTAAAAATAAAGAAATTTAACACAGCTCGTTGTTTGTACTACAGCGCGGACAATTTAAAGGATTGTATCGCTAGGTAAATCAAAACCACAGAATGGTCTCAATTAACAATTGTTAGCACTAAATGAGTAGAGCTCACAGCAATTCATTGGTATCAAACTCTGAATGGTAGAAAAATGCTGGTGAAATTATCGAAAAGATCTCAGCGAATAAATTTGTCTAGGTTCCCAAAGAACTGCACTATAGGCATAGATGAACAAGCACCCGTAGATTTGGTAGAGGGGGTCGCGCCGAGCCTAATTAAAACTAAATTTAATTTCTATTTGGTGTACTCGCGCCACACTTCTCATTTGTATTGTGGGGGTCGCGCAAAACGGACTCCACAGGTAGCTTGTTCATGTATGACTATAGGTTTCAAAAAGAGCTGGTAGTACTTTCGGCTTTCGGGTTTTCTAGCCGTTTCGTTATGGTAAAAGTAGGCCAAAGTTCGCATTTTCGGCTGATTTGGTGGTCGTTTTGTGTGAATTCCATTAATAATTTCAATATAAACCTCTTTTTCAACACAATTCTTTAATAATAACGGCAAAAAGTACTTTAGTTTAAGAAAAATTTGAATTTAAGGTATCCCTGCCTCTAACCATGGCGCGAATGGGGCTGCCTGTGCAAATACTACCGAAGAACTCTTTAATAGATAAATATATTTTTGAACCAAAGCCTTATGCTCGCATCTTGATGGTTGCCTCCAACAGCGATAAGAAAAAAAAACTGCGCCTTCCTTGCAATTGGCTGCGAATACAATTGTGCGGAACTCTCACGCATAGTTCTCACGGGCCGGGCCGACATGAAAAATCCTTGGCCCCGCCCGCTTCGGCCCGTCTCCTCGGAACACCTAGTCAACATGCACTTTTCTCGTTCCGGCCCTTCTGAGAACTATGTCTTCAGGGACTCACCCGCGGTTTGTTTTGACATATGAAATGGAATTTTTTTTTAATCAATTTTCTCTGCCGATTTACGCAGAGAAGATTGATTAAATTCGTGAACCGCAACAGTCCTTTAGCTGGCTCTGCCCGGTGTCGGCGAGCTGTGTTAAGATTATAAAACACTGGGAACGCATTTGCAGGAAGATATTTGAGAAAAGGAACGCCAGAACTCTCGAAATTTCTACGTACCATCATGTTCTCGTCTTTGAAGTAGGGCGGGAGGTACATGAGCACGGGGACCTTCTTCTTCTGTGCGTTTCCGGCATCCTTCACAGCCTGGATCTCCATAGCCAGCTTGGCCTGAATTGTCTCAATTTTTACCCATTTTCCGCAATAACTGACCTGTTTGTTCCTATTAAGAGCCACCATCTGCTCCACCTTGGTGGTGAGCGTGGCGACCAGGTCGATGTAGGCTTCGTTAATGGCCAAAAGAACGGAAGTGTCACTGCACTCAGGCCAGTCTTCTACCGACTGGCTGCCTTCAACGCAAGACAACGCGTTCTCCAGATTGTTCTGGAAAATGACATAAATTACACAGAATGAAATAGAAAACTGGTTAAAGGATGAGATTGAGCATTAAACTAACCAATTCGTTGTAAATTCCGCTAATGTCTTCCTCGTCGTCCAGCTCCTCGTCTTCGTAACCCACTTTCATCTGAGGAAAAGAGAATCCACTGAAGCTGGGCTCGTTGGGATCCACGCCCGGTTCCCTTTTGATTGCCACATAGGGCTCCTGTTGCATCGGTTCTTCGTCCAGCCCGGGGGCCAGCCCCTCAAGGTTGAGATTATTCATCTGCAAATACAATTTAAATTTAATTTAAATGTAAAAACAAACAAAAAGACACATTCGACAAACAAAAATCATAATTTTAAATTTTCGGCGGAACCGCGTCAACGGAAAAACACTGCGTATAGCATGAATTACCGCAACTTTAAAACATTTTCGAAAATTTAATTTTTGACAAAAAAGAACAGATTCATGCACTTTGTGGCAAAATGATAGTGAAGGCAAAAAAAAAGAAGAAGAAATTCCGTGTTCCAGTGGAATTCGGAGAAGTAATTATCAGAATTCGAAAAACCGGGCATTCGCGAATGGTGGACGGCAAATCACCGAAATGAAAGGTGTTTTAATATATTTTCCGTTTTTAAAATCACTTTACACTAAATAAAAATACAAAAAACCGTGTTTGTGGAACTTCCGGTGGAAGCAAATGGGTTGAATCTGGCAACATGCCCTCCTGAAATCGATAAACGATTCGAAAATGCATTTTCACGGTGAGATCTCGCCCAAGTGAGGGCGGACCTGGCACTCGTCCAAGAAATCCATACTGACTACGGTAATTCTTTCAAAATACATTGAAAATTCAAATGCCGCGCTCACGGGATTTAGACGCTGAGTCATACACCCAGCGTACACCTTGACTTGTCAACGGCGCGATTTTTAAATTTCAATGATTTTTCAAATGAATTACCGTAACCAGTACGGATTCCTTGGACGAGTGCCAAGTCCGCCTTGACTTGGGTGGCTGGTATCGCTGGTCTCGCCGTGTTTTAAATGTACTCCTCTAGAAGTTCTAATATCCCAACTACCTAAAAGACAAGAAACGATGTAAAACAAACAAACAAACTAAAAAATGTAAAGAAAATTCCTAAATTTTGAAATTAAATTCCGGCAATTGTTAAAGGGCGGGCACTCTATCGTTGCAGGACCCAGCGTATGAACAAAAGAGCTTTCTAAAAGACGAAGACTAATTAAAAGGGATTTCCTCCTCAAAAAGTCGAGTAAAATAAGGAATTTCGAAGTCTACTGAATTCCACGTTTCAGTGAATTTCTAGGAAGCGCTCTTGAAGTTCTAGGTTCGAGAACAAACCCTTTGCAAAATTTCCTTCGTTAAAAGTGCTGATTCGCAAAATTTGGCTTCACTGCCTACCCAGGAAGTTCCGCCTTGCAGGGTATATTCCTGGTGATCGTTTTTATCGCCAAGTGCATTGACGTATCACCATTCCAGCCCACTGGCCGTTCACCGGAGCGTGTCGTCCCCCCGCACTACCTCCAATTACGCTTCGTCACCCGAGACTTGGTTGCAGCCCTGTTTACCCATGACGCCGTTCTACCACGTGGTTGTTGGAGTTCACCTGATCTGAGAGGCCTTTGCAACAGGGTGAATAACCCTCTCATCTCCTCTCGACGTTCTCATCTATCTCTGTCTCTCTCGCCTACCTCTTTGCCTCTATCTCTCCAGTTTCTCAATGCACAGTGCTTGTGTCTCCCTTCAAAGGACGTCCAACAGGTGCATTTCTACCCGGTCTCAAGTATTTATGGCAAGCACCTGACGTGGCGTCAAACTGAATTAACTATGTTCACCCTTGTTCATAACTCAGTCACAAAAACAATGGTGTTTCACCTTTCTTGCTAAATGCGTGGGCCAACTATAGCTGACGCACTTTTCGTGCTGCGTTTTCAGTCTCATAATATCTTTTCCTTGGGTGATCCCAAGCTGTTAATCTGCATATTGTGCTCGAATTGAGCTGGAAACCTGTTGTTCGTCAGGAACCTTTTCTAAATTGCACGATAATGAGGACTTGGCAAGCATTTTGCGCATGACCGTTGGCTGGAGCGGTGTTCGAGAAAATTATTTCAAGTGGAAAGGCTTGATTTGCATACCGTCCATTTCCAATTCGAAGGCCCCTGGTATTTGTACATAGATATACGGATACAAAAAGTATTTGTAAAGGTCAATTTTGACGGAAGGACTACAAGCACCCAGTTGAATTCAAGCTGAGCTGTTGGCGAAAATCGGTTAAAACTGTCAAGCCGCGGTCAACTTTGAAACTGCTCGAAAATCATGAAAGAGGTACCTAAAAGTACGGAAAATCAAGCAAATCGACAACCTCACACACGGGAAATGTGCTAAGAAAAACGTTGCAGCGAAACATTCCTTTTTGGGGGCGCTTTGAAGTTTTCACCCGACTATATTTCGTAATTTTCAAAGTGTGTTTTCAAATGGCCGCGTGATATTTTGGGCAGACTTTGCTCACAGTACCCCAGATATGTTCCAACTCAAAAGAAAATCCGCTGACACTCTTCCCTACAAACTTTTTTTTCTCTCTAGCCCTCGTATCTAATTAAGAACTGACCTAGTAACTTGTTCGACTTTTCTACACTCTTCGTGCAAAACAGACTTCCAACCACAACGTTTTTCACTTTTCCAATGTTTCCATGTTACTCTTAAAGTTTAAGGTCATACGCAGACAAAACAGTCGCCTTTTCTCCATGCTAACTTTCGTAAAACAGCGCAAGATCAAAATCATCAACAGGCCTAAGAGTAAGACGAAAAAAGTATTTGCATTCTTGCCTGTAAGGCTTTTATCTACGAGGGGATTTCTATTTCCACGTATGCCGGTTTTTAAAATACGGGGGGCCCGCCTCGACCCAAACGTCGTGGCGAAACCCATCTATGTCAAAAGCTCATACCACCACTCGAAAAAGCACCATTTCGATCCTGCCTCAGATCAGCGCAGCCTACTACGCTTACTTCTGGCCCACCGACCTTGACCGGAAGTGTAAATCACCTGCACATCTAATCTAATTGGTATAAGCATTGCCAGATTTACAAGTTCACATTTTTGCATAATTGCATATTGAAAGTAATGCTAATGTCTTAAATTCCCGGTCAAGTGGGCGATGAGTATAGTAGTTCAGACTTGATGCTATTCGTTTATTGTGTCATTGAGAATCAACTCATTTGCATAGTAATGACTACAAACAACGATCAGCCTTTTACTATTCTCCCACGTCTTTCTCCCAATAATTAGTACGGCAGTACGTCAGAATGGCAGACAGAGGTTAATCGAGTCAGTCTACTTTCTAACACAACAATCCCTTTCTAATAAGTGAATGATCATTGTACATGTGTTAACACATACGGTAACCCACTCTTCCTCTGTGGTTCAAGAGAACTGATACTTGGAACCTCAGCTAAATAGGAGTCATTTTCCTGAAATTATTCCAATTCTTGCTAGATTGTTTCTGTTAATGATTTTCCTCCTACTTATCTGCAAAACGTCTCAATTCTCAACAATCTACACGCGTAACCAATTTAGAAGCTCATTCGGAGCAGAATTCCAATTCTACCCGCCGCTTTCTTGTTCGAAAACCATTTCGTCTCGGAGAAACTGACGACACTTAGACCTTTAATGGCTGGGATTGTTTTCGGAATGCCTTGTTGATTGATCTCTTAGCTTTTGATTGAATTTTTCATTTTCAATGTACCTGAAAGATTAGAGAAAAGTTTTTGTCGGTGGCGCTGCCATTCTTTATTAAAATAAGCTCGATCGCCAGAATAGAGGAGAGTTCTGGCGCTGATGTCACACTGCGTTGGTGTTCCTTCGGCATTCAGTAAAGGACTCCTCTTTTGGATATGATGTAACTCTCTCACTCTCTCTCTCTCTCTCCATTTCTCTTTCACTCATTCACTCTTCTATAGTCTTCGCCAATTCTACTTCGCCCAATTTTGCTCTTAGCGTTGGGCAAATGACACCAGACGCGAATTTGCGTACGAAAATCCTGTGTTTTAGGATACGTACGCAATACTGCGTCAGGGTTACATTTACGAATTGGCTAAGATGTAAAATTGGCAAAGACTATACCTCACTTTCCCTCTATCCCCTCCTCTCTCTCTCTCTCTCTCTCTCTCTCTCTCTCTCTCTCTCTCTCGGGAATCCATTGCGGGGGGAATCCATTGCGAGGAGAAAATGAGAGAGAGAGAAAGAGAAGGAGGAAGAGAGAGAGAGAGAGAGAGAGAGAGAGAGAGAGAGAGAGAGAGAGAGATAGTTAAAAAGCATAGATAATGCAACAGCTCTAAAACCAAAAAAAACGTATTCTGGTTTATATTCAATGTTGTAATCATCGCAACACAAATGAAACATACGATTGCCGGCCACGTCTCTCTCACGATCCGTTACATTACCCTAAGGCTTCTTCCCCACCTCTCCGTTTTAATCCTCCGTCTCATTTCAATCAGTTTACGGCGATTTCCCCCATTTCCTTTAGAAACCCCTGTTTGTCCTTGAAGACCCGTGGTGAACTCTTAATTAGAAAGTGATTTCAAAGGATTTGCTCTAAATAGATTCACTGATGTCATGGAGAACTGCGTCTGTTTGCCTGGAATAATTTAACAACTTCTTTGTTTGTGCTGACCCGGCCCAACGGTTATCGGAAGGAGTGGTAAACAGCCACAGGAGTCATAGTATATGCCATGAATGACTGCACCTGGGATACGGAGGACAGCCGATCAACCCTTTTGGAAATGTAAACATGCACACACCCGGTAGTTCGACTTACTAAGCTGGAAAGAGGAGATGAGCTGAGAAAGAGGATATATTTAGCTCAGTGACGTTCAGATTGTCAGCAGATTTTATGGGGGGGGGGTGAAACGATGAGAATGAAGAGAGAGAGAGAGAGAGAGAGGGAGTGAGGGAGTGAGGGAGTGAGGAAGTGAGGAAGTGAGGGAGTGAGGGAGTGAGGGAGTAAGGGAGTGAGGGAGTGAGGGAGTGAGGGAGTAAGGGAGTGAGGGAGTGAGGGAGTGAGGGAGTAAGGGAGTGAGGGAGTGAGGGAGTGAGGGAGTGAGGGAGTGAGGGAGTAAGGGAGTGAGGGAGTGAGGGAGTGAGGGAGTGAGGGAGTGAGGGAGTGAGGGAGTAAGGGAGTGAGGGAGTAAGGGAGTGAGGGAGTAAGGGAGTGAGGGAGTAAGGGAGTAAAGGAGTGAGGGAGTGAGGGAGTGAGGGAGTGAGGGAGTGAGGGAGTGAGGGAGTAAGGGAGTGAGGGAGTAAGGGAGTGAGGGAGTGAGGGAGTGAGGGAGTGAGGGAGTAAGGGAGTGAGGGAGTAAGGGAGTTATCAGCTCGTCTCTTTCTTTCTTTCTCTGCACGTGTGTGGGTGAGCACGTGATCCCGCCCCCTTTCCAGATCAAATCCGACCCTGTTTACGTATTCTTTTCCCTTTCGTATCGTTTCAATTCATCTGATTCGAAGTGCTCCCCGTGGCACTTAATTAGAAACCGCTAGTGTTCCTCTGACGCAGACCGCTCCACCCATCTGGTAATTGCTGATTTAAACGACCCGCCAAATGAGCAAAGCTCCAGTCTCCTGTCACTCTCCCCGTTCACTCTTCTTTCCTCTTGCCATCATGTATCCTTGTGGTTATCTTCCAAAATGCTCCAAATCCCCATCCATAACGTGTATTTTGATTGAATTTTATCAAATCTTCCTTATTTTGGCTTCTTGCAACCGAAATTACGCTATTTTGGTCACCCGAAGGTCCCTAGACGATCAAATGCCTATAAATAGGGTTCTAATTTCATTTCTTGACACGTCGAGGGCGGTCACACTTGATCCCCTGCATTCATTTCCACACGCAGACTTGAAACTAAACACTTTCGTCATTCTGGTTCCACGTGACCCTCTTTCATGCAAATTTTGCCCTTAAATAATTTAGGCGGTTGTCTGACGCAGGGTTCCATTGAACCTCCGTTCAACACAAAGGTCCCTTTTGTGGAAAAAAAAGTGTTCGTTCAAGTGAAATCATTGTGGAATAATCTGTAAATCGTCTTATGTGTCACTCCCGACGTCACCTGGAGAATCGAATCCATTTCTTTATAATGCAGTTTGCGACGTCTATTACTTGCAACCTTAGGCTGCAGGTTTTAGTCGAGTCTACGGAGATTTCTATATTTGGCATGGACCCACTTGTTATACAAAAACAATCTGAACTACATCTGAAAAATCTTTGAATGCCAAAATACGACATTTCAAAATCGAAACGAACAGAATACAAATTGTCCCAGTTTTAGTTGAAATGATTGGTCCCTTACTGCTCAAAGAAACGGTTGTTAACACGAATGCCCTAAAAAATGCTTGCAAAAGCTGATTCTCCCATTTGACCTACTATTTAAGGGACCATCGCACATTTTTTTGGAAAATGCCCAGTATGCAAATTATGCTACCCTAATTACCAGTCTATGGCTACACAGCTCGGGTTTTTAACAAAATGCTTGCCAATTCATATTTTTGCGAGTGGTTTTCGCTACCTTGGACCACGGTCTCTTTCAAAACTTGTGCATTCTATACTCTGTTATTATTTCTTTTCAAAATATTAACCTGGCCCGTTTGACTATTGCCGGCGATCACCAAAAAGTTAGGTTTTCTCACAATCCCGTATCCAGTTTGAATTTTCTCCATGATGGGCTCCAGATAATTGCAAAATCAACGTATGCATTCGGTGTGCAATAAAGTTTGGAATTGCATGGTTTAAGTCACATTTTGTGCGTGAAAAGCCGAGAAATGCGAAAACCCGCAATCTGAAACGCAAAATTTCACTTTTTCGAGATTATTGCTTCATTCGCGGAAAGTCGTTCGGGGAAGTACACAATCATATAGCTATTTTAGGGTTAGATTTGGTGTACATATTACATACACACGGTTTATTCTCTAGGGATCTACCCTGAACCGCCAGAATGAATCACAGTTGTCGACCTCAATTCCACGAAGTTGATCTTGTTGTTCCCACACTCCTTTGATTCGGCTCCAAATGCCCCCTGGCGAAGGGACCGACCGCACGGCCGCGCGAGACGCAGGAAAGAGGGGGGGAAGATTTGGTGTATCAAAGATAAAAGTTGACCATTTTTTATCAAATTACAATACCTACCCCGGTTTTGGTTGAAAATTGAGGGAGCCCAGGCCATCGAGGTCCCCGTTAGTTTGAATCAAATGTTTCCAAAGCTCAGTTGGTCATTTGACGGCCATATTTTTGTTTTGCACGGCCAGCTTGTTCTCTGTTTCCTGTGCTCCGTTGACCGCTGTGACGCCGTACGCCTACATTTGGCCAATCTCACCCCGCAGGCGCCGCTTACACTAATTATCCGCCCATATTTCGAGTGGATCCACGTTGAGGGGAGATTATTCAGCTCATACTCTTCTTTGTTTGTCTATTACACGAAGAGATCACCGAGGTCTATGAACTGCGAGGGCGGACCACGAAAACTCATCATAAGAGCACCCGGTACATTTTGTCTCCTTCTCTCTCTCTCTCCTCTCCTCTCCTCTCCTCTCCTCTCCTCTCCTCTCCTCTCCTCTCCTCTCCTCTCTCTTTTGGCGTTTTCTTTCCAGCACGTAACATTCTCAAACCACTGGAGCCAGATCCGTTTGTATACGGAAACCGCCTTCCAAAACGCACTTTCCAGTCGTCTGGACCCAAATTTCGTCCAAAGTCCCACCACCTCCAACTTTTCCAACAAAATATCGAAATCCCACGTGTTTTATCGTTGAGTATATGTTTCGTCTCATTCCGCCCATTCATCCTCATAATCAAAACAGGAGGAATTGTCAAAGCTTCCATCCGATTGGTGATTGTCTACATTTTCACGTCTTCTCTACGTCAGAAAAATTTTGTCATTCGTGAAACAATCGTGAACATTGTTTTTTGCAGAGTCTCTTCATTCTGTTTATCTTTATAAAATTAGATTCAATTTTTTAATCAGACTTTCTTTTATTTAAAGTGCTTGATTTAATTGCAATTCCTTTTCACACAACACATTTATTTTCCTAATTAAACTTTATTCTCTATTTTGTAAGTGTATTCATCAGGGTTCCTCTTATTTTCTATGTGCTTTCGCAGAAAATTCCGAGTTTATTTATAATTTATCGCGGGACCGGTGGTTTCAAAAGGCTTTTTCTCATTTTCACCCACGCTGTTTTGAAAAGTAATACCTGGGAAAGTCGCAGGAACGAAGTTGTTTGCGGGGGGTTTAAATGAATTTAATCTACACACGTCAAAGTTTGCTTCGAGTCCTTTTGCAAGCCGCTCTCTCTGATGATAATCTGTTAGAATGTAATATTTAGACACACGTGCGCACACACTAACGCACACGCACACGCACACGCACACGCACACGCACACGCACACGCACACGCACACGCACACGCACACGCACACGCACACGCACACGCACACGCACACGCACACGCACACGCACACGCACACGCACACGCACACGCACACGCACACGCACACGCACACGCACACGCACACGCACACGCACACGCACACGCACACGCACACGCACACGCA
The DNA here is from genome assembly GCA_964057215.1 of Oscheius myriophilus. Lineage (NCBI taxonomy): Eukaryota > Metazoa > Nematoda > Chromadorea > Rhabditida > Rhabditidae > Oscheius > Oscheius myriophilus. The sequence goes on along the minus strand of OZ059903.1, from coordinate 11,163,440 downwards.
CACGCACACGCACACGCACACGCACACGCACACGCACACGCACACGCACACGCACACGCACACGCACACGCACACGCACACGCACACGCACACGCACACGCACACGCACACGCACACGCACACGCACACGCACACGCACACGCACACGCACACGCACACGCACACGCACACGCACACGCACACGCACACGCACACGCACACGCACACGCACACGCACACGCACACGCACACGCACACGCACACGCACACGCACACGCACACGCACACGCACACGCACACGCACACGCACACGCACACGCACACGCACACGCACACGCACACGCACACGCACACGCACACGCACACGCACACGCACACGCACACGCACACGCACACGCACACGCACACGCACACGCACACGCACACGCACACGCACACGCACACGCACACTTTCAACTCTATCCTAAATTTAAACCGCTCTCCAGAAGACTCCTAATTTAAATTCTCTTTTCTAAGAGGCCTCTTGATCTTTTCCTCCTTTCGCGATTCTCCTTTGATTCCTCGCGTGTGGTAGCGGAAATTATCCTTCTGACTCACTTCGAACACAACATACAAAAACTAGCCCTGTCATCATTATGAAGAACATTTAGAATCATACTTTCATGTTATTTGCCTATTTAGCTATATAGTTCTTGAACATAGGCGAAATCACATCTTCGCACCTCGTTCTCTGCTTTGAAACAAAAGGTTACACCTAGAAGCGGACATAATTGATGAAACGAAAAATACAAGATTTCGCGTCAGGAGCACTTGATAAAATGACATTTACATTAAATCCTTAAAAAAGAGATGACGCGTGCGTTCAGCAAAGTATTTCCCATCATAAACACGCCTTTAATGTTGCGGATTATCCAATCTAGTGGGCGACGAGACAAATTCGCCCAATTACCCCTTGCTCTGAAATACTATTAGGCTGCAGTAGAAAATCATTTATCTGAGAATTTCGTTTGGTTATTTGCAACACTGTTATCAGATTATGTGGCTTACTCGTGAAAGTATAGTGTCCGCATGGCCGCTTTTTGGCCGAAGTAGGATGCGAGGAGTATATTTTGCTTAAAATTACTTTTTGAATCCCCTTGTAAAAAAAAATAATGCAGAAAAAACCGAATACCACCTTGGACGCCTTTATTCAATTTTGTCTATTTTCAACGATATTTTCTGCATTCTTGCATTTCACTTCTATCATCTAGTAATACTTTAAAGGGGCAGTAAGGAGGCTTTTCACTTCACTTTCGATCGCATACGGTCGGAAATTATGCGAATTACCTATGCTAAATTGTCTCGCACCTCCCTCTTTTCCAGCGCTGTCTCAGTTAATTAGAATGAAATTCGGCTTATTAGCATTTCTTGTAAATGACGGACACGCAGGGCGTACTGCCCGTCTACAAATCTGTAGACGGAGAGCCGTTTTTGCCGACTTTGAAGCGTATTTTCTCAAAACGGTAAATTTGCGACCCCTAGTCATATACATTTTCATGATCAGCGATTTTTTTTCTCATAATTGAGCCAATGTTGTAAAACCCGTCTGACTGTCCCTTTAAAGGGCACCAAAGAATGGAACAGGAAGAAATTGCAATTGAAAGAAATAGAAGAGCCGATGAATAATATCTTGTTATGCAAAACACTAAGCAATTTCACTAGCCTACATTATAATTCTACGAAAGAAATTTCCGGCAACCGAAGCTATGAAAAAACATTGACACTGCCGGTAAATCACACGATTTCGTTGCAAAACCCAGCAGAGCGCAGAAGCTCGTACAGGAATGAAGCACTTTTTCAGCACCCCATTGGCCAAAACGCACAAATTACGACACAATGTGAGCCTTCGTGACATACATTATTGGAATTCCCGTGAAAGTTCGTAAAATATTTTGTTCAGATTCAGAAAAATGTTTTTTAAAAAGCAAAAAATGTGGTTTTGCCGGGTAAAAGGAAATTCTTCCGAACTTTAAAAGCAGTGTGTCCTAAAAAATGATCGCATGTATGGGTCGACTCACACAACATACCGTGAAACGAGAGAGCCATTTTCACCACAAATGGAGAGAGCGGCATGCTAATTGCATATCAAAAAATTTCGCGAGAAAACTTTGAGAAGGCCAAAAAAAAAGTAATGAGAATATATTTTTGACAAAGTATATACATTTTTAAAATCGTCTTCAAAAGGTAATTCTGTAAAGTTTAAGTTATAAATTGAGTAAGCCGAACTTTGGTGACACACTGCCTTTAACAAAACACCTTCTAATACAGATATCACAATAATTCTTTTGCGTCGTAGCTTTTTTTTTGATGCAAGATGTATGTTTCGTATGCTAAGTAGTTTCCGCTTTTGAATTTTCGCACTATATTTATTTCCCCTGTAAAATGAATGAACTGATCTTTTTATCCTAGGTACTTATTAACCTACTAATGGAACTCTTCTGAATAGCAAAAATCCATTTTTCAATAACGCTTTTCATGTGAAAATGTTGCATAATCTTCACATCATAGTCTAGTTTCTTTATGAATATAAAGTTTTCCACGTGACATATATTTACACTTTCAAAAACACGCCATTTTCACATCTCATTCGGTCTTTCATCAAGTCAACGATCATTTTTATCGTATTCTGTAGATTTGGTTTATGTGCCCCTGATGCTATATAATTCTTCTTAATCGTCATGGGAAATTGTTTTCCCTGGAAATGAGCAAAACCTCATTTTCCGTCACTTTTTTGCTCTTTTGCTATCGGACGGTATTAGTTTCCTTTCATTTTGCCTGGGGAAAGGGGAGGGGAACTGATTTGAAGTCTTTCGTGCGCAGTGAGGCAGAGAGAGATTTCGCACTTCTGACGTCCTCTCCTTCGTTTTTAGGATTTCTGCATTCTGTTTATAGACTTCAGTCAGACCTTTAACTTCTTTGCGTCTCTCACTAACTCTCTCTCTCTCTCTCTCTCTCTCTCTCTCTCTCTCTCTCTTCTCTGTACCTCTTTGTATCTGCCTCTCTTAGACTGGTTGTATCCTTCTGTCTCTTTATTCTTCTCTCTGTGTCCTTTGCCTTTTCGTCCATCTATCTCCTGTTTCTCCATATTTCTGTTTTTGCTTCTTTTTACCCACGGATCTCTTTCAGATGTTTAAACGAGGGTTCTCATGTCTGGTGCTTATGTTGCTATATACGCTAGTAGCTTCATCGCCCTTCATCGTCCGCCGGGTTCCCGTCCTCTACAAGAGAATATCACATCGTCTTCCCGAGGATACTCTATATTTCGATGTGAGTTACACAAATAGGTACAAACACACACACACACACACACACACACACACACACACACACACATACACACACGCACACACACACATACACACACGCACCCACACTTTTCAGTCTCCGTTGTCACCAGTGTTGTGGAGGAATCGGCGTTCTCAACCGGAGATCGACTACACCGACGAGTTCTCGGCCGATCCGTTCGAGGTAAATCGTGTCTCCTCTCTCTCTATTTCCTCCCCCATTTCCTGGCATTTCATTCCGTTCCAGCTATGATCCTTTCTTCCAGCAGATGCTCTTATCCAGCGGCCGTCTGCCTCCCCGCACCTAGCCGAATCGCATCTTCTGTGATCTCCCTTCCATCGCATAATAAATCTTCCTTGTTCTCTAGAATAAAGCAATCATATCCTTTATTAATACCCTTAATTATTTATGTACAAACTTGCCAATTAGTCTATTTTCGACAGCGGAGGCGTAATGCAGAGGAGATGATTCCATTCGTAGCCAATTTGGTCGCCTGACTGCAAATCACTTGAGTGCAACCAGCTGTCAAAAACATTTTTCTATTGATGGAAGAATCACGAGTTGAGGAGATAACGGAGGGGAAATTGCTCAAATACAGATTTTTCTATAAATTGTGCAAAAAAAATAGTTTGTAAATTACGTCAAAGATTATCGATTGTCCACACAATTATGTATTTCATTGGAAGTCGCCTGGGAAACCGACTGCGGCAGCTTTTAACAAACGACTTGCATTTTTAGAGAGAGAGACAGAGAGACAGAGAAACAGAGAGACAGAGAGACAGAGAGACAGAGAGACAGAGAGACAGAGAGACAGAGAGACAGAGAGACAGAGAGACAGAGAGACAGAGAGACAGAGAGACAGAGAAACAGAGAGACAGAGAAACAGAGAAACAGAGAGACAGAGAGACAGAGAGACAGAGAGACAGAGAGACAGAGAGACAGAGAAACAGAGAGACAGAGAGACAGAGAAACAGAGAGACAGAGAGACAGAGAGACAGAGAGACAGAGAGACAGAGAGACAGAGAGACAGAGAGACAGAAAAACAGAGAGACAGAGAGACAGAGAGACAGAGAAACAGAGAGACAGAGAAACAGAGAAACAGAGAGACAGAGAGACAGAGAGACAGAGAGACAGAGAGACAGAGAGACAGAGAAACAGAGAGACAGAGAGACAGAGAAACAGAGAGACAGAGAGACAGAGAGACAGAGAGACAGAGAGACAGAGAGACAGAGAGACAGAGAGACAGAGAGACAGAGAAACAGAGAGACAGAGAAACAGAGAAACAGAGAGACAGAGAGACAGAGAGACAGAGAGACAGAGAGACAGAGAGACAGAGAAACAGAGAGACAGAGAGACAGAGAAACAGAGAGACAGAGAGACAGAGAGACAGAGAGACAGAGAGACAGAGAGACAGAGAGACAGAGAGACAGAAAAACAGAGAGACAGAGAGACAGAGAGACAGAGAAACAGAGAAACAGAGAGACAGAGAGACAGAGAAACAGAGAGACAGAGAGACAGAGAGACAGAGAGACAGAGAGACAGAGAAACAGAGAGACAGAGAGACAGAGAAACAGAGAGACAGAGAGACAGAGAGACAGAGAGACAGAGAGACAGAGAGACAGAGAGACAGAGAGACAGAAAAACAGAGAGACAGAGAGACAGAGAGACAGAGAAACAGAGAGACAGAGAGACAGAGAGACAGAGAGACAGAGAGACAGAGAGACAGAGAGACAGAGAGACAGAGAGACAGAGAGACAGAGAGACAGAGAGACAGAGAAACAGAGAGACAGAGAAACAGAGAAACAGAGAGACAGAGAGACAGAGAGACAGAGAGACAGAGAGACAGAGAGACAGAGAAACAGAGAGACAGAGAGACAGAGAAACAGAGAGACAGAGAGACAGAGAGACAGAGAGACAGAGAGACAGAGAGACAGAGAGACAGAGAGACAGAAAAACAGAGAGACAGAGAGACAGAGAGACAGAGAAACAGAGAAACAGAGAGACAGAGAGACAGAGAAACAGAGAGACAGAGAGACAGAGAGACAGAGAGACAGAGAGACAGAGAGACAGAGAGACAGAGAGACAGAGAAACAGAGAGACAGAGAGACAGAGAAACAGAGAAATAGAGAAACAGAGAGACAGAGAGACAGAGAGACAGAGAAACAGAGAGACAGAGAAACAGAGAGACAGAGAGACAGAGAGACAGAGAGACAGAGAGACAGAAAAACAGAGAGACAGAGAGACAGAGAGACAGAGAAACAGAGAAACAGAGAGACAGAGAGACAGAGAGACAGAGAGACAGAGAGACAGAGAGACAGAGAGACAGAGAGACAGAGAAACAGAGAGACAGAGAAACAGAGAAACAGAGAGACAGAGAGACAGAGAGACAGAGAGACAGAGAGACAGAGAGACAGAGAAACAGAGAGACAGAGAAACAGAGAAACAGAGAGACAGAGAGACAGAGAGACAGAGAGACAGAGAGACAGAGAGACAGAGAGACAGAGAGACAGAAAAACAGAGAGACAGAGAGACAGAGAGACAGAGAGACAGAGAGACAGAGAGACAGAGAGACAGAGAAACAGAGAGACAGAGAAACAGAGAAACAGAGAGACAGAGAGACAGAGAGACAGAGAAACAGAGAGACAGAGAGACAGAGAAACAGAGAGACAGAGAGACAGAGAGACAGAGAGACAGAGAGACAGAGAGACAGAGAGACAGAGAGACAGAGAGACAGAGAGACAGAGAGACAGAGAGACAGAGAGACAGAGAGACAGAGAGACAGAGAAACAGAGAGACAGAGAGACAGAGAGACAGAGAGACAGAGAGACAGAGAGACAGAGAAACAGAGAGACAGAGAGACAGAGAGACAGAGAGACAGAGAGACAGAGAGACAGAGAAACAGAGAGACAGAGAAACAGAGAAACAGAGAGACAGAGAGACAGAGAGACAGAGAAACAGAGAGACAGAGAGACAGAGAAACAGAGAGACAGAGAGACAGAGAAACAGAGAGACAGAGAGACAGAGAGACAGAGAGACAGAGAGACAGAGAGACAGAGAGACAGAAAAACAGAGAGACAGAGAGACAGAGAGACAGAGAGACAGAGAGACAGAGAGACAGAGAGACAGAGAAACAGAGAGACAGAGAAACAGAGAAACAGAGAGACAGAGAGACAGAGAGACAGAGAGACAGAGAGACAGAGAGACAGAGAAACAGAGAGACAGAGAGACAGAGAAACAGAGAGACAGAGAGACAGAGAGACAGAGAGACAGAGAGACAGAGAGACAGAAAAACAGAGAGACAGAGAGACAGAGAGACAGAGAAACAGAGAGACAGAGAGACAGAGAGACAGAGAAACAGAGAGACAGAGAGACAGAGAGACAGAGAGACAGAGAGACAGAGAGACAGAGAGACAGAGAGACAGAGAGACAGAGAAACAGAGAGACAGAGAGACAGAGAAACAGAGAGACAGAGAGACAGAGAGACAGAGAGACAGAGAGACAGAGAGACAGAGAAACAGAGAGACAGAGAAACAGAGAAACAGAGAGACAGAGAGACAGAGAGACAGAGAGACAGAGAGACAGAGAGACAGAGAAACAGAGAGACAGAGAGACAGAGAAACAGAGAGACAGAGAGACAGAGAGACAGAGAGACAGAGAGACAGAGAGACAGAGAGACAGAGAGACAGAAAAACAGAGAGACAGAGAGACAGAGAGACAGAGAAACAGAGAGACAGAGAGACAGAGAAACAGAGAGACAGAGAGACAGAGAGACAGAGAGACAGAGAGACAGAGAGACAGAGAAACAGAGAGACAGAGAGACAGAGAGACAGAGAGACAGAGAGACAGAGAGACAGAGAGACAGAGAGACAGAGAGACAGAGAGACAGAGAGACAGAAAAACAGAGAGACAGAGAGACAGAGAGACAGAGAAACAGAGAGACAGAGAGACAGAGAGACAGAGAGACAGAGAGACAGAGAGACAGAGAGACAGAGAGACAGAGAAACAGAGAAACAGAGAGACAGAGAAACAGAGAGACAGAGAGACAGAGAAACAGAGAAATAGAGAAACAGAGAGACAGAGAGACAGAGAGACAGAGAAACAGAGAGACAGAGAGACAGAGAGACAGAGAGACAGAGAGACAGAGAGACAGAGAGACAGAGAGACAGAAAAACAGAGAGACAGAGAGACAGAGAGACAGAGAAACAGAGAGACAGAGAGACAGAGAGACAGAGAGACAGAGAGACAGAGAGACAGAGAGACAGAGAGACAGAGAAACAGAGAAACAGAGAGACAGAGAGACAGAGAGACAGAGAGACAGAGAAACAGAGAGACAGAGAGACAGAAAAACAGAGAGACAGAGAGACAGAGAGACAGAGAGACAGAGAAACAGAGAAACAGAGAGACAGAGAGACAGAGAGACAGAGAGACAGAGAAACAGAGAAACAGAGAGACAGAGAGACAGAGAAACAGAGAGACAGAGAGACAGAGAGACAGAGAGACAGAGAGACAGAGAGACAGAGAGACAGAGAGACAGAGAGACAGAGAAACAGAGAGACAGAGAGACAGAGAAACAGAGAAATAGAGAAACAGAGAGACAGAGAGACAGAGAGACAGAGAAACAGAGAGACAGAGAGACAGAGAAACAGAGAAATAGAGAAACAAAGAAACAGAGAAACAGAGAGACAGAGAGAGAGAGAGAGAGAGAGAGAGAGAGAGAGACAGAGAGACAGAGAGACAGAGAGACAGAGAAACAGAGAGACAGAGAAACAGAGAAACAGAGAGACAGAGAGACAGAGAGACAGAGAGACAGAGAAACAGAGAGACAGAGAGACAGAGAGACAGAGAGACAGAGAGACAGAGAGACAGAGAGACAGAGAGACAGAGAAACAGAGAAACAGAGAGACAGAGAGACAGAGAGACAGAGAGACAGAGAAACAGAGAGACAGAGAGACAGAAAAACAGAGAGACAGAGAGACAGAGAGACAGAGAGACAGAGAAACAGAGAAACAGAGAGACAGAGAGACAGAGAGACAGAGAGACAGAGAAACAGAGAAACAGAGAGACAGAGAGACAGAGAAACAGAGAGACAGAGAGACAGAGAGACAGAGAGACAGAGAGACAGAGAGACAGAGAGACAGAGAGACAGAGAGACAGAGAAACAGAGAGACAGAGAGACAGAGAAACAGAGAAATAGAGAAACAGAGAGACAGAGAGACAGAGAGACAGAGAAACAGAGAGACAGAGAGACAGAGAAACAGAGAGACAGAGAGACAGAGAGACAGAGAGACAGAGAAACAGAGAGACAGAGAGACAGAGAAACAGAGAAATAGAGAAACAAAGAAACAGAGAAACAGAGAGACAGAGAGAGAGAGAGAGAGAGAGAGAGAGAGAGAGAGAGAGAGAGAGAGAGAGAGAGAGAGAGAGAGTAAAAAAAGTGTTCGGCTGATAATGCTCCCATCGTACAATTTTCCGCTATACGATTTTACGAGTTTGTTTTTCTCCCTCTCTTCTCTCGTTTCATCCCGCCCTCCTTTGTGTCAAACAGGGCGATCCACTCATCCTCACAGTTTTTTCCGTCTATTTTCGGGGTCGGCTCGAATTGCGAAACTGCCGGTCAGCTGGGCGCATTGATCAACAGCGCCGATCAGCCGAGTACACACACCGTTCTCTTTTCCCCCAGCAGTTCCGCCTTTATCTTTGCCTTTGTCTTGGAGCAAAATTCATTTATAACTTTTGAAACAATTATTTAATTAAATTGATTCTGTGTTTTTTGTGGATTTACGTTGTGCAAATAATTGATTCATCGTACAAACAGCTAAAAGTCTTGCTGTGCGGAAAGTTCAAACAGTTGCTGCTTTTATCAGAGCAGTTTTCGTGACAATGTAACCAACTTCTTACACTAACAAACTTTTGGACAAGCTACACGTAAACTTCAGATAACTTTCCAAATGGAACAGCAATTGCGTCAAAGAATGGGCCATTCCGATGACAAAGAAGGTAATATTGGTGTTAGGTCCCTCACTGTCTTTTTTGTGTCTCTCTGTCTGTGTCTGATTGTCTGTCTTTCTGTCTTACCGTCTCACTCTCTTGATCTCTCATTCTATCTCTTTTTAGGTCTCTCACTCTCTCAGTTTCGCAGTCTCACCATGTCTCAATTTCTCATTCATTCATTTCCTCACTCTCTTGCTCTCTCACTCTCTTGCTTTCTCGCTCTCTCCCAGTCTCCCAGTCTCTCAATCTCTCAATCACTCATTCTCTTCCATTCTGTCTGTTGGTATGTCTATCTGTTGTATCTCTCTCCAATCTCTCTCTCTATCTCTCTCTCGCTCACTCACTCACTCTCTCTCTCTCTCTCTCTCAGTATCTCTCTCTCTGATTTTTCTGTCTCTCTGTGTCGTATACTGTTACAAATTTTCACCGTCCGTCTTTGGATACCTGTATCTTTGTTATTGATCCAGTTCCAAAATCATTCCCAATAACCATAACCTCATGTTCTTCCTCTATTCATCGCAATTTAATCATTAAACTCAGTGTTCTTCAGCTCCACCAAAACAAAAAGACCTCATGGCTACGGTGTTCGAAGACCGTTGGTGTCGTCTCACGCAAAACGAACTCGTGGTTTTTACTTTCTATTTCCCACTTGGACAAGCAAAGGTTTGTATTATTTGTTGTAGCTTTCATCTTTAAAACATTAATTATGTCCCACAATGTAAAACAATTGTGGTGTGATGCTGTGACACTCAAAAACACTGGTTTCTATGCCTACCTTTCTGTTTTGATTACTCTTTACAAACGTTAGCTGGCCCTAAAATTCTGTCTAAAACACAAAAAATAAGTCTAAAGTTCAGCACATCGACGTGAAATCCATCCGCGGTATTTACTTCGAAGAGCAAAACTTTAAGAAACAAATCTGCAAGATCAAGAGCTGGGGAATGAGCTTTTCCCCTTGCTGGTGGGCCTGCGATCTCGGAAGGTTGGGTAACATAAATTGATATTAAATTTAATTTCTTAAGAAATATCCACTGCGGGGAGGAAAAATACTACAATGTAGCCATTGACTGTGGAGAAAAGACATACAAGGGATTCACCACACAGGACATCAATGCCTTCCTTGAGGCTGTCAAGCCGATTGTCCATCCGGAGACCATCATCGCAGGCGGACTGCCCTTCTAAATCTCAATGACATATAATCGTTTTCATGTTTTAACATAAAGCTCTGTGTGTGTTTGTATGTATGTATGTATGTATGTATGTATGTATGTATGTATGTATGTATGTATGTATGTATGTATGTATGTATGTATGTATGTATGTATGTATGTATGTATGTATGTATGTATGTATGTATGTATGTATGTATGTATGTGTGTATGCGTGCGCACACACACACACACACACACACACACACACACACACACACACACACACACACACACACACACGTACATACATACACACACCAACTTTTAAAGCGTAAATTCTAAAGTCAAAGGGCACCACGAACACATGGGAAATAATTAAAGAAAAAAGCTCGGAAGGCTATTCAGAAGCGCTGGTTTCGGTTTTTAGCTGCTTTTCTCGCTTGTGTTGACAAGTGGACAGAACGCTTGGAGATATAGCTGTTGCCAAGCGAGTATCTGCGGAAGAAAGTTGCTTTTTCTCTGCATTTTCGCTGTTGACACACTATTTCTAACTGCTGTGAAGACAGAATAGAGACGTCTCAGCTTCTATGCCGTAAAACAACAGCATACCTGCTTCTACTGCAGAAAAGGACAGTAAGACAATAACACACCGTATCCTCCGCTTCTACGGGAGGTATGGTAGAAATCAACAAAACATGGAAAAAACGTAGATGTCGAAGGTGTTCTGATATCCTGTCATTGAGCACACGTCATCTGAAAGCATTCATTGATTGTGTTGTATTACAAGGCCATGTAAGCTATAGCTGTCGCCAAATTGGAATCATCCCAATAACATTATAATGTTCAAGTCAGTTAACATAGAAATTCGTAGTCTAATCAGTCGTCGACAGAGCATGCTTGGATGTTTCCGCAATAAGCATATGATTTCATTTTGGCGACAGCTACAGAGCACTACCCTCCTGGTGTGATCAGGATGGCGCAATGGTTGGATGCCAGCTCTGTGTGAACGACCAAGGTTCGGATCTGGTCCGTGGTCGCAGTGGTTCGAAAGTACCGACAGAGCTGGTAGGAACACCGAAGAAGGAGTAGGGTGTATTCTGCACCAATAAATGATGATACGACCGACCTAGTCTGAGCAGAACATCTCCGGAACGATAGGGAAAGAAGATCATACAACATAAATGGCTCCAGTGGGACAGCGCAATCTCCTCCCTGAAGATCTTTTCAATCAATTTTTTTTGAGGAATTTTTTTTCCAAACAGACTAACCCTAACAACCACTATTGGTTTCATCCAATGACATCTGGGAGAAAAAAATACGGACGATTTTGCCAATTTCGCATAGCGTTTTGTGTCGTTTAAGCACGATATTGAACGATATATCAACATTCCTTGTTCGACTGATGCAGTTGACGTTCATCTCTAGTTTAACTCCTTCTGCTTTCAAGAGTAGTGATCCAATTAGCTGCCAGGAGTTGTGGATCGCCTCTGGGTCATCCGCTCACTTTAAAGCCTAAAAATCAATTCTACTTGAATGGTGATAGAAAAATTAAAACCTGCTCAAAGTTCAGGCGAGTTGAGCCACGCCAGAAACTTCTTCACGCCATGACCCAGCCAGCTGTCACGAGAAGTAGAACATTTTCGAGTAGTTGGCCCTCTTTTCCAAAACTTAAAATAAAACTGAGCATTATAATAAAGGAAATCAAACTTTGTTCGTCGTAGCCGGCTGTCGATGTTGAGAGTTTCCATGTGGCTGTGGGGTCAGCGCCTTCTAGCTCCAAGTGGTCAGCGTTTCACTGATGCGATAGGTTTAATAAGCGGTGAACGAGCTAACAATAATACCTTTTTCTGTCCTGAGAGCCTCATCAGTGGAGGAAACGCGCGGGGAAATGGCAGGAGTCCATGTTTTTCACAGAAGAGGTTCCAAGCAGTCCGACCAGCGAGTGACACAATTGTACAGCAATTGCGAGGTCTGAAAAGGCATTAACTACAAAAAATTAGAAAATAAACGCATCAAGCAACTCGAAGACTAAAACGAACATACATCGATGAACAGCACGCCCTTCCCATGCTCCGCAAAGCCTCGTAGACTGACTCCAATCCACGTCGCTCGGCAAACGGTTTCAGCCAGCTGACGGGATGAGCAGCCGATTGTATTTGAGTTATCGGCTCTTGAAACTAAAAATTAAATTAAATAGAATATTAGAAGAATCAAACTCTGTTCAACGTAGCCACCCTTTCAAATTGAAGTAACCGCCACGTGGCTGTAGGCGAGGGGCCTTCGGGTTCCAAAGTGGCCAGGGGTTTTGACAACTGAAACCACAGCATAATTATTGATAAATGTGAAAATGAACTAAGTTAAACTAATGTAAATACTTTTTCCCGTCCCGAAAGCTTTATGTGAGGACTAGGCGGAGCAGGAAACGGCAGGGGGAATTTACGTATTTCCACAGCATTGAGAAGCTGACCATCTGCAGCTCTTATTTGTCGTGACAGCCGTAACCTATTCATACTGAAACACCACAATGAAAACAACAATATTGAACGAAAAGTGCCTTCTTATAATACAGCTGTCTATCATCTGTAGAATCATTCCTTTCCAGGGCGCACGGCAAACGATCAGAAGCCAGCGGTCAGATGGAGAAAACGATAATTTTTGGATCGTCAGCCGTCTTTTCGAAAACTAAAACTAAAACTAAAAAGGATAAAAAGGAAACTTCGTTTAACATTGAAATCGGCTTTCGAAGTCGAGTTTCGCCATCGACACGTCGCTGGAGCAGGTCAGATCCAACCTAGCCGACGGCTTCTGACGACTACACGTGGAGGCAGACGATCGGCTCCTCTTTCTGGTTTCAACTTTTCTTCAGCACTTGTAGATTCCTCAGGTCCAGAAGTTGTCGTACTGCAGTGACGAAAAAAGAAGCATTAGCGGATAAAAAGTTAAAAAAATTTTTTTTATTGTTTCCGCTGATTTTAAATATAAATGTGTGATTAGGGCGAGGAAAGGACACTAAGCCACTCGCTCCCGGCGTTCCCACTATCGGTGGCCCAAGGGTAGCGATAATTTTGCAGCGGCGGATCTACTTCTAAGTAGCTACTGTAGCACCCTAAGTCCTTTCCTCTCAGACGACGGATGGGAAGAATGCCCGCTGAATGCGAAATATGCCCAAAATTTAGTTGATAAATGAAAATTGGACGGTTTTTAATGAAAGTGAAACTCACATTTGAACGAAAACACAGTGAAAAATGGAGAAAATGGAGAGAAGGTCGCAAAGAAAGTTAAAGGAGAAATGAAGGAGGAACCGCACAGGAAGGTGACAGGCGGTGGAATGAGGGAAATGAATGTCACGGCAAACGATTGAAAACATTCTAATGAGAATCAGAATGATGACTTTAAAATTCGAAGTTCCAGAAATCGGCCGCGTACATTTTTTAGCTGTGTCATTTGGCGCATCGTTGGATGAAATGGGACACACAGCTAAGAGTAAGAAGTCTGACACGTGCTTGGGCCCGCCGTGGCACTTCTTACTAACCGAATATTGCTCACGTTTTCCGATTTTAATCGGTTATAATTCTCGCTCACTACTGATCGATCTAGAGATAGGAGTGGCAAGGAGTATCTCAAGAGTCCAGTCTGATAGTCTTCCGTAAAGATGACCGCTCTCTCTCTCCTCTCTCTCTCTCTCTCTCTCTCTCTCTCTCTCTCTCTCTTTCCGTCTCTCTCTCTTTCTTTAATTCTCCATTTAACAATTTATACGAAGTTTAAAATTCTCCAACCCACACACTTATACAAACACAGACACATGCATGCATGAATGTGTGTTAGTGTGTAAGTGTTTGAGAGAAGAAAGAGAAAGAGAGAGAGAAAGAGAGAGAGAGAGAAAGAGAGAGAGAGAGAAAGAAAGAAAGAGAAAGAGAGAGAGAGGAATAGACCGATATACATTTGGTATTTTCTGTCTGTTGATTAGCAGCGCAGCGTGTTAGGCAAAGTGAACCATTTCCACAGAGAGAGAGAGCGGTGGGGTGGCAAAGCGAGGGGACGGTTCCAAAGTGCGGCCGGGAACCGTTCTGCCGCGAAGCTCCAGAGTGGTCGGCCGCACTTTGGTACCCGACCCGAGCGTTCACGCACTTACTTACGTAAAGACGCGAAGCGGCCCTGATGCGGCCAAAGGCTGTGTTACTTCTAGGTCGCGAAGCATCTTTGAGGCGGCCGAAGGCCGCCGAATCCAGAAAGCGAATACCCGCGAAGCGGGGCCTTGACTTCTGATACTCTTATAATTCGCTCTCAGAGTCGATCTTTCATATTCGCAATTACTAAGCCAAATCTCTAAATACAGTGATTAGATTCCTTTTTTTTTACTGTGTGTCTTTGAAGTTCAAATCTCTAGCATTCACAGAAAAATTGATGGGCTATATTGTTGATTGTAGTATCTAGAAAAGGCAACGACCGCTCGTGGAACACAACATTTTGAAAGAGACGCGACTTATTCTTTTTCATCCTCTCTCTCTCTCTCTCTCTCTCTCTCTCTCTCTTTCTCTCTCCCTCTCTCTTTCTGTCTTTTCAGTTCAAAAGACAAGAAGAAAATTGGCCCAAAGCATAGTTATCTGTGGGATTGATCTCAGAAGGCTCTTTGACTTTTTGTTCCTCTGTTAGAAGCGGCTGCAATCCCTCTGTATCAGTCATTCTCCCTCCCTCTTTCGCTGTCTCCTTTTTCCCTTAACTGTCTCTATCTTGCTGACCCTTCTCCCTCCAGCCGCTTGTTTTTGCTCGGATCTCTCGTCTGTGGATCACATTACGATATCGTCTCTGAGTTGATCGCGTGTTTATATTTACGGTCTGCTGAGACATAAACAGTCTTTGTACTTACGGCGCAGCGGTTGACCCAGCCGGCATCGGATGGCTCGCAATGCGAGCAGACAACGTCCGGTTTGTACGTTTAATTATTTCCCTTTGTCCTCAATCTTTAGTGTCAATCAGAAATCCTAATACACAAAGAAGGTGGCTGTTGAAGTGCCCATTTTGACATTTCTTTAACTATGAATGTCTCTGTCTCTTTCTGAAGCTCAGCTTCAACCACAAGCCTTTGTAGTTTGAAGTGTCTTTATATTTTCAACTAATACTATACTATAGTCAACTTTGTACCCTTTAACCCCTCAAGTGCGTGGCTGACGGTGCCAGTGGGCGGAGCTCTCTTCGCTCTGAAAAAATGGCGCGCTCCTAACGGAGTTTGAATGGAGAGGGGCGCGTGCCGTCGTGAGTCAGAGGCACCCCGCGAACACCACAACCCATCGCTGTCTTTCGAGCAGATTATCGATTTTTGCCAATTTGTTACGGAGCCTTCCTTCCTTTTTATTTTACACATTTAGTTCTGTGAATATTCAAATTGAAACTCCACATTTCTCCGGGGCACGCGCTCCGTTGAATCAGACGACTGTAGAAGGAGAGTATGTGAAGAACACAACTACTCTGGGAACTTTCGAGCGGTTTAAGGATTCCTATTCATTTTTCACGGCCACTAAGTAATTCTGTCTCCTTTTTTCAAGACATCGATCAACGCTGTGATAAAACCTCGCAGCCATTCTTTTCTGGAAGAAAATGTTACAATAACTTGGGGTAGTTGGCTTTTACCTGCAATGCTCGCTAACGATATCAACCGCAGCCCTCAGAACTCATTTTAAAGATAGTGTGTCACCAAACATCGACATTCTCAGAATTTTAACTTTTACTTTGCAAAAATAGCCCTTTTGACGACGTTTTGAAAAAAAAAATATATTTTGCCAAAAACCTATGTTTATTGCTTTTATTTGGCTCCTCAAAGTTGTCCCGCGAAATTTTTGAACTGCAATTAGCATGCCGCTTTCTCCATTTCCCCCTGGAAAATGGCTTTCTCGCCTCACGGTACGCTATGTACAGCTCCACCCGTAAATGCGTTCATTTTCCATGACGCAGCCTTTAAAGGGGTCGTCAGGGGCCTTTTCAGAATCATATGTTAATGAGGACTTGGCAAGCATTTTGCGCACGGCCGTTCTCTGGAGCGGTATTCGAGAAAATGATTTTATTTGAAATGACTTGAGCGGTCCCTTTAAGACGAAGTATTTCCCGTTTGAAGTGGGTCCATTTTCTCAATTACGAAAGCGTTTTGGTGCCTTTTGGGCAGCGCGAGTGCACAACAGGTGCCGTTCGGCGATGCTCCTCTCTGTTTCGAAAAACTGGCGCGAACAGACCGTAGAATGCTGCGCGTGACCTTGAAGACGTAACGGCTGGCTGCTCGAGCGCGCTACTCTTTGTCTTTCGTCTAGAGAGATACAATTCAGTCTCCTCTGTGTCTTCCTCTATTTCTCTCCTTTCTCTCTCATTTGCACATTCCAGTCCGACACTCCTCTGGCACCGCCATGAACTTCATTCTCGAAATGCTGTCACCAACCAGGAATAAAGGACAGGAGCAGCTGATCAGAAGTGAGGAAACTCAGCCAGGTACATAACGCTTTAGATTTATTTTTAATTCACATTAACATGTACTATACCGTATATGCAAGTTACATTAAATAATATTTCCTTTACAGAAGATGAGAGTCCTGACCGAGAGACTACCTCTACTCTTCGACCGACCGCTACTGAACATTCTGGTAATGCTTTAACTTTTAAAGGGACCATCAACCTGCTTTTCGAAACGGAAATGAACAGTATGCTAATTGCGCCATTCCAATTGAACTGTTATTTTCCAACACCGCTCCTGGAAACGGTTGTTCACACAATGCTTGCCAAGTCCTCATTAGCATATGATTTGCATGAGCTTGAAAAACCCCCTTATGGTCCCTTTAAAGGCAGAGGCCCACGTAAAATGAAGAGGGGGACCTGTCCATGCTAATCGTAAAACTCTCTGCATTTCACCATTGAAAATGACACTCTCTCGCCTACGTTACGTCATGGACAGGTCCTTTTTCATTTTCTGCCTTTAAGCGCGCATTGCTCCCGTCACAAAAGCGTAGCTAAATGGCTGTAGTCACAGAATGCGATAGAACCCTTTTTAGGAGCCGGCCAAATTAGAGTCTGACGCATTTTCCTTTTAACGGATTTGTAGGAAAGGTCCTTTGGAATCTGAAAAATTTAAAAAATGACCGAAACAAAACAGGAATATTTTAGAAGTTTATGCTATGGACCTATTGAAACACTCACATAATGAAAGTACAGCGCTTTTCTGCAAAGGTGCCCGAAACAAAAAAAAGAAAGAATAATTGTTTTTGAAATTGTAAGTTTTGTGACTTTGACTCATAAAACCCTCGAAATATGATAAACCCAGTAAGTTCTACGTTCACGCGCGCATAGAATACGCTTAAATTATTTGGACGCCATAAAGCCTAAAATTGACTTTGAACGCAAAAATTTCATTCTATTTGATGCTGGTAAATCTCACCATTTCTGTGTGTATCAAAGAAAAACTCAAATTATATTTTAATTTAATCAAAAAAAAATTACTATCAAAAGTTTCATGTTTACCCAATCAACGATTTGTTGCAGATGAACCGAAAAGAAGGCGTGGCCGGCCCAAGGGTTCAACCTCCAAGAACGGTAAGTATTCCAAATTCTTTTCGGAATTCTAAATTGTCTACCAAATGTCACGGTGGTCGCCCGCTTAAAACACTGAATCCTGACAAAATGTGGACCGTGCGTTACTTATATTTCCTTTTTCAGGAAAGCTCGACAACACTCCTTCCAAGAGGGGAAGACCCCGCAAGACCGGAAATGGTGAGTTCTCTTCTAAAATGGGGTTTACCTCACACCATTTGAATGTTTTAAAGATAGTTAAAAAGCCGAAGCGCAAGTTTTAAAAAAAATTAAAATGGTATTCTTCGAGTAGTTCCGCATAATTTTAGGCTTCTTATGGTTACTTATTGAATTTATCGATCGATCTTTGTAAGGATGACAAATTTTTCTTATCTATATTTCAATTTTTGATAAAGATTTTGAAAACGCTGAAAAAAATTGTTTCAAGCCTTTACGCTATAACAAATATATATCCTCCTTTTAACAATTCTCTTATGGTCTCTGTGTGTGTGTTTGTTGTCCCCATGTGAAAGTGCGCTGGGTCCGTCACGTGTCTGCGTCTCCTTATTTTCCCTTCTCTTTCGTCGAAGGGGGTTCTAACTCCACGTAAATGCTAACGAGATGTGATTTTTTTGAATAGTTCATTTCGAGGGCGCAGCCCTCGGCGAGCGGCCGGAGGCCGCGAGCAGCCAGAATATTCAGGACCGCCGTTAGGCGGGCCGGAATTTTCTGGTCCCCTTTTATAACAAAACGCTATGGTGTGGGTGTGTGTGTTGTCTATCAGCGTAGGTAAACGCGTTCATTTCCCCCGAGGGGGAGCTCAGCCGTCTAAACGTATTTCACGTCAGTTTCACGGCCGAAGGCCGAGAAATGTATGGCCGTAGGCCGCGTAACTGAGCGGCCGTAGGCCGCGTGTTGTTGCGACAGCAGGCCGCAAGCCAGGAGGGTGCGCGCCGTAGGCTCGCGTTCCCGACTGGTCTCTATACACATCCGATCTATTTCAT
>OZ059903.1:10766946-11141946 GCA_964057215.1 Oscheius myriophilus | reverse complement strand
CCGCCGCCCTTCAAAGGCTTCCCGCAGCGATCACACACATTCCAGTCGGGACCCTGGGCGTTCACACGCTTCCGATGCCTTTTCACACCCAATCACTTGCAAATGTCTGGTTTACTTTCTTCTTTTTCTTTTCGTCGGCGCGTCCTTCTCTCATTCTTCTGATTCAACCACCTATTGTTCCCGTAAATGTTTTCGACACATCATGACATTGTTTCATTTCGCCACAGATGCCGATTCCCACTTTCCGGAAAACGGCGGCGCCTTTTCTTTTCAAGATACTGTATTCCTAGAATTAAATTTGATACTCCAAATCGCATTCAATCTTTGAAGTCACGACAGTTATAGGGCATGAGCCGCACCCTTCCTTTCTAAACGGGTATCCTTTTAGCTCAGTGGGTACAGCGCCAGGCTCTTAATCCCACAGCCCCAGGTTCGATCCCTGCTTTGGTTGTATCTTTTGTTAACTAGTCTATGCACGAGGTTGTCGCTATAAAAGTCTAGAATGCCACTAACAGGTTTAAAAATAATTGTCTCGTATTTGGCTGCAATTTTGTCTAAAACCTTCTCTTTAAAAACCTTTTGCCGTTTGGATCCATACGGTAGGTTCCCAAATGGGACGGTAATTTTTAAAAGAAATCCAAATTGTTATTTTTAAAAAAATTTGTAGAAAACTCAAATTCCAAAAACTTTTTCCAGAAACACAGAACTTTTGGACCTACCGTGATTTCAAATTCCTTGAAACGATACTCTCCAAAAAAAACTGCCCAAAAAACACCTTTTTGGGGGAGTTTCGACTTTTCACTTAGATCGGCATGAAAAATACGCTCGTATCGAAGGTGACTGCTTTTGTTAAAATTTCACTTCAAAGTGTAAAAATCACAAAAAACTTACCCAAAATGGTTCCTGTTTTGGAACGTTTCAGTCGGAGTTAATATAATTTTTGCAGATCCGTTGTTTCTAAATGATTTTTCAATGCAGATTTGAGAAATGCCACTTAAAATGGTCAAAACAGCTGAAAATATCACATAGGACACAAAGAAGAATGGCTCATATTTTTAACGCCCTCTATTCGCCCTCTCACTTTCTATACCTAGGAAATCCTTTTATGTGCTAACGCCAATTCTTTTAGTACACCGGGTTTGAATTACAGTACCCCGAAACAAAATACGATAATCGATTTTCACTATTATTATATATTTTGAAGGGTTCTAGATAGTTCCTACACAAAAAGTGAGCCCGATTGGACCACCTTGAAATTTTATGACCAAACGTAGTTTGATTGTCTTAGCCACTTTTCATCTGTCTTCCCTAAACATTTCCTAACTTTTCTTCTATTTGAATGGCACGTCGGCTAGTTCAAGGAAACGCGAATCATTGGGTGGCTATAATTCGCTTTGAGCCGGGATGACCTTTGACGCAAAAAGAGCGGAATAGCTCTTGAGAACCGGCCCTTGACTGCGATACGCCCAGGCTGGCTGGCACCCAAGCATTCGTGGCGGGACCGGAGGAATTTACGACTCAATTATTTCACGAGGAGACACGTTTTTGGGGATTGTTTTAGGGAGAGGCAACTCTACTCTTTCGCCTCTACATCTCTCGAAAAATGTCTTTCCCCCCAAATCAGATATACGTTCCTTTTTGCGCACAGTCCATTTTATTTTGATCGTTATCCCGAGTGCATTAGCTGGATTCCATTGTCCATGGCTAGTGGTTCGGAACCTGCGTTTGAGGTGCCGGCTAGCTTCTGATAGCATCTCCGCCCACCTGTCTCCTCGTTTCAGCCCGGAACCTTTCAATTAATCCTCCCCGATCTCTTATATTAACTTGAAACATTAAAAAAACCATCTTTACCTGTGTTTTACTTTGTTAGGTTTTATAACTTTGTGTGTGTGTGTGTGTGTGTGTGTGTGTGTGTGTGTGTGTGTGTGTGTGTGTGTGTAAGTGTGTACCTTCTCACACACTTTCCAGGAACCTTTTAGCGCTTTCCTCCTGAAGAGGAAGCGCGTGGGCTTCGCTGTACTCTGAGTGTCCTCATCCGTCGACCGGTCCTCCCTTGCCTGACCGCGGTAATCCGCGTGTTCTCCGCCATTCTCGGAGCGCCCTTTCCCCTCTAAACCAGTTGTCCCCCGTTCGTTTGTAACTCTGCGCTGACCACACCTGTGACTATTTAACGCCGCCGCCCTTCAGTTGGCCTTTTTTGCCGCCGAATGTTTGTCTTTGGCACAACTTTTGGACAGTGAGACGCCGAAAAAAGACGGAAGCGCTTCACTTAGTACTCGTGGAAAAGTCAAGGGTTCAAATTACATTCTCTCTTTCTCTCTGTCTGTCTCTCTCTTCTTCCGTCTCGCTCCCGTCCTCTCTCCATCGCGTTTTTATTTTATTGTTTTCTCTCTGTTTGTCTCTTTCTTTTTGTTCGGCCTCCCTCTTTCTCTTTCTACCTCTCCCTTCCTTTCCCTTACTCCCTCTCTCTCTTTTTTCCCTCCCTCTCTCACTCTCTTCTTTTGTGTGTTTCTCTTTTTGTCCCCCTACATCTTCTTCCCTTTGTGCTTCTGCCTACCTCTCTCTCTGTTATTCTCTCAGTCTGCCTCCCTCCCTTTCTCCCTCTGACTCTCTTAAGCCATTTCCCACTACATCCCTACATTTCTCTCGCACTCAATCTCTCTCTCTCTCTCTGCCACTCGGTTTCTCTCTCTCTCTCTCCGTGTGCCATGTCCCACAAGAATGAATCTCTTGTTGTGATCCCTGCTCATAACGGTCCGGTCTGTCTTGTTTGTGTGTGTCCGCCGCCTAAGCCGCTTTGCCACCGCTGCCGCTTCTTCTTCGTGTCCGTCACCAACTTTCTCCCGCTTCCGCTTCGTTTTTTTGTCATTTCACCTACAACTTCATCTACCTACAAGTTCAGACAGTATCTTTCACAGAACCATTAAATCTCTCTTTAAAACTGAACCACATTCCAAGCGCCGCCCTGCAGTTCAAAAGAGTTATGAAAACCGCGTCTTTTTGTAAAAAAGTGCGCAGGTAATTTGGATCACACGCACCGCGCGGCGCACTTTTTATGTAGATCTGTGATTAATTTGGCGGCAAATAGGACGACGTTCCAATTCGAAGAAAAGACGCCGACTTCGCGCCTTTTACCTAACTTTCTTCCCAAAGCACACATACTTTGCACTTTCGCAATGTTTACCGAGGTCTTCCAGAAGGTGTTTACCGTTCTTCCGGTTGACACCGGCATTTTCACAAAAACTGAAAGTGTATAATGGCGTTATTGTCTTGAAATTTCGTTCAGTTTGAATTTAATATCATGTACTCGATTTTCCAAAGAGCCGCAACTCAATTGCTTGGTTGATGCGGGAAAAATTCAGTTTATCCCCCACCCAACTATGGCCCCCCACGCTTGGTTTGCCCCCCCCCCCAATCAATGAAAAATTGTGAAAGTCCGGAGGTGGGGGACTGAATTATTAATCCTGGGGTGTTTATCTGAATTTTGTTTACCCCCCCCCCCCCCCCACAATTGATGGAGAGCTTCAGATAAATCCCCGTCTAATGGAGTTATGTCCCCTACAAATAATTCAGTAACCCCCCCCCCCCATTCTAAATCTTAAAAATTCGAATTTAGCTTCTTACAATAAAGCGTTGAGCATTGAATACTCAGTGATGGCGACTTAAATGAATTTGATGTGGGGTGCTTATCTAAATTGCCTAAGGCCCCTGAAGTGGGGGGGGGGACAAACCCAGCGTCTATTTTGGATCAACTGAATTTCTCCCTGTGGGGTTGCGCGCTTCGAGCCCCCTGCCAATTACTCAAAACTTTTTAGGATCATCTTTAGTTCTTTTGCGTTGAAGGGTTTCCGTGTTTTCGGAGGATTTCCGATCTCATTTGTTGTATTTGTTCGGCTTATGTTCAGTTACAATTCGAAAATGCCCCCGATGGTCCCTTGAAACCACCATTTCCTCCTGTTTTCCAACTATATCCCCCTTGCCGCGGGGATCCCCCCTCGGCCAGCTGTCCTCCCCCGCCACCCGCGTGTCCGGGTGCCCGAGGGTGCTGCGTGTTTGCCCCCAGTTCCCTCGGTTTCCCACGTGTCGCTGTTTTGTCTTGTCCGCTTTCCTGTCTTCTGTTTGCGCTCCCTCATCGGCACGAGTTCGATCCAGTTGATCGGGTCGTCCCGGAACTCTGCTCTCCTTCTGGTTACCAACTGCACAGTCTGGATCTCCTTTGTATGTTCGACTCTCATTTTCGCCTCCACCTGAGTTCTTTCTCTCCGCAGCTTCTCACCTCTCTCTCTCTCTCTCTCTCTCTCTCTCTCTCTCTCTCTCTCTCTCTCTCTGTTTAAAGGCGAAGCTCGATAACATGTGCCCCGCACAATTTCAAAATTTTGGTTGCATGCCCCAGTTCGACCCTTTTGGACCGTCTATCCTAGCCCACCCATTCAATTGCCACCCATACAACGAGGGTTCGATCTCGTTCGTTGCATTTCTTTTGGTACAACAAATACGGGCCGGCCCCCTATAGCCCAATTTGAAAAAGCGCTCTCTGTCTCTCTGTGTCTGTGTCTCTGTCTCTGTCTCTCTGTCTCTCTCTCTCTCTCTCTGTCTGTTTAAAGGCGAATCACGAAAAACCTAATGAAGACTTCAAAATTGGATTTGCACCATCTTAATTTTGTTATTTTGTAGGGTAAAAAGTGTAATGTTTGTATTTTCTTGAAGGATTTGCTTGAACAGATCGACCCTTCTCGAGTTCTCTGATGCCTCATGAGAACATGATTTACCACCGCTAGCAATTTCAGGGCGATGTTTTTCTTTTTCTCTCTACCCATCCATCTCCATCTCCGTGACCTCTACGTACTTCCCCTCGATCCAGACGGCACACTCGAAATTACCGCACTTACACTGACGCCAGCTGGTTGGAATTGCTTCCAGCCGGTAGCTGCATCTTATAAAAGAAAAAAAACCAAGTTCAAACCGTAGGGAAGCCAAAAGTTACATTTGATTAGTTCTAATGCTATCAGGTCCGTTAGTCCGTTAAGTTTTTTCTTCGGCTTGCAAATTTCGCATTCGCATGACGACCCCATTCGTCCTCGTCGTGCCTCGGCTGAGTCAGCCACCTGTGTGTCCACACCTGTCACCGCTCGCCTACGTATCTAAGGCAGTCCGCCCACAGAAAAGCATTTCCTCCCGAATTCAACAGTTATCGAAACACATTCTTCGCAATTTATACCTATTTTCATAAACCCTAATTTTTAACATTTTTCCTTAAAAGCAGAGGATCGCTAAAATGGTCAGGGGCCTTGCCATTTTATAGCATAAAGCTCTCCTCATTTTACCTTTGAAAAATACGATCTCTCTTCTGCGTTGCGTGATGGATTTGTTCCTTTTCATTTCTGCCTTTAATAAACCTGCACATCTAATTGCCTAGTTTTCGAGTGAAAGATGAAGACACCGACATTTTTGTAGGCCATCTAAAGAAAATTTACTAACTCTGGAGACAAAGGATTTATGAAAAACGGAAGCAATAATGGAGAAAATTGCAAAGAATGCGTTGGCAAACAGTGAATTCATAAAATTCTTTTGGTTTTAGCCTTCACGTTCACGAGCTTCCCATTTTATAGACACCTTATTTTAATTAGAAAACATCGGTTTAGTGGAAAAAGTCGTATAGAAGAATTTCGAGCGCTAACCATATATTTTTAGACAATTAATTTACTTACCCGCCTTTCTCCGTCACTTGCCCCGTCACACCCCATTCCCTTGATAAATCATGTTGTCCCCGCTTTTTTGTCTTCGGCGAGCAGCCCAAATTGAGTCATGCGAACCGTTTCAGTGACTGATCGTGTGTGCTTCGCCGCTTATCTCTCTTTTTTCTGCGCCCTGGCAACTGCTTCCAGACGAACAGCTGCCTCACTATTACGTACGCTTTCGTTGTTTGCACAATAACAAAGTGCACAATAACAAAGATTCTTCTTTCTAAATCTTTTTACTCTTTGTCTCTCACCTGCTGTTCTTTCATTCACACGCACACGCACACGCACACGCACACGCACACGCACACGCCTTTCTCTGTTAATCTCCAAATCTCTCCCTCTGCTACGTCTTCCTTCTTATTTACCAAGGTTAAAGGTAATCCCTTCTGACGCAACACCTCCCCCGAAATCCCCTGAATCATCTCTTATCACCCCCGCCTTTCTTCGCAGTATTTTGTCATTGTCTAACCTCTATCCACCTTTTCCATTACCCTGAGAATTCTCCGTAAAATCAGTATTCCGGGGTTGACCATAAATTACAAGCGATTGTTTCTTCGCTTCGGCCGCTGTCGCGCGCTGATTCACGAATCGGAATGTCTTTCGCCAACAATCTGCGCCCCTTGGTCATCTTTTCATATCCGCCGCTATAACCCGCACTTTTACGACGCTTCCGGGTCTTCGATTAATTTAATAATTACTGGGACGGTTTACTGTTGATTTTCGTCACGTTCTCTGCGCTTTTTCATGTGACATGTGCTTTTTTCGATCCCCGGGTCATCGCGAAGGGACCCAATATAAAAAAATCCTTCATCGTTCCCAATGGAAACCTCAGTTTCTTTTGAAATAAAACTCAAACTGGTTGTTCCTATGTCAATTATCCGATCTGCTAACAGTTTAAACCCCTGAAAACTTTTTTTGCCTGGTTAAACAGTGTTCAAATATTTGACTAGAGGTACACGGGTTATTGCAACCTGTCGTTTGCTTGTTTGCGATCCTCTTCCTCAGCCGTTCCTTCTCCAAGAACACTTTACTCATTCTCTAATTGATCTAATGATTCCATTTTAACTTTTCTTAGCAGTGCCAATTTTCTGATTTCACTTAAACTTTTCATACATTGCTATAAGTCAATCTTCTGCGAACTCTGAAGGACTGCTGCAGTCTTATCTTTCCGATAACTAAGGGGATTTCCGTTTAGCGGCGGGTTTCTGAAATTCCCGACGACCTTGTGGCTGATTACGAAAGGAATAGCCGTAGGCGCTAATGATGTCCTTGTTGCGTGGACGGAGACCGAGATCTCGCAATGATACGCACGGATCTGTCACCTCTACCAATTGTAGCCACGCGATCCATCTTCCCACTCCAATTCTCACTTTCTTTTCGAACAATTACTGCTTAAACTTCTAATGAAATACTCAAAAAAAGATTTTTGAATATAAAATTTACTTATTTCCATGCACCAACAGTTTGTTTTTGAAGTCCTGCGTACAGTTTCAATTGAGCGAAGTTTCCGTCATCAATTTTTCAAGATTTCTGCGATTTCGTATGAAAAGCGGTGATTTATCTTTATCTTGTTTTCTTCAGATTCAGTAAAAAATTTCCTCTTCGAAGAGTATTCAATAGAAAACTTAGAAAATTACCATTTTGTTCGCAGAAAAACAGTATTTTTTGCCTTTCCAAATAGTCTGTTCTAACAGGAAATTTTTCTGAATCTTAAGAAAAACATTTTCCAAGGCAACTTTTCAAGGGGTTTCCAATAGTGAAAGTGACGATATCCCAAAAAGTTCCTTTTTGTCGTAATTTCGTGCATTTTGACAAACAGCGCTTGTCTGTGTCTTATGCAGTGAGTTTCTCGTTTCAACAACTGAATCTGTGAATTTTCTCCATCGAACGAACATTCCTACAGCACTCCTAAAGTCCAAATAAGACTTTCAAACAAGCACCAACAGTAGAACTAAACATATTGGGTTTATATACAAATCGAAAGAACACAAAAAGTCGTCTTGAAAGGCAAACCAACGAAATTTTACAGAAATTTTGTGTTGTTTCGAGTGGAACAAGTTTCGATTTCAAGAAAAATTTCCTTCTATCCATCATATTCACGTTCTTTGATGCTTTCTAAGTCATAAACCGAAGAATTTTTCCAACGCTTTTTCGATTCTGCAGCGAATGAACAATCCATGTTCTTCCTCGTATCAAAGTATTCAATAGCTTCAAAACTTCTCCCGCCAGACGTCATGAGAAAAAGTAACGAACATCTGTTAGCAGTGAACATGCAAACATCTGGCTTTTATGTTCAGTCGCTCAATCGATTGTGTTTGGGATTCTCCTGAATCACGGCCTCGAGAATTCACGCGACGACTCAGCGTCTCCCCCGTCAAAACACCGACTGCATCTATTCTGGAAGCATTTTACACTGGGGCCAGCAAAAAGAACACTCAAAATGCTTTGTTTCGTCTCTCTCTTCTTCCCTCTCTATGTCTCTCTGTCTAGCTATGTATCTTTCACTCAGCGACTTCTCATAACCCCTCCACCGAACGCCCTTTCCTTCTGTATAGCCAGTCGACTGGCCGCCGCCCTCATGCATAATGCTGTCCATTTACTGTGACAGCCGGCTGTCATGTGTTCACCCCTTTGCACACCTCTTTCTGTACACAGAAGTATTTGAGTTTGATTCATGAATCATGGAGACACTATGGGTTCTGAAAACCGTATTTTTGCTAGTTTGAAAGAGTTGGATGAGAAATAGAGAATTATCTCCGATTAACTGAATTTCCTGAAATTTCGCTAGTGAATTCTGTCTCTGTCTCCATTTCTGTCTTCTGTCTCTCTCCCTTTCTCTATCGTCTGCCCAATTCGTTCGCACTGTCGCGCACTCACTTCCCCTACTTCCACCTCTTCTATATTTGGCTGTTTGTGAGTTTTGTGTGCAAATAGGTGCGAATGGTCGAACAAAGCCGTTTTGGGAGAGAGTTTATGTGTCGATTACGCGTCTATTGCACCCAGTTGTACAGCCGCTCCCATTCCACGTTTCTTTGCCGCCTAACACATTAGGAGATCCTCCTCAGGACTGGAAACCCACTGCCATCGACATCATTTCTTCTTTCTCACCTATTCCACATGTGGAGTTTACATAGATCACAGTTCACTTATTCAACTTCAACGATTCAAAAGCCTAACTGCATCGCGGCAGTACAAAAATGTATGTAAAAGTTCATGGATTCACGGGTGGGAAAGGGGGGGGGCATATAAGCGAAAATGGGGCTGTTCGCACCTACCCCCCCTCCCCCCACATAAAAGAACCCCCCCCCCTCATCCCAGTTTCAACAAAGCCACCCACACACCACATAAGTTGGAGTAAGGCGTCGGGCTGCACCTCTCAGGAGCCGGCGAAATGGCGATTTTACCACATTAGTAAAAAGTATACTTTAAAATTCGTTGGTGGCCCCTTTTAAAGACGATTCCTTCCGTTTAAGTCGGCTGACTATACGCCCTGAGTAGTAGCTTCGTGGCTACTTTCGTCGGGAGCGGTCCCCTTTAGTGACCGGTCTCCGCGTCTCAATTACTGTCCCCTTTCGACATGTGCCACGCTTTAGCAGAGAAAGAGAACCAGCTTAGTTAATGACGGATTGACGCTCGTTGCTGCCAGCCGCCGAAAGTAGCCCGTTGCATCCACCTGTTCTTTCTACATAACAACATATACACACTTTCCGCCGCAACTTGCCGGTTTTTTTCTTAACACGAACACTAAAAAGGCATAAACCCTGACGTTCCTTTGTGTTAGCGGTTCCTTTTAGGCCTACTCTTAGAGAGAATTTCCACCAAATCATAAACTGTGATGATCCTTTGTGTTAGCGGTTCGATTTAGCTCGCCTTACTTGATAACCGAAGGCCTTATCGCTTGGCGCCAACGGCAGTTTGTTTACCTTTAATCCGACTCCCTTTGGGCAGGGGGTCAGCAGTCGATTGGCCTGGTCACCGTCCATTGGCGGTGGGCATTGTGTTCGTTCGAACTCATTCACCGCATCCTCGAGTTATGCAATTACTTGCGAACTGCCGACGCGACCTTCGCGCACTCCGGGCTGAAACGACGCAACCAAGGCTGTCCGTTTACGCTAGCTTGCTCACGGAGTGAAATTAGAATGGGGACCGTCTTGAGCCCACAATTGTGTCTTTTTATCCTATTTTGTTGTCTCTTTTAATGAAACGACCACGGTTATTTTAACGAAGGTCAGTAAGTCACGAGTAACCATGGCGACGGGTTGGCCCGTTCCCAAAATTTTCTCGGCCCGACCCCAAAGTTTACTTTGCTCACGAGAACATGTTTTAGGCTATGGCACCCCTGTAACCAGTCAAATTTTCGAAAATCCATCAACATTAGAGTCTAGCTCCAGCATGTTATATTTTCCGTGATCAAAAATTAAAATACTTCAAAATTTGGTGCAAAATCTGAGATTTCTATTTCATGACCCACATTTTCCACAAAAAGACGTTTTTCTAGGCGTAATTTCAGTTAAAAACCAAAATTATTTTCCCCAACGAGTTCCAGTATGTTGCCAGTGGGCGAATAAACACTCCCGGGCCCGGGTTCCGATCCAGTACAGTGCGGGACATTTTTGCGGTCTCCAAGAATGCTGATTCTAAACACACTGTTGCATGGTATCGTTCGCTTTAATTTAAAAAAAAGTACGTGATGGTCCCTATAACGATTGCCGACTCCCAAAGAAACAGCAACTGTCGCTCTTGGTACCTCCTGCGCCAGCTATTGTTCTGTGATTGTCCTTGGAGTACCTTACGTGTTTACTCAATCCGCCGTCCCCCGTAAGTGACCATGTCCCCCTATTGCCACCCGGTTCATCATCCGTAATTTGGCGAAAACTCGCTTCACATACTTTTTCTCTCCGGTGTAATCGTCTTCTTCGCCCGTCGTCTAATTAGATAGTCTCATTAATAGCCATTCGTTTTCGGCAGCTTGTGCGAAAGGAATGTAGACATTTCTCCGTTAAGAAGGGTAAACTTTGGCTATTTATAGGTTTCTGCTTTGAAACCCAGAAGGGTGTACCTGCTACGATTAAAAGTACATTACATATGCGTCAGTACGGCTCCATTGACTGTGCTTACAGTGCCTGAATCACCAGGGCCGTGGAAAACATGTCTCCGGTACGGGTGAATTGACTCTAGACTGCAGGTTGGGAGAAAAGTAATGACACCAAATCGAAAAGAAAATAATATACCAAATTTAAAATAAGCTTAATGTAATTTCTTTTTCGAAATCAGTTGTAAAACGGCTTTCAAACTAGTCAATTGCGGATCGTGGCCGGACCCAGGATGACGAGTTTAAAGGACTGTGTGACGCATTTGCTCCAAATCGAGCTTTTTGGTTATAGACAGCCGCTGTTTTTGGCTAATTCCGGTTCTATTTTTCGTTTAAAGGTTAAAAATTATGGAATTTCGATGTAATAGGGTAATATTAATGTACTATTCACTGTGCTTCTGTGAGTAACTGTGTTTACTTTTCTCCTAACTCTTTATTGTTTACCCATTTCCCAAGTGTTTTCTCCGTTTCCGTTTGATGTTTCCAGCCCCACCCTCGAACACACGCTCGACAGCCGTGCCAGACACTCAGCTGTGTAAGCCCGCCCTTGATCACTGACTGAATTCTTTTCTCTTTCCATTCGTCTTTGATTTCCTATAAATATTATCAAATTTTCAGGTTTTAACCTAGCGGACGAACACCTGCCAGCCGGACAGGATGTACGCCGGTAACCCCATCCTTGATGTAAGCATGTTTCATCATTTTCTCTTATTTATGGGATTCAGGAGATCAAGATCGGGTTTAAACTACGGCCAACCAAGACGGTCGATAAATCCAAGCCCGTGTTCATCGCCGAGGGAGAGTCGACGGATGAAATTTCCCCAAAGAAGAGGGGAGGCCCGGTCGCTTCCAGTTCCACAGATGACGCCCCCGTGCGCTCAACAGCAACCACTTCCAAATGGTCTCCCAAGGTTTGTGATCATAAAACGGATTTTAAAACCGTTGTTTGAAGCCCCATTTCTTCCAAGTTTAATCGATTTTATAGCCAAAATGGACGGGTTGGTTTAACCTTGTTTCAATAATCGATCTCCTCCGTAACAATAATTTGCGACCCAATGAAACCTTACCACTCGCTTGTTCTGAAAGCTTTTGGTAAGTGGAGCTTACTAAAATATTTGTAAACTATTTAAGGCTTTTAAAATGTAATTAATATTCGTTTTTGCGGTAGTATTTAGTATTCCAACAATGGAATACGTTGCGTCATCATGTCTGCGGGGTGCCTCAAATAGTTTCATTAAATAGGGAATATTGTTTTAAAAGGACATGTTCATATGATGGTTGCATGTAAAAACTAAATCAAGTAAATCAATTTTGGCCAATGAACTCGAGTGACAAAGAAAATTTGCTAATTGCACAGAACGGCGGACTGAAGGAAACGGGCTTCCGCCACGTAAAAGTGCCTGGTGTTTTGCCAAACCTGTGAGTGTGTTAAATGCGCACACTCAGGGAAAGGGCTTGGCATTTGACCAAATTCAGGGAAACGGCGGGGCTTGGCAAAACTACAACTCGGTTTTTGAAGGGACACAAGTTACGAATTGGAAAGACTGAGGTATAATAAGTGAATTTCAGCCGTCGTCGGATAATTCTCCCGTCGCCGCCGTGACCGTGGTTCCTGGGGTCGTCCCTCCGCCTCCCCCTCCTCCTCCCTGCTTCGGAGGCGCTCCTCCTCCTCCTCCTCCTCCCCCTCCTCTAGGAGGCGCTCCTCCGCCACCGCCTCCTCCGATGGGATCTGCTCCACCACCTCCGCCCGTTGTCAGGAAAGCCATCACCAACCCAGCCCTTCTGAAGCTGGGAGGAAAGCCGTCCGGAGATGTCGACAAAAATGAGCTTTTGAAGTCGATTCAGGTACTTGTTGCTCTCTTTTTGGCTAAAATTTGGGGTTTTCAGGGCGGATTCAAGCTGAAAAAGACGGTGACCAACGACAAGAGTGGATTGGTTGTGGATGATGAGCTGAAGTCGTCTTCCGTGAAGATGGTCACTCCCACGGCCCCTCCGCCGTCGCTGCTCGCCCCTCCCAAGGGTTCAGGTTTGTTTTCCCCAAGTTCCTATGTAAAATGTCTGAGTTCAGGACGGAGTCAGCTGTCGCCCGCTGGTTCTGACGACGAACGGTGAGTTTCGAGAGATTGATAGGCTGGGAGGCAGAGAGGGCGAGTACAGCCGTTAATCAATCGAGAGTTGAGGTGGAAACAACTCTTGACACAGGGCATAGAGAGAGGCGCTTCTATACACATAACACTAGTAGTGGGAGATTACATGTTCCATACCTTGGGGGTTATATGAATGCTGTTTAGTCCGTCGAAAATTGTAAGGAGAGGGGCTTAACCGTATCTGAGCAACCCACCGTGGGGCCCATTTAGCTACAACCCCCTCAATTATATAAATATTCATAAATGTGCGAAGGGCCTCCTTTTTTTTTAAAACAAAGTTGGTTGCCCATGTATGGTGTCAATCAATCTAAAAGTTAAATTTCATTTAATGTTAAATGTAAACACTTAAAAGCGACATAATTCCCCCATTTTTGGTCGAGGGTGCTCACGCCGGGTGGATTTCTCATTTGGGAAACTCGCGCCCCAGTTTGGCCATCTCGGTCGCGCAAAACAGACCCCACCAGTTACTTGTTGGTGTATCTATGTAACAGTAGTTTTATTCAGCAATGGGGGTGGGGCTTACCTGAACTACATGGGGTCTGAATTAGGTACTATTCTTTGCCTACATTTAGTTTATAATTAAAATTGAGGTAAATTTTGCACACAATATAGGAACTGGTATGAGATAAAATGCGTGTAGTATGAATGGTTGTATTAATTTTTTTTCGCGCGGCGCGGAATTTTTGATCTCTTTCGTCTTCCCATCATAGGCAGGCGGGGCTTCCCCCGGAGTGAAGGCGGTTTAGGAAATTCTGTTTTGGGAGTGGGGTTTGGCCCGAGGAGCCGGGAAAATTTCGTGTGTTGCTCCTATGAAATAATCGGATTTTCAGATCAATTGTATAACTCGGCAGTTGTGGTGTGATCTACTGCCCACCTACCTTTCTCATTGAATAACCTTAAGTTCGTTTCAGGTACCTGACTGCAGACGATCGTTCGGCCAGCTGCACCCCAGAGCCCGAAGAGAAGCCGCGTCAGTTCAAATGGAGCTGCCCGAGTGAGCGCAAAGACGTCAAAAAGAGCGATTTCGTATTCGAAGAGAAGAATCTCCTCGTGTCAGCCGATGTAAACTACCTTTTCTAACGTCGCTATTTCTTATTTTAGGACCTGAAGCAAGAAATCCCCACCGGACTGGCCGCGTCGAAGATCGCAAAGTGGCTGGCTGCGGAGAACGTGGATGGGGCCGCTACGCTGCCCAGACCCTCCTTTAGGGCCTCTCCCTCGCCTTTGAGGGGAAATTCCCCTTTCAAAGAGGTGGATTAACGCCAGATCATTGTACTTTGTAGTTTAGATGAACAACAACAACACTATGGACACGTTGAAGCCGAAGGCTCCGTCCAAGTGGGCTGTGGTCGAGACAGGTGGCCTCAGGAGACCCGGTCAAGGTGGGATTTCTCTTGTTTTTCTTAATAATGAAGTTATTAAGGTAATGTTCCGTTGGATAAGAGCAGGGAGACGACGCCTCAGCCGATGAGGGAGAGGAGCTGTTCGGCTCTAGAGAAGCCCTACGGCAGGGAACAAACGGACAGGGCCAAGACGGCCAGTCCCGAGAGGAGGAGGGCCAGCCATGTGGAGACTCCCCTCAGTATCAAGTGAGTCTCTAAGCAGATTTATTTTTTTTAAATACAAGTTTTATACAATTTTCCCGTTTAGGACTGACTTCCCGTCCCCCACGTCCAGTGCGGCCTCGAAGGTGTCTCCCTCGTCTACGGCTGCATCGAAGCCTTCCCCAGCCACTTCTAGGTCGAGCGCTCTCTCGCCAGCCGCTTCGAAGCCCAGCCCTGCCTCATCCACGGCGTCAAAGCCCAGTCCCGCCTCGGCTGCTTCCAAGCTGGCGTCGCCTTTGTCAATCCAGTGGGTTTTAATTTCCATGATAGGGGTTCGGGGAAACCCTACTGCTCAAGTATTTGGACTGCACTGCTTAAAAACGTCATGTGCATAATTTTCAAGCAAAAATGTTTTATATTAATTTCGCTGTTTAAGTGTATTTTCTAGGAGTGCTCTACAGTGTTTCCAGCCTGCCGGAGTCAGCAAGTATCAATTTTTCGTTCTCGCGAAATTTAGAGCGGTTTTTACTGTTTAAACCGGTTAAAGTGACAATTTTGCACATTTTATAGAAAGGCTTACAACCTTAATTTCTAATATCTGTCACCGACCGTGTAAAACTGGATAGGTTGCAAATAAGAGCGTGTGTCTTATGTGATTTAGCAACACAACTATGTTTTTACATCATTTAATCGTTTTGTTTTTAAATTTCAGCTGCACCGAATGCGCCCGTTCTACGGAAAAACTATTGTGGCAGCAATGTCACGCTACTGACTAAAAAAACCCTTCGTCTGCATTAAAAACGCAAGACACTCTGAACTTTCATTGAGTAGTGGCACTATAGGCTTGAAAAAATTATAGCAACATTTGCTTCGAATTCTAACATTTGGCTTAGTCGGAGTAGCTTACCGTCTCTTTGATTTTTCCGCTTTAATCCTTTAATTCGAAACCCTTTAATATCGTTTTAAATTATGTCCACAACGTGTTCCACTTTCAGAACGGATTTTTCGTCAATCGCCCCTGCGAAGAAGTCGTCGGCTAAGAAGACAACGACGGCTACGAAAAAGAAGACGTCGACGGCGAAACAGCCGGAGATTAAAGAGACTCCGCCCACCCCGAGTGCCAAGACCAACGGAACCTCCTACTCTTACAAACGGACCGAGAGGTGATTCATTTGTCCGTTGTTGTCACTTGTGTTGCCAGCTGTGTTTGGGCAATGATTCAAACAAAACAGGTTCTATCTACTCCTTACAGGCCCGCCAGTCCGCCGGAGCCGGCCGTCAGCATGCCGTCGCCCGTGTCTTCCATGTCCACGGCTTCCGTTCCCTCGCCTTCCTCCATCTCGCCGGGGAGTTCCTCGCCCGACACGGGGCCCAGGAGACGCGCCGTCAACGCCAACTTTGACAAGGTAAGTGGGAAAACGATACCTTTATCACCCCTCAATTAGAGCTGACAGATCCACCCTCAACTTTTGGGCCCGGACCCCGTAGCTGGGGTAGCCACCGTACCTGGCAATTTATCGGCGAATCAGGCTATTTTTTCACGGATTTACCAAATACTGTTCTTTTTATAATTGATTAACAATAATTTTTTTTTAGAAAACACCGGAAAAAATGACTAAAACCCATGAAACTACCTCATTGTCAATTAATATTTGCCCTCTGCATGTCTAACCCTTTTTTGTCTCACGTCCTCCCGTCATACTGTGCTCTCTTTCTCTGTTCTCCAAATGTCTGCTGACTGTCACTTAAATTGGTACACCGTAACCACAGAGTTACGGGGGATATCCCTCGTAACCACAATATGGGGGTTCCCTTGAAAAAGTCGTAACTTTGTGGGACTTTAACATTTTTGAGTCAAACTTTGATTTTCAGTTGAAATCAATAGTACAATGCAGATATGGATGTTTAACTATTTTTTTTTTTTTGAAATTGAAAACGAAATTTTACTGGGTTCTCGAAAGCCCGAAAATTCAAATAGATTTAAAAAATTTGAATTACTGTTTCAAAGTCATGTTAAAGTTAAAACTCAAAATATATGGATCATAAACCCCCTTCCATCCCCCCACATAACCTTTCAAGGCCCACGGGGCCCTACCCACCCGTAACTTTTGAATGTCCCGATATACACTTTCGGGGTATTCCAATGAAGTCCTGACATTTGTATTTCAGGTGAAGGAAAAGTTCGCCAACAGTGCTACCGTAACCCCATCCCCGCCTCCCTCCCGTCCCTTCCTGAAGACGGGCGGTACCTCCGTGCGGGACAGTCCGTTCCACAGCAAGACCAACACGCCCAGCCCCCGTGGCTCCGTCAGTTCGACCAAGGACGAGGCGGCGGCTGTCAAGAAGGCGGTGAAGGAGGCAGCGGCCGGGAAACAGAAACAGGTAGGATGAGGGTCTCTTAATTCCCTCTGAGACCCAAAATCACCTTGTTGTTCAGTAATAGCGGCTTATCGTCATTTCTGTAAGTTGGCCTGCGGGTGTAGGAATGCTCAATAACCATTTTATAAGAGTGATTTGATTCTAACTTTGAATGTGATTTGAGAGAATGGAGATGCCGTGTTGTTTGTGAAAAGGAGCTGATCCGTGTGTTTCAGAGGGTAATCAACGTTCCAATCAACGCTCCCTGGCACACGCCTCGGGAGAGCTACTCCACCGGCGACTACTCGCCCAGAGATTTCTCCCGTGACTACGGTTCTCTTGACTACTCCTCCCGCAACTACTCTCGTGACTACTCTTCGCCAGACTTTTCCCCGCGGGACTACACCCGCTCCTATGACTACTCGCCTCGCAGTGAAACCAACTGGCGATCCTCAAGGGACCCCACCACTCCTACCAGGGTAAGCTGACCTATCACCATTTGTTGAATATTGGAAAGCAGCCTGCCAGGCCTTAAAGTCCAAGAACCCTTTGCTCTTTAGCTGGACAAAAACTAAAGGGGGCTTGCGTTGCCTGCGAGGTGGCATCCGCATCGAATCCGCCTATGCTTGGAGTTGAATGTCTGGCAAGCTGATTTCCCGTGACGAATAGTTGTATTTTGCGCTATAATACATTAGGAGAGTGACTCGAATACCCGCCAGAAATCGGCGTATGCCTGGGGCAGTTCCGCGCAGTGAATGGACAAAACGTTTGCGCTACTATTCATTATTTTAAAGAGTGGACGTAAGGTGCTCGCGGCACCTACGAAATTCAGTATGGGAGCTATTCTTTTTTAAGGGGGGCTTATTTAGCCTCTAAGGGCTTTGGGGGGGGGGGCTTTTGAAGCCTAGATTCTGAGGGATACAACACACAAAACGAAATAAGGTTTTGAAGGAATTTTTCACTCGAACTTTTCTGTTCCTCATAGGAATTTTGTTGCGTTGCCCAACTCGAATGGTTAATTTTTGATGTTTGTTTATTTCAGCAAACCATCACGGATAGTCTTTGAAAACTGCTCTTTCTCATTGGCTGCGGCTCGTGAGGGGTTTTAACCACACATACGCGAGAGTATATTCGGGGTTGCTCAAGTTAAGCGTGGTAGACATTAAGAATTTCGCCCTAATTCTGTTTAATCTCGTTAAAACTTCCCTAAGAGTCGTAAAGTTAATAGTGGTTACCCATTTTAAATCTTCAAAGTTAAGGCTGGGTACGTTAATTGCCAGATACTTCCGATATACAGCAGCAAGGCCCCACTTGTCCACCCTTAGTGTTTCCTACTTTCCAATGTTAGTGTTTCAGACGCGCTACGACGTGGATTCCTACAAGTTCTCGTCGATGCACCCGGACGACCTCCGTCGCAACTACCGCTTCAACATCGACGTGTCGTCGGACGCTCCGCTGTCGCTGTCCCGTCGATAGTCCTAGTGCCGTGACCTCTCACTTCCAACTTTAATCCCTACGCGTAGTCCCTTCCCAACGCTTTCATGCCTTAATATTGATTAAGAGTCCCTCGGAGCTATTATTTGTATATACCGGGTGCTTTCCCTCCCGACCGCCGTTTTCCCCCTGAACCGGTTGCATTTGCCTTCTTTTGTCGCCGCCATCCTTGCTAGCAAGGAGCTGACGTTGAATTGTACCCGCCGTCGACACCCAAGGTGCTTTTGTGTGTATTTTTGCGTAGGCTTTTCACTGGTCTGCCCACCTGCCAATGTTGCTCAGCCGGTGAGGCAGCCCTCATCGGGACCGGCGTCTTTTCGCCTGCGGAGAACAGAGCCGACCGTCCCGGGCGCGCCCTACGGCCTCTCGTGCAAGCATGTTGTACATCTCGCTAGTCACAGCGTACTCGTGTAATAAACCTTTTCAATTCTTTTAAATTTTGTAATTCGGTGTATAAATTAGGCAGTGAAGACACTGAAGATAGAATGAACACCGATCGACAGGGAACTCGGTGAATTTCTCGACGAAATCTTCTGCCCGGCCAAAGCTCCGGAATCCCGCTATCTGTCGCAATAACACTTCGCTGTGTTCCCCATTAGAAAAAGAAATCTTGGATTTTTGGGTGCACGACTCATCTTTTGACATGACTGTTGCGGACAAGCATGGCAAATTTTGGGGCCGGGCCGAGAAAATTTTGGGAGCGGACCAGACCGAAAAATGTTTTCGTTATTTTTGATTTTTACATTGAAATAAGCATAAATTTTTGGTCGTACACGGGGCCTGACCGTAAAAAATTTGGGAGCTGGCCGGCCGTCGGCATGGCTGGCTGCAGATCGTCTGGGACTTGAAACTGTCAGGATCTTTTTTTCCTTTTCCTTTCAGGATCGATTTTAACAATTATTTTCTCTGGTTTTTAGCCAAGAACATTACCACTCCGAGACTGGCAACATGCACAAAAAATATCGGACAGAGACCTGTGCTTTAATTCAGAATTTTGGGTCCTTTCGTGAAAACGAGTCTCAAGTGAAATTTTAGTTATTTTTTATGGAAACGATGTCAAGGGGAAAAAGTAATCAAATTATTCAATTCTACATGCATATAAAGAAAGCCCTAGGGGCTTGAAAGAGCATAGCGATGTGCTGTTTTGTTGTATGTGCAAATTCACTCTGCCTACTTTCTGTATAGCTAAAACGAAAGTCTGCTGCCCTTCGCATGCGCCACACTCTATCGCTTTCCTTTCTCTGCTGCGTTCTGCTTATCCCAGCGATCTCTCGCCTTCATTAGCCTGTCTGCGTCTCCCGCCCCTCGCGTGTTCTCTCCCCGCCGCCGTGTATATCACTGGGAACGCGGCCTCCGCAACCACCGGGCGTCGTGGCGGGCGCCTGTGAGCCAGCTTCTTGGCGGTAGATCGGAGTGGATGGAGTGAGGGGAGGAGTCCCGAACCGGCCGCGGCTGTGGCGACCGGGCGTCCGCGCCAAGCGAGGCGTCGCCAGGGGTGCCGTACCGAAGGGTGCGGCGTCCCGGGCGGACAAGGAGGGGTGCATGGCTCAGGCCCGCAAGGGAGCAGGCAGAAACCCCCGCGCGTCGCAGTGGCCGGACAGCGCCCAAGAGCAGACGCACCGGTTCGGCCTCTCCAATACCCCCAGACCTCCGGTCGTTTTTGCTTTTTCATATTGTTTTAGTGGTAATGCTTCATAGCGTAGCGTAACGTTTCCCTGCCTCTTAACAATGTTCCCTTCATTCTTGTCATTTTACCGCCCTACATCTCCGGCTGCGGTTGCTCCCATGACGTCCACCCAATCTGTGAAACCGAAGATGAACGAAGTGCAGCTCTTCGTCACAAACACAACGGACAAGGCTGAAAAGGTGTTTTTGGAACTGATCGCAAAGAGCGTGTCTGTGGAGAAAACCGAGTGTCCGCTCGTTCCTACCTCGACTGGCTCTTCCACGACTTCGTCCAAGACAAACGCCTGTGTCTCCAAGGTTTCGAAGACCGCGATTGTTCCCTCATCGGTAAGTTTTGCCTCTGCCTCTGCCTCTGCCTCTGCCTCTGCCTCTGCCTCTGCCTCTGCCTCTGCCTCTGCCTCTGCCTCTGCCTCTGCCTCTGCCTCTGCCTCTGCCTCTGCCTCTGCCTCTGCCTCTGCCTCTGCCTCTGCCTCTGCCTCTGCCTCTGCCTCTGCCTCTGCCTCTGCCTCTGCCTCTGCCTCTGCCTCTGCCTCTGCCTCTGCCTCTGCCTCTGCCTCTGCCTCTGCCTCTGCCTCTGCCTCTGCCTCTGCCTTTGCCTTTGCCTTTGCCTCTGCCTCTGCCTCTGCCTCTGCCTCTGCCTCTGCCTCTGCCTCTGCCTCTGCCTCTGCCTCTGCCTCTGCCTCTGCCTTTGCCTTTGCCTCTGCCTCTGCCTCTGCCTCTGCCTCTGCCTCTGCCTCTGTCTCTGCCTCTGTCTCTGCCTCTGCCTCTGCCTCTGCCTCTGCCTCTGCCTCTGCCTCTGCCTCTCTTTTATTTTTCAACCTCAATCTTTTAGTTCCGTGTCACCGAACTTACCCAAGTCACTGGCTTCGTCATCGACTTGGATGTTCCCATCAAGGACCAGCAGAAGACCGTCCCCATGCGCATCGAGTGTCCCCAGTTCCAGCCTCGCCGTGTCAATTTCGACGGCATCTCCAAAGATGTCCTCTAGAATTACAAATCATAGCAGATTGAAATAAACCTATGCTGAAAGATTATTCTCGGCCACTCTTCTGGGAAATTAAAGTCCGCATAGTGTCCGCCAAGCGATCTGCGGGCCGGCCGAGTATTTTTGTAATTTTATGTAACTCCATTCAGAGTCATTATTTTCAATTGTGCAAAACATACTGTGAGGATTCGAACTAACCTATAGTCTATTTCCAATGAATAATCGCCGACTTTCAACCGACCTTAATTAACACTCGTATTTAACCAGTATTTAACCACATTCGATTTGAAACATTGAATTCGATTTGAAACACATTCGATTTGAAACATTGAACATTCGACATGAAACAAGCGAAAGAGCGTTGTAAAAGAGGAATGCGCAGACAATTAAACAATTCGCGGTGGGATGCAATGACCGCAGTCCTTTAAGAATTGGCCAAATCGTGTTCCGTTTTTCGGAAACAAACCATATATACATTTTGTATAATTTTCATGGCCGAGTAGATAATAGGTCGGCCTGGCAATCCGAAGTTGCCACAGTTAGATCCCCGCCGACAAAACTTTTTTTGCCTTAGTCATTTTACACGCTAGGTATGATAGGGGCATAGTTCGTAAATAACTTGTTGTTGATTTTAGAATTTTTGACCCCCGGCCGGAGCGAGCCGTTTTGGGTAAGCGGGCCGGCCTGCCCGGTAGCCATCCCATACTGCACGCCAACCCAACTTCGGCTGTTTTTGGAAATGAGCGAGATCATTTTGATCTTGATATTTGAGTTACCATTATTACATTAAAATAGTGTGATGGCCGAAGTAGGATTGGCGAGGACTATATATAATTGTAAAAATCTTCCTAAATCTGTTATTGTTATGACACATCAATGATCGCTGTTTTCGACTGAAGGCTCATTGCAATAATCTCTTAATCTCACGGTTCATATTTCCTGGTTACTAGAAAACACCTCACTCCATAGATTAACGAGACCCCCCCCCCCCACTTTGTGGTGGCATTTTCTCTCTCTCTCTCTCTCTCGATCTCTCTTTGTCTCTGAAGAAACGACAACAGTCAAAAGTTTATTGCATAATCGTCCTACAACTCAGCGATCACGGTGTAGTAGTACGTTGGCAGGTTCATTCGTACCGGGGGCACTTCGGTGTGAGTGATCTTGACGGCTCTTCCGTCGGCATTTCGGAGGGCGAACCAGCCATTCCCATGAGTCAGGCGGATGTCTGCACTGTTGAAGGCAATGGAGTAAACAGTTTCTTCCATCTTCTTCTCAGAAACATCGGTACGGAAAGGGATGTTCTTGATGTGACGGGTGTTGTCGGCCCCTGAAACGAATGAAATGGTTTCATGTAGGGAGATATACCTTCTCTCCCCCTGTCTCTCTGTCTTTCTGTCTCTCTGTCTCTCTGTCTCTCTGTCTCTCTGTCTCTCTGTCTCTCTGTCTCTCTGTCTCTCTGTCTCTCTGTCTCTCTGTCTCTGTCTCTCTCTGTCTCTCTCTGCCTCTCTCTCTGCCTCTGCCTCTGTCTCTCTCTCTCTCTCTCTCTCTCTCTTGCGTAATATGGCCTGTTTCTTTTTAATCTTTTCCTTTTGTGAAAACCCTTTTGCCTGAATGTCCAATTTAGTTTTTTCCTCTCAAATTATCACTCCCTGCACCATTGCAGTGCAATTTTCCGCAGATAATAGCTGTTTACTCCCCATTAATTGCTCCATTGCCATTATGGGTCTCCAAGGAATGGTTTGTATCAATGCCTTGTATAATTCTTCCTGTTTTCCATTTGTCACCGTCTCTCGAATTAAATCAAAGTCCGCGTGGCACCTGATGGGATTGTGGGCTAATTGTGACGGGGGGCGTTGTTTCCAGGCAACGGCATTGGTGGCGAAGCGGCCTATGGGCGATGATCCCACTCAGGGCATCCAAGAGATCCTCCAGTCGCAGCAGAACCGCCTACAACAGCCCAAGGTTCCCTCCCCAGCCTTCTGTAATTGTATCTGTCAGGTTCTCCAGCAATCCGCTCTCCTCCCACCCATCGGAGGCCGTTCCCAATCCTCTCTTCCAGCCTTGCAACCCTCGGTCTCCAGAAGGAGAAGTCTCATTCATGAGGCGCCTCTCCGCAGTTCTCCTCAAACTCTCGCCCCAATTAGAGGAGACACAGGGATGTCAAGGGCAACTACAGCTAGGTACGTTTCTTTTACTACAATTTCATGTTAGTGTTGCTACAAATCACATAATATAAAAGGAAAAGATCAGAAATTAATAAGTTGATGATCTTTTTGATCCTTAATCCTTGCCCACCGATAAGAGAGATTTCAGCGTCAGACCCTTCAGTTGGGATCACTTGAAAAAAAAACTGAAAGCAACGAAACCCGCTGCACTTTTATTAATTTCTAAAAATCCCATTTTAATGCGATTTTGAAAACAAAGTCAGTTCGATTTCTAACGTTTCCTTAAAACAGGAGACCCATTTTTTGTTGACCATACTGGGACACCAAATCAAAAAAAATTTCAAATTTGGGACAGCCGCTAAAATATGTTTTAAACGGAAAGTTGATTTGGTCAAAGTTAATTGTGGCAACAAATTAAAGGGTTAAACGGGAAGGACCGCGTAAAAAACGTTTTTTTGGACTTGGGATAAATGAGTGGATCTCATTCTCCAGATTTAGGAAAAAAAAATCCTATTTTCCCTTTTTGCAGCAAAATTAAGCAAATTTGGAGCGCCTGAAGTTTTGTCCAAAATATCGTTTGAATAGTGTGCGTAAATATTGTGACAACGGTATCAATTCAATGAAGTTGTTCTAATAATGATTTGAAAGATGAATTTTACGAGGTCCTTTCCCATTAAAAGACCTTGTTCTAATTTCTTTGTGGGAAAAAGTTGATTTTGTAATTGTGCTGAAACGGGACTTTAATCAAGGCGTTTAGCGAATCATAGAATGAACACACCTGCGGTGATTAATGAACTTTGTCGAGCACTTTACGAAGCTAAATTCGGCTAAATTAATGTGTTGAGGACATTTATCTTAGCCCAAAGATATATGATATAGAAAATTTTAAACATCAAACGATAAAGTTTTTACAGTTTTGCCTCAATAACATGTTCTTACGAACTTTAGAAATTCTTTTCAGTTTTCAGGGAGTGGGTGTTTTGCAGTTTCTGCAAAGGAATTCTCACTTTTAATTGGTTGAATGGGAAAAAAGTTAAATTTAGAACTGTTTCGCCGGAGGAAGAAGAGGAAAAAGACACGGAGCCACGAATCACTATGGTCCCACTCAAAATCGCAGAATTGCCCTCTATTCTTCCAGGTATCTTTCTCTCTCTGTCTCTCTCTCTCTCTCTCTCTCTTAATGCATTCTTGATTTAT
This sequence comes from Oscheius myriophilus, assembly GCA_964057215.1. NCBI lineage: Eukaryota > Metazoa > Nematoda > Chromadorea > Rhabditida > Rhabditidae > Oscheius > Oscheius myriophilus. Next base: position 11,117,537 of record OZ059903.1, on the reverse strand, counting down.
TTCTTCACTCCGTCTTTGTGAATTTCACACATCTAGAAATCAAAAACTGTCTTCGTTTTACGCTTTCCTGCCAACTCAGTTTTCACAATTAGATATGCTTCGGTACTTCTTACAGTAGAATCTTACTAAAAACATATTGTTTCCCAAGGAAACCCCAAAGTCATCATTACAAGAAATGCACTTTTCGTCCTAGAAGAACACCTTTTATTAGAAAAAATGTTTTCTTTCAGCTATCCCTGGCCTTTCGACCGCCGTCGACAATCTCTCTTCGAACCGTCTAGCAAACATTCTCGAGGCATGCCAGTAAGTTATTCTATGGGAAATAACGGTCACACCTGCAGTCGCCTGATAATTTCATGCGTTCGCCGAAAAACATTTCGCATAGCGGGGGTTACCGCAATGACGGGAGATCGAGAATGTGCACATTGAAGTATGGAAAGAGAAGGAGAGAGAGAGAGAGAGAGAGAGAGAGAGAGAGAGAGAGAGAGAGAGAGAGAGAGAGAGAGAGGCAAAAGGAGACTTTTTAGGCTCTACGACTCAGAAGGCCGTGGCTATCTTAGTCAACCAACAGTGCTCAAGTGTATAGGAGAGGTAGTCCCCAGTGTAAGAAACATCGAAAATCTAATTTTGCTTTTTTAAGGCCCATGCTCCTAATTCCCCATGGAGAGAGTTTCTAGAAGAACTTGCACCTCACGGAGAGTTCATTCACTATGGAGAGTTCCTGGAACTGATCCAGAAACATCGGGATGGAGATAGATTGCCAATGGATCCGCTGTGAGTTCACTCTACAGAATTTACCATTTTTGTCATTTAGACCCACAATTCCGGATGTTCTGGGATCAAGGTCGGCGGATTCATTTATGAATGAACTTCCTTCGAGGCCGACTTCGTCACAGGCAACAAGGGAAAGGGGAAGAGCCGAGGTAGGGAGGCAAAATAGAGGGCATGAGGGGTTTTTAGATTGTGATGGAGATTGAAAATCTTCTGGTGACAGATCCTGAGCTGGATATTGATGTTCTGAAGATGGTCACACAGCAAAAAGTAAGTTAACAGACACACACACCTATGCACTTTTTTCCTTTTTCAGGTAATGGAGCAGTCCGAGCTGTTGACACTTCTAGAATTATACGGCTTCTTAGAACCCTTTCGCCCGTTCTTGGATCGCCTTATCCACTGCTTTCGCACATTTGACGACAAATTCCAGTAACTTTCCCAAATCTATGTTTTTATTTTGATTATTTTAGTTATTCAGCCTTTGTCGGTTGTTTATATACAATTGGTCCCATCTCCTCCCAGGTGAGACAGCCTCCTACTACAAAGATTCCACGACCAAAGACACTACCGGTGAGATTTTTCAATTTCCAGATAAAAACTCAGTTTCAGCCTCTTTCAAAACGCCAATAGCAGAGAATTATTTATTGTCCGGGCAATCTACGTGGTTTTCAACGAGTCTTTTGTGCCTGAAATAATTCATATCAAGTCATATGCAACGATTTTATATTAAAAACGGTTTTCTCTATGGCTTGTTCTGATCTGCTGTTGAAGTCCCCATTATTGGGTCCCGCCGCGATGACACGCGGTATATGCGTAAAATCGAAAGAACATGCTTTGCAAAGAGGCGCAGAGAAAGAAAGCGCTGAAGCGGAAATTTCTAGCCCCCAGTCCTCGCGGTGAAGTATTATAGACCATCATCGAAGTATTATAGAAAATCAACCATATTTAGGAATTCATTATTTTATCTGTTGGGCTGTGTGAACCACGCTCCTTGTACTACAGTGTCCGAAACCCTTGTAGTGAATTCGAGAGACACACACGGTCTCTCCAGCATTCTCCTGAAAGTTGAAATTTACTCAGTTTTAGCTTTCACCTCTTTCGAATGATCTGAATCACAGCCTCTCGGTAAGGCACGATAAAGAACAGAGAGATTAATGGCGTAAGCAGTGGCATCATCTCCATTGAGATAAAGGTTCCGTGCTCAAAAATAGGACCTGAGTTGGAGATGAAACGATATATTTGCTTGATATACAACCTGCGATAATGTGAAAAGTACCTAACGTGTACTGAATGGCCCCCAATAGGTAGAACACAGGGATACAGGCCTGGACGGTTAGGCTCTGAAAGAAAGTCTTTGTAATCTCTAATTTTGCATAATATTACTTTGATCAACCTTCTGTGCGACGCCTTCGAAGAAGGCGACAACGTGCAGGCAGCCTTGTCGAGGTAAAACAATGTCTAAAATGGCTTTGCTTTGAAAACATATTTAAAATGTATCCGAACATATTTAAAGTGTATCGGAAGGGAAAATAAATATGAAAAGATAGATTGTAGACATGATTGGGATAATAAAAAGTGAAATTACCGACAGGAGTGAAATACAAAACAAACGTGCAAATTTCACAACTTATACTTTGCGCCAAATCTACTCCGGCAAATCTAGCTGCGTATACGGCCTGAGTATCCTATATTACACGATTTACTCTAGGCACAACATCAAAACATTGACACGTTGGTCCAAACTTATTTTCGGACCGGCTTGGTATTTCAAGACAGACAGAACGACAGAAAGAAACCGAGAGAGACCGAGAGAGAGAGAAAGAGAAAGAGAGAGAGAGAGAGAGAGAGAGAGAGAGAGAGAGAGAGAGAAAGAGAAAGAGAGAGAGAGAGAGAGAGAGAGAGAGAGAGAGAAAGAGAGAAAGAGAGAAAGAAAGGGAGAGAGAACTGAAGAGAGTGCGAGACAGTGGGAGAGAGAGGGAGAGAGAAAGATAGTAAAAACGAAATAGAATGAAAGAGAGAGAGAGAGAGAGAGAGTGAGACCGACAGAGAGAGAGAGAGAGAGAGAGAGAGAGACCTTGAGAAAGAAAGAGATGGAGTCGTCTTTCGATAAGAATAGTTTTGTGTAGGCAAAAATAGAGACAAAGGTAGAGAGATAGAATTGAAGAGTAAATGAAAGCAAACCGAAGATAAAGGTAGCTAGAGGCAGTTAGACAGATGGTAGTGGGCTAGAGAGAAAAAAAGGAACACAAATAAGCTCACAAGAAAGGTGAATGGACTGATTGATCGAGAGACAGAGACAGTTTGAGATAGAAACCAAATCAGATTAACTGAACGAGGGCTAAGTCAAAATACGATAAAAGTGTACCATTTTCCTGTAGAAAAGAATAGCCGTATAAACGAAAGGGCAAGGTACGCACATGTAAAGTACAGCTACAGTTGCCGACCACTCAAAAGCTGATTCATTTCCCCCAACTACAAAATCTAAATTTGACATACAGTAACCAAGCATACTTAAATTTACCAGTGAGGTTGTATTGAGGATAATAACTCTCCATGATGCTTCGAATGACCTCAGTGGGAGAATTTCTTACGGCGTAGGGAGCCTAAACGTGCCGTAACTACATTAAAAGAAGTTTAGTGCCAAAACGATAATTGAGACAGAATAAATGGCTATAGATAGAAGTACAACAGAGCGTCTTCTGGGGGTGTACTGCTTCAGAATCCAGTAGCGATACATGAATGAGACCTAAGGGTTAATTAGCATAAAGTTTGAGAATTAACGAACTAGTAGGATCCATTGAGAATGGGCGAATAGGTGACAATTGAAGCAGTGGAAGAAGTAGCAAATGTAGGGAGTTGTGAATTGACAGAGGCCGTTGAAGATGTAAGTGATGGCCCAACCGGAGAATAACAGTCGCTGCATTGTCATCATTGAGCCAAATGAGGCGAAGAAGTCAACCAGGGCAAAGTTGAAAAGGAGGACGGAGTAGGAACGAAGGGGCGGAGGGGTTTTCTGAAAGAACAATGAATGAACGACTCATTAAAAGAGGGTAAAAGCGTGGTCAAAAAACGGCATCGGAAATTTAAAGGACGGGGTGACCCGGTCCTGCGGCAGCCCTGGCATTTAGTTAGGGCTCCTATTGACACGCTTTATGTCCGCAAGGTGCCAGGATCGTCGGCGGCGATTACTTACTTTCGTTTGGTTCCTACTGTGTTCCAAACTTATATGTTGTTATGGGACCAGTCCGTTGGAAATTGACTGTACTTTGGAGAGACTGGAGTAATATGGCCAGTGTCTAACTAGTTCCACGCTTAGATAAATTACAAGCTTTCCATTGTCTGTTATGTATTTTGTATACGGGTATTTTGCTTTTGGGTTCGGCGGCCTTCGGCCGTCTCATTTCGTTCTCGCGGCCTCCGGCCGCCGCTCGCTCCACCATACATGAATCTTGCCCTCCCCCAAACGTAATTTACTTCATGTTAAGAGTCCATGAAACCATGCATTAAACCCTAGGTTTTTTCCCGCTTGTGAAACCCCCATTCCTGTTGGATACTTTCTTGAACATCCGTGGTACGAAAAACTGGGTAGAAAACCTAAGCTATATCGAATTTCAGTATATAGTAAAGTAAAAGTAAAGTTTATCCGGTATCAAGGTTTGAACGAGCAGCGGGAATGTCTGTAGACTGTTCGCCATCTCGAAGGAAATGTTGTAATTCATCCATGAAGTCAATCGATTGTACACGTACAACACAGAATTATGTAGCACAAACCGTTATGTATCACTTGTCCCAATCAGACTAAAAAGTTCCACAACAATTCAAACATGATTGAGGCAATACGCAATCCCATTGAAAATTTTAATTTCCCCTACAGCTGAGCGATACTTCCCGTACATTTAATTGTGTACACAGTTTGTGACTACATTTTCAGCGTTGCAAATGCTAGAATATTGAGTGTGAAACATAAAAAAAGCTAACAAAATCAAACAACAAGAAGGGGGATACTCAGATACTTTTCTGGGTCAAATTGGGACGCAGCTGAAGCTTGAAGGTCGAGAAAGATACAACGGCACTTTTGGCTGCGTACACGACCTGAGTATCTTAGCTTGCACTCTTTACTCTAGGAACAACATCAAAACACTGGAACGTTGTGACGAAGTAGTTTTGACATTGACTGTATGAAGAGAAAAAGAGAAAGAAAGAAAGAAAGAGTCAGCACTGGAAACCCCAGGAACAGTTTTATTCAAAGAAACTGACCTTCACAATGATCGTAAGTAAAATTCCATTAAATATCATTCCAAGTAACGTGATTGTCGAGGAAACAGCGAGAGCAGCAACATCCAAGACAAAGGTATTTTCCTTCACAATCTCCATCTGAAACCCGGAATCTAATCTGCGTGACATTTTTACACTTGAATAAAAGTGTAACTCCAATCACACTATGATAGTAGGTGCGTGTTGGCGCACCACTCACTAAATTAAGACAAAGAGTGGCCTACAAAAAATAACAAAATGATTATCTGACACGGGACTGGGTACAATCACGCTTCGGAATTTGGCTAATGCCATAATAGCTCCATGGGTGGTCTGGATATACGTAGGCATCGCTCAGAGATCGGGACACTTAGCCATACCACAAAATAAACACCCAAAATACTTCTTCGCATTTTGAAAGGTTACAATTTGCTATAATTTCTTATTTAGAGTAAGTACATCTTAACACGTTTATAAATAGGTGGTGTTGATTATCAAAAATGTCAAAAAACAACGGCATTTATCAAATCAGCATTGTGAAATTCGAAGTTCTATGCGAAATGTTTTAGGACCAGAATATTCTGGCCCGCCTGCGGCGGTCCTGAATATTCTGGCTGCTGGCGGCCTCCGGCCGCTCGCCGGGGGCTACGCCCCGAAATGAACGGTGGAAATGACCAAATTCCGTAATGTTTCCGCAACATTTACGTGGAGTTAAAACCCGTAAGAGAGAGTGCAGAGGAATTGGAGAGACGCAGACACGTGACGGACTCTGCGCAGTTTCACCGTGGGACACCACACACACACACACACACACACACACACACACACACACACACACACACACACACACACACACACACACACACATACACACACTCACACACACACACACACACACACACACACACACACACACACACACACACATACACACACACACACACACACACACACACACACACACACAGACCATAAGCGCAGTGAATAAGAGAGGATACGAGAGTCACGTTTTTTTTTACAATCTCGTGGTCCCGAAAACTTGAAAAGAAACATTTATTTGCAACTTAAAAGATAATTTGAAAGCCTCTAAAAATTGAATCTTGAACACTGTGTTTTCAGAAGGAAAGTTTTGTAAAACTATTGTTTGCAGCTTTTCCTTCAGATGAAACGGATGTTTACAACATTTATAAAGATTATAAATTCAATATGTGATATTTTCGTTTGCCGGAGGACAAATACAGTAACCCCGGGGACCGATTACTGTACTCCCAGATGAATTTCGAATTTTTTGTTAATTTTTTTAAAATGAAAATTTGGGCCCTTTGAAATGGGACTACAGTAATTCTCCCTGAAATCGCGTTTTCAGCATTTCATTCTCATCTTTCAATTTCAACTCATCTTTCAAACGGCGTAATTTCCATTGTAAAACCATTTTTTTTCCAACGCGCTATACGTTTTTCCAGTGGCCATTTTCGGTTGACCGTTGTTTACAATACTCAGATACCACAAATAGGGGTGGCAAAAACTGGGGCCTGGTCGGGCTGAGAAAATTGGAAGCGGGCCGGCCCCATGATTTTTACAAATCAATCTTTTAATGTAAATCTTTGTAACGTCAAAATTTTTTAAGGTCATTTTTAATTGAAGCTTTGTTTTCAAGGTGCACAACAAACGGTATTATGGAGGATTCGAACGACTCTATACGCATTTTGTATGTTTTCATGGCCGAGTGGCTAATAGGTCGGACTTTTCGAAGTGACCCTAGTTCGATCCCCCCGTCGACAAAACTTTTTTGCATTACTGGTTTTATATAATTTTTATGCTATAGACACATTTTCTGTGCATGAGTAATTTAACACTTTTTTGTTATCTAACTTTTGGAAATATACCGATACCGAGGACCGGCCCAAGCTGGCCCGGGATGGGCCGAGAAAATTTGGATGGCGGGCTTTGAGCCACCCTTGCCCACAATCAGCTGGGATTCGTAAAGGCATTAGGAATTTACAGTGCACAGATGGCGTCGACCGTAAAACCTAGTGGGTGGGATAAAAAGTCTCCGGGAGTTCACGAGTGTGGTTAACATTTAAGGATAACGTGAAAAGCCCACGATGAAAGCCGTAATACTTTTAGAAAAAGTTCGCAGATGATACTTTTAGGACACACGGTGTTTGAACAGAGTAAATCCTTTTTGAAAGCCCACACCTAAGCCATCGCATTTTAATGTTATTCAAAAAGTTTATAAATAAGTTAGGTAATAGAAGTCAAAATACAACGACTATTAATCAGCTGACGAGAATAAGACGAATAGGAATGAAATAATGAAAAGAACGAAATTATATCCCGGATATGGGTCCTAGAATAGTCGGAATGACTCACTGCCCCTGTTGTAGCCAATCTAGTAGTCATTAAAATTTGTACGAACCCTGTCCCCCTCTAATCTCTTTTTTTGAATCGTAAATGATGCGGCTTCCGGAGTTTCCGTGTATAAAATCGATGTTCCGTGATAAGTCTAATCAGACCAGCCATGCTGCCCCTGCTCCTTGCTCTCGTCGCTGCAGTCGCCGCAGTTCCAGTCCAGAACTCCGTAGGGGATTTACTAAGATTTTCCTGAAACTCTTCTAGGTTGTGTATGCGAATGCCGTAGACTTTTCGGCTCTTGCCCCCACCGCCCTCTTCAGTTGCCTCAAGTCTTACAACTATAGAGTTGTTTTTGTTAGGTTAGTTTCAACGAATTTATTATGATGATACGTTTACTTATAAGTTACGAAAATTACAAATAATGCCAACTCAATTCTGACCAATACTAGAATCCAGGCTTCAGTTTGAAGCTGTACATTCACTTACTGGATAACTTATACCCTTTTGCCTGGCCTCGTAAATTTGATTTTTATTGAGAGCGTGGAAACACCAGAGATCCCAGTGTGGCGCGCAATCATAACGATATTTTTTGTCACAACTTCGGGCGCCCCTTTTTGTTTACTTTGCTTCAAACGTGAAAAAATGGGGTTTTTCTGAATAAGGAGAATGAGATCTATAAATGCATCACAAACACAGAAAAAATATTTTACGCAGTCGTTCCCCTTCAATTCCGATAAACATTTGGAAGCACTCGTGTCCAACTAGCGAGGGCTTGCCTATGATTTAAAGTAATAACTGCCTAATGCCTTGCCAGAATCAATTTTACATTGTGTATTTGTCATTTTGAAATAACCTGCAGGAGCAAATGAGGATAACGGCGTTTTCGGGAAACCTCGGCACCCCATGGTATATTTTAAGTGCCCATATGGGTCACAAAAGGTTCAGGAAACCCCAACTAAAACACCGACACTCAATGTTTTGGTCAGATTTTAGTTTCAATGTCATCCTGATGAAGATTTGAATTTGGCAAAAAAATTTTGCAGAATCAGCTAGCTTGATATTGCGTAACATATGTGACAATCCTAGAAACGGTTGAAAAACCACGATGTACCTTCTAAAAACTTACTTCTTTTGGGCAACTTCGTGATATGCCTTTACTTTTTGAGCACATGTTCTGGGTGGACCTTGCGTTTTACCGGCCAAAGAAATGTGATTCAAAATTCATACAAGCATGCACCTGGAAAGGGGAAAAATCGGGGTGATCTGTAATTTTTTCTGGTTCTGTAAATTTTAAACATGTTCTATCAGAAAAGTAAAATCATCGAGCACATTTCAAAGAGAAAAAACCGTGATTGCTGACCGAATTGGCTCTGTGCGATTCCATACCATAAAGCTTGAAGGTCAACTCCAAATCCGTATTTCTTGCAATCAATCCTTTTCAAAATGCATCGAAAAATTCTCACAGTTGACCTTCAGTGTGTCGATCTGCTTAAAAACGCCTTTTCAATGCATTTTTCAGAGTTTATAACCCTGCCGGAGTCGGAAGCTTTGACTACAACGCCGTGACCAACATCCGCAACGCTTATAACAGTTCGTTCCGACCCGAACCTTCTATAATTTAAAATTCAGATGGCATCGGAACGGAAGTTTACATGACCCCTCAGCCCAAGTCCAACAAGACCGCCGCTCAGCAATTCGACGAGACCTACAACGGTCTGTCTAGCAACGGAATCACCATCCGCCAGATGTGGCTGCAGGTTGTGTCTCCTGCCAACTGGGGAACCAACCAGGGAGCCAACCGAAACTTTATCAGCAGCGTTCTCGTCAAGGCACAGGTTTGTGGTTTGTAGCAGAGCCTTGGAGAGATAAGTTTCCAGAACAAGGGAGTGGCTGTGGGAATCTACACGAGCGCCTACGACTGGGGACAGATCACCGGAAACTCCACCACTGTTGGAGGACCTTCTTTGTGGTACTACAAGGTTTATGGACCCGGAGTCAATGGAGAATCCACCGCCAACTTTAACGACTTTGGCCGATTTGGACCTTTCACGGCAGCCTCGGTTAAGCAGTACGGACAGAGCGAGAGCTTCTGTGGAATGACTGTCAACAAGTGAGTGAAAAACAGGGTAGGCGCGGTTTCAAGCTCAGTTTTTTTTGCTCAGAATGGCACATTTTGACCCGAAACTGATGTTTTGAAACGTTTAAACCATATTGGTTTGGTGTTTGGTATCTGGCCCAAAGATGGAAAGCCCTTATGGAAACCGCGACGTCCCCCACACGCGACGTTGTAAAAAAATTTATTTTTTACTAGCGTGCTCAATTTTAATATACAATTAAAGGGAGAGGCCCACGTAAAATGAAGAGGAGGACCATGCTAATCATAAAATTCTCTGCATTTCACAGTTGAAAATGACACTCTCTCGCCTACGTTACGCTATGGACAGGTCCATTTTCATTTTTGTGGGCCTCTGCCTTTATACGCTTCGGAACGAAAACATTAAAAAAAATGTTGCCGCCTACGGCCCGATAAATGACCATGCGACGGCCTTTCCTATTGTTAAAATGGAATTTTGCCAAAACCTCCTCTCATGAATTTGAACAACGAGTCCCGTCACGAAAAGCCCTGTAAATTTGCAAAACCTGTGAGTATGCCTTGTGAACACACTCGCGGGTTTTGGAAACGCGTCAAAAGTTTTAATGGCGAGACTCTAAATTGGCAAAATGCCAAGTACATTGTTTTATTTCCCTTAATTTCCTTCAAGTACTAAAATAGAAAAAGAGGTATTGCACAGGCGTTTATCTCACCTCAACATTAAGCATAAAAAGGTTTATAACTTTTTCGAATACATTTGAATATTAACTTAATGGCAGAAAATTCTAGTTTTTTGGGCCCGCGTAGCGGGGCTTTGACTTCTGGGTACAACACATTTTCATTCAAATAAATGGAACTTCAAATAGATTTTGAAGTCCCTCCACGATAAGCCACAGAAGGCAGTTGGGTCCCGCCACAAAAATCTTTTTCTGAAATCACCAAAAACCGCCTGTATTTTTAAAGTTTGGTATTTTTTAAGCTCAAGGGTTTTCGTGGCGGGTGCTAGTTCAATTTTCCTTCGAGTGCTAGTTCAATTTTCGCGACCTCGGTCCGAAAACTGAACAATTTAGGCTTAGGTTCCTTTTAACATCTTTTGTAAACTACTAGTTTTACTAAGTTAAACTGAAAACGCGACTCTTGAAAACCGCATCAAAGTTCATTTTCAGGGACGTGTTCGCCGCCTCGAACAAGGCCTTCGAAGTCTTCGCCGCCCCCAAACAAGATAAGGACGAGATCTTTGTCGGTGGCTTCGTGGAACACATTTGAAGCTTTATCTAATAAACACTTCTATCGCTAGTTATGTGTATTTGGATCCCGGAAATTGGAGACACCTTCATATTTCCCGTTCCTTTCAGTAGAGAAATTACTCTTCTACGAATAGTTCGATTCAGAAATAGGTACACGAAACAGGGACTTGCTGAAATTTTTTGTATTTGAATTTCACAACAGGGATTTACCGCTACAAATTTGAAATGCCAATCCAGCCACTAGAATGAAAGTGTCGGAGACTTCGAAAAACTGCATGTAAGTGTACAAATAAGAAGCTACGTTCATTGTGCCACACACTATGGCACTTTGCACTAACACCTAAAAATAAAAAGTTTTGATCACGCGTTTTGAGTTAGCATTAGCGAAGTACACTTCTCGCCAAATCTACTTCGGCCAATTTAGCTACGTACATAACCTGAGTATGTAAGACATTACGCGAATTACTCTAGGAACAACATCAAAACATTGGCACGTTCAGCCGAAATACTTTTCCCCTTTTTTTCAGGAAAATGAACAAATATCACCGCCTGAGTTTTTGGGACCCCCGAAGGGGAAGGACCTCGAAAAATTGATTTTAAATCTTTTTAATACAACGTCATAAAATTGAATATGAATATTCCTTTTCTATGTTTTGGAATGCAACCGCTGCAGGTAGCTGCAGGTGAACACGGCAGGGAACGGCGAGAGAGCGCGAGAAATAGCGAGACGCAGAATGGCGCGCAATTCAAACGATATTTTCTTCCGGCACTCCTAATTAGGTTCAGTTTGCTCCGAACAGAGAAACTGGTGCACTTTACTGAATCGGAAGAATTAGATCGGCTAATGTATATAGTGTGTTTCCGAAAAACGGCACTGGTTTTTTGACCAAAACCTTTAAGGAAGGGGCATTAGGTCCCGCCGCGATCCGTTCATTGTCTGTGCACTCCTCTTTTGCAGTGCTATTTCGCTCATTTAATTTGAATTCACTTCAATGTTTCAAGTGGTTTTTGGTTAAACACGAGTACAAACCAAGTTCGCTAAAACGTGGCAAACCATTCTTTGGAAATCCAAAAAAAATCTTCTTTGCCCGGTCCTTCCCTTTTTAAAGGCAGAGGCCCAGGAAAATGAAAAAGGACCTGTCCATGACGTAACGTAGGCGAGAGAGTGTCATTTTGAATGATGAAATGCAGAGAGTTTTACGATTAGCATGGACAGATCCCCCTCTTCATTTTACGTGGGCTCTTTAAATTGCCCGAGAAAAAACTACTTGTGCAAACAAAAAAAAGGAAGTGGATATGCACGTTGAAAAACGAAACTCTCACTAGATCCCAAGAACGATTCTTTTTAAATTATAGATCGAAAAAAACATTGTTGCTACCATTCATGATTAACCATCACTTCCTCTTCCACATCAAGTTTTTAAAGTAACTTGGCTGAATCAGCCTCAATGACGGCAGTTTCTAACTTTTTACCATTGGCCGTTTGATTTCAAGGTTGGTCATTGCTCTTTCTGATAAGATGTGCACTTCGAATGAAGTCATTAGGATGTAAAAGGTTATTCGATTTAAAAATTGATCTTAGAAAAGGCGATAACACGAATTTGCAAAGTTTTTAAGCGGATACGGGGAAGTGAAATGTCCACTCGGCTTGGTGTCAACCGTTTTTCAAAGGTGTTTTTAAAAACTAGTTAGCCGTTTCCCGTTTTTAAAAGTTTTGAGAAAAAAACCCAAAGCCTGAAAAACAGCAAATTTTTCAGTATTTGTCCGAACGCTTTTTCCCCGGGAGTTTTCGGTTTCGGCCAATGAGCATGTTTCTGGAAAATAATTTTTCCACGGTATAACTTATACATAAACATGATTATGAGTATTCTCATGCAAGCAAGTGTCTCCACCGTAACCCGGGACCCGAAATGACCCGGCCCCAAAAGTTTCGGAAATTCTTAATGGGGAATAGGGAGGTCCTACACAGGATTAATGAGGTTATTTTTCTCTGCAAGATGTCATTCTAAAAATATTAAAAAACGAAATTACGCCCACGTTTCATTTCAGTCTAAGTGCATTCACTAACTTGTTATCCCAAGTAGCACAAACGTGATTAGGTTATGATTCTGTTATGATTGATATTGCAAGCATAATTCCTGCACTTGAAAAGTACAGGGCAATGGGGAATTTCTGCTTTTGATATTTTCGTCTCTGCGCGTCTTCTTTCAATTTGCTCTCTAGTTTGCGGCGTGCACGGGTAGACCACGGGTCATCGTGGTGGGACCCAACGCTAAAATCCTTTAAAGTTAACCATAGATACAAAATTTAACCATAGATACTGAACCATTTTAATTAGTTTTATTTACAACTTAATTCATTTTACAATCCGTCGTTTTTGATCATCGCTGCGGGACCCATTGAAAGCGAATGAAATGAAATTTGCGAACCTTGCATTGCAATGGCGACATGTGCAATCCACCGCTTAATCTGGATTTCAATATACAATAGGAACAAATTATCAAATAATTAATAGTAACAATTACAGCTGTAGAAATATTTAGTCCCACATGGACGTAATTCTTGAATAATTCTATTTCCTGGAAACAAAAGACGATAAAACTATATCCTTGCAGCAAACCACTGATTCATTCTGAATAAATGGGATGAAAAACCAAGCTCCCTTCGTGGAGTTGAAAACAGCATGACGAGTGAAAAATGCAATGAAGGGAATGACGGCGATTGATGGAATCATCCAGAGGTAAACTCTTCGCCCTGAAAAATTACAATTTTGGACGTTTTTCTGAAAGTAACCGGAAAATAGGGAATCAAACTCCATCATTGTGCACAATCTGTTGATTGAAATGGAGACGCAATTTATACAGGATGCACACCAGATTCCTGCAAGAAAAAATATACTGATCGTCAAGCGAAATTTCCCTTTTACCATTGATTTTTTGTCCAACCGACATGTGCACCGTTGAATAGTTCACCTCACCATAATGATTGGTTATTGTCTTTCACCGTTCGGCCACCCCAGATCTTCAAATTTTTTCGGAAAAAGGGTGGATATGGAAAATCACGAATAGCGCCAATCAACAGCCCCTACAAAATTACCCCCCAGGCGCTCGACAACAAAACTTTTACGCTTAAAATACTAAAATCAGGTGCAAAAATAATAGGGCCACCCCTGAAAAACCGTCATTTCGAAGCAATTTTCAACTTTCAGCGCTACGAATGCACTTATCCAACATTTAGGAGAAAGGTTTACGATGTTATAAGCTGCAATCGTATTCCAATTTTCCCCTTATACAGTTTTCTCGAAAAACATGCTTTGTAACAAAAAATTGTGATTTCAGATGCTGACGTCTCTCCCAAATGTCAGATTAGTGCATTCGTAATGTGGAAGGTGAAAATTACTTCAAAATGACGGGTTTTCAGGTTTGGCCGTATCATTTTTGCAAGCTGATTTTCGTATTTTCCGCGTACAATTAAAATATGCAAGTTTAATTTTCTGTCATCGAGAGCCTGGGGGTAATTTTGTTTGAGCTGTTGATTGGTGATATTCACCATTTCCCATACTCACCCATTTTCAAGAAAATTTGTAAAATCTGGGGTGGCCGTATAATTATTGCACGCACTGTAGGTGTGTCAGTGATGGAAAGCTTACACAGCCATTATGCAAGGCGGGCGTTTAAACATAATGGGACTGAGCCTGTTAAACGTCGTGCAGTTTCATAAGAAAACGCAAAATTTATTTTCTTGAAAGTAATTTTGTACAGTTAAAAGGAACTTTTCATTGACAGTTTTAGTTGTGATTAACTAATTTTTCTATGTTTTATTTTCGGAATGGAACCCGAAAATCAAATTCGACCTTTTCTGATTTTATAACTTACCCAATCCGAAAGCTCCTGGAACATACGTCATATTAGGAAAAGTGCAAAAAACGGCACCTTCAATCAGCAAAACCCCAGTTAGCAGACTATTTCCTATCAAATTGCCTACAATTGAATTATAGTTAACAAACAATTCTTCAACAAATCACGTACATATATCGGTGTAACAGTTAAAGTACATAATTTTAAAGCATGAATTGTTGAGAATATATTTATGAGTCATTGCCATAATGACCAGTATATAGAGCATCTAAAACACTAGTTTTTTTTAAAGGGCAGATGACTTTCCGTAAAAATGACTCCAGAAACGATGTAATAACATCCCAGAATAGGTCTGGCAGTTCCCGTTGCTTGCCAATCTTCCAAAGTTTTGCCAGAACAATTGTACTCGGATGGGTCTGATTTCCAAAACAGGTTGGGATAGAGTTCGAGAAACATTTGACTAAACAACAATTGCTGAGGAAGGGGCGTGGCAGATAGATGAAAAAGAAACAGCGATAAATTAAGAAAAATCGGAAAAACATGATTTGTGATTGAAATCTAGAAATCATGCAAACATCTGCCAACAACGATTGAGTTAGCTTAAAGAGTGACGTTCAATGCGAGACATGTATAAGTGAATGTGCTTGATCTGTGTTAACAATCAAGAAAAGCATTTAAAGGGAGCATCCGGGATATTTTCATAATCTTAAAGTATAATACAATAATTAGTAGTCATAATGCACTTTTTCATATGTAAGCGTTCGGCTGGTCATTTTTGCTTGAATGATTATAAGATCTAGATCTATCTCAGCGGCTCCCAACGTCATTAGAGTGGCTGTCTGTGAGCCGATTTGGCTGCGTACATGGCCTGAGTATTATACAAATCATGCAAAACTAAAAATACAATCGTTAGATGCAAGAAAGTCTTGTAAACTAGAAAAAAATAACGTCAAGTCAAATACGCTTAAAGGCAGTGTGTCACGAAAAATGAAGGCATGTACGGGTGGACCTGTACACAGCGTACCGTGAGACGAGAGAGCCATTTTCACCATAAGAAATGGGGAGAGCGGCATGCTAATTGTAGTTCGAAAATTCCGCGGGAAAACTTTGAGGAGTCAAAGACTAGCAATGGAAACAGGTTTTCGGCAAAGTATATACATTTTTCAAATCGTCGCCGAAAGGGATAATTTTGGAAACGTATAGGTTTAAAATCTGAGTTGGTCGAATTTTGGTGACACACTGTCTTTAAACAAGCAGTTTTCATAACTTCGCGCCGCTCAAGATACATTTAATTGATCCTAATTTGAACAAGTGTGCTTTGGAATTACATGGGTTTGGAATCACAACCAAAATACATTTCTTTACAATTAAAATCAAAATATTTTTTATACTCAAGCCTAGGGACCGCCAAGGTTGGCGCCGCGGGGTTAGCTCGAAATTGTAGAAAAAGGGTTTGACGACTGTGTGCGCCTATTTCGCCAATTTTTTTGTCTAAATAATTAAAATGGGTTTCATCTAGTGGAATATTGTCATTAAAATATCAAAAATAGTGTTTAAATTTCGGCTTGCGGTCCCTATTCAAGCGTTAGCTTTTTTTCCCATTTCAGAAAAAGGCGACGCTACCTAAGCGAACCTGTTTGTAAACTTAGTTGAAACTTTCTAAAATAAGCTCCTAAAATATATTCAGGAAAACAAATTAATTGAAAAAAATGTGATATCAATTTCATTTTTTAAAGCTATGGGAGCGCAAGAGCCGAAAGTGGATTCGTCCTCGTGAGAATTTCATCAAAGACGTAGCTCATTTTTCAGTTCTCTGAATTAAGCAAGACGTTTGTAGTTTGACAATACATTTGCGTTTTATGCCGCAGGCAAATTAAAAAGTGGTGAAGTTATCACTTAATCTGTGCTGTTTTAAATCTTTGAACAAGATGAGTAGCGACAGTAAACTACGTGCACACGGCAGAAATCTTTCGCGCGTATACTTCTCGCCCACGGACCTTTCCTAAAGTTTCCATGACCTGCACATCTAACGCGCGAAATAGTGGGCAAGCCGCGGAGACGCAGACAAAAAGCCGCTTGTTTCCCGCTGCCGGCTAGGAAAGGTCGCTGGGCGACGAGTATATGTGATTGCACAGATTTTTTCTTTCAAAATCTTTGCCTAGAGCAAAGGATTACAAGAAGGATTAGGATTCAAAGAATAAAGTGCGATTGAAACCTTGATGTTACAGCAATGAGTTATTCTACCTAAAAGAAATTGTACTGTGACCATCCGAACACGCTTTTTCTCCGAGAAATCATGCATGTAACACAACTGAAGACTTTTACGCATGAATGACAAGAAAGAACTTTATTGTAAAAGAAAGACGTAGATCTTTTAAACTCAAACACCGAACCAATGATTACAACTTTCAATTTACTTTTTGAAACAATCGACAGTTTAATCCATCACATTTTATTCGGCCATTTCCTGCGCTGCGAATGCTAATTATGTGTTGACAAGTTTTTCTCCGAATTAATCAGTTGGTTGGAAACAAACAAACAATTTGTGTTAATCAAAGGAAAAACTGGCGCCAAAGTTTCCTCAGCCTATTTGGCTGCGTACATGGCTTGAGTATTCTACAAACAAAGCAAAACTAAAACAACATAGTTCCTTGCAAGAAATGCATAAGTGAATGTGCTTGATCTGTCAGATATAAAAACACTTTAACGGATGATCCAGGACATTTTTTTTTTCTGGAGAAGTAGGAACTGTTTACTGCATGTCATTCGTTAGAAGTGGGCAATCCAATCGCCTAATCTGCCGGACAGAATAAAAGAAAAGAAGAAAAATAGAAGACTCGAGGCTTTCATTCCCCATCTGATCGCTCACTTATTCAAACACACACTCACTCACTCACTCATATACACACACACGCTCACACACACACACACACACACACACACACACACACACACACACACACACACATACACAAGCGCGCGTAAGAGATATATCATCTTGTATTCTGAATTTAGGCACAATTGTACAATACTAGTTCGATTAGCATGAGATTTGCATGATATCTTTTTAATTGAAAGTATTAGACTATCTACGAAATTAGCATTCTGCTACTGCCAAGCCCTGATCCTGGGCTTTTTCTCACTTTTCGCCTCTTATTTCTCCGCGGTCTTCTGCTGCTTAAAGATGAATACCCCATCTCGCCGTACGATTCTTCTCTCAACTCATCCCATTATCTTATAGCGCGTTACAACTTCCGTCCTCGTCCTGGCAGGAATTTTGTTGGAGTGAGAGGAACGAGGAACCGCCACCGGCCACGCAAAGGATGCCCTGTAATCCCCCAACCGTACGTTTTGTTCATCCAACCCCCCTCTTCTACCTTTCTTTTCTTTCTGCCTCTTTCATTTCCAATCGAGAGTTCTAAAACATTTCTATTTCTTTGATTAATGTCTTTGCTGTGCATGCACTTTTTGGAAAGCCTACCGAAAATGTTGCGGCGAAGGCAGAAAATTGCCGAGTAGTTGTATTCTAATGCCGAGTGTCGCGTTGTCTCGCATGCTAACGCAATAGAAAACAGTGTCCGCTTGTGAGTTAAAGCGCATCATATCAAAGCACACGGGAGAATAAGTTTTAGGCGTAATTATTTTCACTCGATTCAGCACGGGAAAAATTGGGGCCGGACCATGCAGAGAAAAGTTTGGTAACGGGCCGGCCCGAATTTTCTTTGTTTTTATGTGATTTTCTCATTGAAAATGGGCATAAATTGTAAGTCGGGCCGACCCGGGTCGTAAATTGTGGAGTGGGCCGGCCTGGGAGGGTCCCCCTCCATGGTTCACTTGACTTCTGCTCTTTAAGCAAATAGAATCTCATCCCAAGATTTGATTTGGCAGAAGTCAAACTTAAACAGTCGAACTAATGTTTATGGAATTTACGACTCTTTTAATTTTACATTGTATAAAAGACTGTTTACAGAGGATCTGGTCCGTCCGCGCCCTACTCCGACCCTACGCTTGATCATCGCGTCTTTCTTTTCGCTTGGTTGTCTCGCCCACCCGAGGTTTGCAGATTGATCCAGTTTTACAATGTGGGAATATTTAGTGCGCCAGGGTGAGCGCAAGAAGCTGAGGAAAGCTGGGTTGACGCCGGCTGCTGTCCTGTCGCCACTACCCAGCCTCTCCCCTGGGATTCCTCCCCCAACCGCTTCTGGAACTTCCTCCTCTTCCGATTCCAGTAAGAATTGCCCCCCTCTCTCTCTCTCTCTCTCTCTCTCTCTCTCTCTTTTTCTCTCCCTCTCTCTCTCTCTTTCTACACGCACATGCTTACGCTAGTTTTCGTAGTTTTCTACAAAAAGTGTTTCAGACATCTCCGTTGGGCTGAACAATGGATTCCTCCGCTCGCCAGGTTCCTCTTATGCGGAGAGAACCGCAAGAGGAAGCAGTTCAAACTGTAAGTTTAGGAGACAATATCTCCTCTCTCTCTCTCTCTCTCTCTCTCTCTCTCTCTCTCTCTCTCTCTCTCTCTCTCTCTCTCTCTCTCTCTCTCTGTTTTCTCGCTCACCCATTAAAGCTCTCTATCCCTTTGATATTTTGCTAATATAATTGTTTTTAGCCTCGGTTCTGTCCATCGACCGCACGCCGTCATCAGGATTCTCGATGGACTACGTCTCCTGGCCATCGTTGAGGCAAGAGTTCTTCGCAGAAAACCCGGATGATCGTAAGTTATTGAATCCTATCTCTCTGTAAACTCCTCGCCAAAACTACTTCGGCTGAAAACTGGCCACGCCCCTTTTGTAGCCCACAATTTTGATGTAATAATGGGTTACTCGAATATCAACATCAGAATAATCTCACTCATTTCCAAAACCCGCCCTATATTACCTTTCTCTGGCATCTTCTTTTTCTGGCTCATTTGGGTCCTTGTATAGTCTTGTAAAGTGCTGTTTCAGACAACCCTACCGCGGAAGCTGAAAGTAGAAATGCCAAGAAGTGGGATTTTGAGGAGTACGGAAAATAAGACGTGGGATATACATGTATAAGTTTTCAATAAATGTTTTTCAGGTCGACTACCCTGCCATGACGGATGAGGATATCAAAGGCGTTCAGCCAATAGGACGCCAACTCCTTCGCTCTTCAAGTTCAGGATTCAACATTTTTTTTTACAACTATGTATATTCGAATAAAGAATTGAATTCGAATTGAGACTAGTTTGCGTTTAAAAATTCACAAAGGGAGAATTAAAAAACAAAAAACACTGAAAACGGAAAAAGGGTAACGATTCCTAAAATCATTCCTAAAATAGAAAAGCAAAGGTATAAAAACAAAAATGGTATTTTTTAAATTTTTTTTAGCAATGGTTTGTGATTGCAGGATTAAAAGTGGATTTGTACTCGGGAGAATTTCATTTCAGGAGATATTTTTCGTTTCTGAAAACGAAGCATCTGAAATCTGAAATCTCTTTTTTCTGTATGTGCGGAATTTTGTTTTCAAAACCCAATTAATGTAAAAAAAACTTAGATCGAAACTAGCGGTAGTTTAATCTGTTTTGGCTGCGTACATGGCCTGAGTATTATACAAACCACGTAAAATTTAGAATGCCATCAAAAGTTTAGAACCCGTCTTTGGAAAACATTATAGTATGTTTCCAATCGTGAGTTTCTTAAATGACAGCCAAAGTTTGGGTTACAGTAAAGCCGGTAGTAGGGTAAAGCGATTGCGCATCGCAGGGGTCGATCCTCGCGCCACCCGCTTGACAAGCGAACAAGTAGTCAATGCGCCATGGGGACATCATAGCGGGCGCCGCACGTCTTGCCCATAAACTTGCCCACTTGGGCGATTGAACAAAAAACAAGGGACTACCAAGAAAATGGCATTCCACTCCACCAAAACTTAATTTTAATTGTTTCTACATCTGTCGCAGCATTAAATGTAACACCACCGAACAAAATAGAAGCCCAATCCCATTGTATCGCTTCCAAAGTGATAAATTCCCTCGATATCACAGATAAAAGCAACTTTTATTAAGAAAATATATACACCATTTTATTAAGAAAATATATACACCAAACCATAAACAATGCCAAAGAATAACATAATAACAATACAACGTAATACTTTTATTAGAAACATCGGATCGCAGGGGGTTTGAGAATTAAGAAGGGTAAACGCCAAAATATGATAATACTTAAAATTAATATAAATTTTATTTGTTTTTACTTAGTCTACCGTCTTAAACAATTAATATATTTTTGTAAAATAAAATTTAAAGTCATGTAAAACTCTTTTTACCTTAAGCATATGTTATTGAAGAGTTGAAACGAGTCGATTCAGCTTTTTTAACCGGATCCAAGTGATTTTCAAGCGCAACCGGGTGAGTGGCTACCTCTGGGTAATAAAACGTAGATAAATTTCTTGGGATTCAATAAAATTTCTAAGAACTCGAAAAAAAGCTGTTTAAGACGCCGTCTCTGAGATACTCGATAAGCCCTAGGTCGTAAAAATTCAAAGTGGTTTGATCGGGCTCATTTTTTGTGTATGAGCTATCTAGGACCTTTAAACATGAAAAAGACGGTGAAAACCAATTATCGATTTTTCGGTCGGGGTACTGTAATTGGTCCCCGGGGTACTGTAACTACCTTCAAAATTGAGAAAACCTAAGATTTTAGGTATGGAATCGATTGCAAATTGTACGCTGACAAAGATTGTAATTAAACAAAACTTGGATTTCCTAACTTTTAAAACAGTTATGGCCCAAAACGTGACTGAAAACCCACGAAATTAAACTTTTCTTCCGCGAATCGAAAAAGGGAGCTATGCTTTATGTACAAAATATATTTTTTCTGGAATTTTAATCGATTCCGAACTTATTGAAAAACCCCAAGGAAGCGCGCGCGCCTCCCAATGCGGCGCCCTTCCGCGGACCCACTGTCGGTGATTTCCTCACCCAACGTTGCACAGGGAGTCAAAACGTTTTACAATGCTGTATTAGATATGTTTACGTGTTTAAAACACATTTTTAAACAAAATAGAATTTTTAACAAAAATTTATCGAATAAAAATACAAAACAAACAATGAAAGTTACAAAAAACAACTTTTCAAAACTTTTATGAAGACAATATGATTCTGCTTTCTTTTTCATCTTAAAGCTTATTTTTATTGATTTTTAGCCTTCAAAACCAATTTTAAACGGAATTTTTCGCTAAAGCGCGCGTCATTTCGTTTGAAACATCGAAATAGCGGCTGCCGCATTCCACTGTTTCAACGCGGGCGGCGGCTTTGTCAGCCGCTTTCTCGTGAGAAAGCGCGCGTTTTTACGAAAAATTCCGTTTAAAACTGGTTTTGAAGGCTAAAAATCTATAAAAATAACTTTTCAGATGGAAAAGAAAGCAGAATCATATTCTCTTCATAAAAGTTTTGAAAAGGTGTTTTTTGTAACTTTTGTCGTTAGTTTTGTCTTTTTAATAGAAAAGTTTTTGTTAAAAGTTGTATTTCGTTTAAAAATGTGTTTTAAACATATTAACATAGCTAATGCAACTTTGTGAAACGTTTTGACTCCCTGTGCGACGTTGGGTGCGGAAATCACCGACAGTGGGTCCGCGGAAGGGCGCCGCAAAGGGCGGCGCGCGCGCTTCCTTGGGGTTTTTCGATAAGTTCGGAATCGATTAAAATTACGGAAAAAATATATTGTGTACTTCAAACATAGCTTAACAACATATCAAAAAACTGCGATACCCTTTTTCGATTCGCGGAAGAAAAGTTTAATTTTGTGGTTTTTCATTCAAGTTTTGGGCCATAACGTTTTTAGGAAATCAAAGTTTTGTTTAATTACAATCTTTGTCAGCGTACAATTTGCAATCGATTCCATACCTTACATCTCAGGTTTTCTCAATTTAGAAGGTTGTTACAGTACCCCAGGGGTCAATTACAGTACCCCGACCCAAAAATCGATAATTGGATTTCATGGTCTTTTTTCATGTTTAAGGGTCCTAGATAGCTCATACACAACAAATGAGCCCGATTGAACCACTTTGAAATTTTACGACCAAGACTAAATTGACAGGTGTCGATTTTTTCAGACAGCGCGTCTTAAAATGGGGAAATTTGTTCATTTATTCTGAGTTTAGCCTCCAAAAAGCTGAATTTTGCCAGTTTTACGTCGCTTTTAAGCGCTTGATCATGAAACTCGGTATATTTTAGCATTGGCGTTTACCCTAAAACAATTTCATGACAAAAAAGAAAATATACTATTAAAATGGTTTAAAGAGCTGAACCTGGGGGAAAAATAGCCGAATTCTGCTACAGGCGAGGTCCAACGCGCTCTCTGGGGCTCTGTCCACTGTCGCTTCAGATTTATAAATCTGAAAACTGACAAATTAAAAAGAAAACAAAAAAAACTAAAAAGAAAACAAGAGAATAATAATAGAAGAAAGCAATCACCAACGTGAAAACTCCGAAAACACCAATTTTGCGGATTAAAATCACATGATTTAGGTGAATTTTACCTTCCAAAAAATAAAAAATATTTTTTACAACGTATAAAACAAAAAATAACTACTCAAAATAAAATAAAAGAATAAAAAATGAAGAAAAAATAAATAAAACGCCACCGGCTGGCAGAACCGGCTGTCGTGTTGGGTCCCGCCGCGGCTGTCGTTAACTTGCCGCGGCGGGACCCAACACCCCGGTCCTTTAAGAAATGGCCAAAATGAGTTCTTCATTTTAGGAAACGCACTATACATCAAAGAAAGTATAGCAACGTAATTACGGGCGGCCTATTCCGCGGACCACTGTACATTAGCCGTTAAAGACCACACAAGTGTTGAAAACTGGGTTTGACGCATGAATTCTACATATAGCTGTCGCCGAGCATCGGCTATAAAAAGCCGCTTTTTCCCTGCGTCTTCGTTGCTCGCACACTGTTTCCACCTGAGTATCGCACGGCTGCTGCATTAAGACCGTTTTTGGCAGGATGCCGCTTTGGCGACAGCTATATAACGTATACAGCTCCATTTTCAATTTATTCGAAAGCCAAGAGAAGTTGCCCTTCCCGGTCAGAAAGTTGCTATGCTAATTTAGAATCTTCCAGTTGTGGCATAACAATTAGCAAATATATAAATTACTCCCTCATTAGCCTAACCTAGAAATTTGCATTGTGCAACGTGTTCCATCAACTACTTCGCCTAACGATACTTTTTGTTTACACGACCTTCGTCTTTTCTTCTCCCAGTTTTATCCCCTTTGACGCGAGATTTCTGTAAAAAAAAAAAAACATTTTTGTTTTTTATTATTATTAACTTGTAGTACAGTTTGTGGAACTATTAATTGCGCTATTGCTCGCTAGCTAGAGCATAAAGGTGGATGGATCGCTTGCTCTCTTGTTTACTTTTTGTATATGAATTCTGTTTGGCTGACAATTGTATTCACATCTCGAGACAATCTCTTCTCCCTTTCTCCCTCTCTTTCGGTTCTCTCTCTCACGCATTCAATCTCTTAAATCTCCTTGGATATTATACTATTTTAATTTTTTAGCGTCTTTTCCGTTTGTGGACGGCACGCCGTCTTCAGGATTTTCGATTGCCTCCGTCTCCGGGCCGTCGCTGGACCAGGACTTCTTTGCAGAATCCCCCGATCGTAAGTTATTGTATCCTATTTCTCTGTACAAATCTCTCTGTACCTATAGTTGCCGCCAAACGGGCATCATTCCATTTTGTTCCTTTATTCTCTGTTGATGTTCAATTAGATTACGATTTTATGCAAATCTATCATCAACAGAGAATCATGGAACAAAATGATGCCCGTTTGGCGTCAGCTATATCTTACCTTTCTCTCGGATCTTCGTTTTTTATGGCTCATTTTGGTCCTCGCATAGTTTTGTAAAGTGCTGTTTCAGAGAACGCAACAGCGGAAACTAAAAGTGGAAACGCCGAGAAGTGGGACTTTCAGGAGTACGGAAAATTAAGACGTGGGATATAGATATATAAGTTTTCAATAAATGTTTTTTCAGGCAGCTGGTCATTCCTCGAACCGGTCGACTACCCTGCTTTGACGGAAGAGGAGATCAAAGGGATTCCGCCAATCGGACGCGAAATCCCTCGCTCTTCAGGTGTGTTTGAAATATTAGCTCTCTCTCTCTCTCTCTCTCTCTCTGATCGATTTCATTTCTTGTTATCTGTTTCCATAATTCTCCAGCCGACTTCCTCTTTTTTAGTATAAGCTTGATTTTCAGCGAACAAAGTGCCCGAAATCGCTCCGAATGAAGACAGACTCAGGGAGGAGCCAGTGGAGCAAGAAGGAGTCGAGGAAGATCAAGGATAAGTGGAAGTACAAGAGGAAGTGACTGAAGGAAGCCAGGAAGCAGATGAGGGAGACGAAGACATTGTCGAGCAGGAGGGTATGGTTTTATCATTCATTTTTGTCGAAAGAATTGCACGAAACCCGTGCTTCTTTTTCAATTTAGAACAACTTTTGCAAACATCCGACTCACTCTTTTTTAGTGTAAGCTTGATTTTCAGCGAACATCGTACCCGAGAGGACCACGAGTGAGATCAACTACAGGGAGGCGCCCCCAACAGAGGACGGGATGAGCGATCAAGATGAGCGCAGGGACAAAAGTAGAGGAAACCTGGAGGCAGAGGAGGGCCAGGGAAACACAAACGAAAGAGGTGTCGGAGAAGAAGTGCAGTTCGGGGAGGCTCTGGCAGGTATGGTTTTGGCATGCATTTTTGTCAAAATAATGACACCAAACTTCTAATTCGCTTTCAATTTAGAACAACTCGCAAACCCGTGGCCCATTGAGCTATTAGTTGCGGCGCCCTCCCTTTGAAAGCGTCTGCGTCTCCGTGTTTTGCACGCTCTTTAGATGTGCAGGTTTATGAAAACTCAGTTAAAGGGCTCGTAAGGGGCCTTTTCTGATTGGGAATGGAACGTATGCTAATCGAGCCATTTCAATTGAAATGATTTTTCCGAACACCGCTCCAGACAACGGCCGTGCGCAAAATGCTTGCCAAGTCTTCATTAGCATGCGATTCTGAAAAGGCCCCTTACGAGCCCTTCAATGATGGAACCCCCACAGCATATCAATCTATGTTGACTTGTGTTAGTCAGAACGAATTCGACGCCTTGATGGAATTAACAACTCTTCTTTTTTGAATCTAAAATCGAAATAGGAATATATTTATGCGATTGAAATTTCTCCATAGCTTCCAATTCAACGGATTGTCGTAGAGGCGCTTTAATGCCAATTGTATTTGGAATTATCGGGTTTATTAACTATGTTGGGCAAACATTGGGCCTATATTGTCGCAACTGGTCGAGAAAAATTGGGGAAGCGGGTCGGCCCGCTTTAGGTAGAGTGTGAATATTTTGGAAACGTATTTAATTGCTCAACTGAAATTTTTCCACTTCTCAACTTCCCCTTATTTTTGCGAACGTTGAAATCTCTAATTTATCAAATTTCTTAGAAGGATTTTCTAAGATTTTGGCTGGCAGCGTAGTTTTTTTGTTGTTGTAAACTATGTATAAAACCTCCATAGTAAACTAAGATAGTTTTATTTTCTGAAATTTTCACAGCAAAACGCGGATAGTTATGTAGGACGATGGAAGAAAGAAAATAGTGAAGAAACAAGTTTTCTAGCCGTCAATGCAATCCCGTCCCCAATACAATTTATTTGTAGGGCTGGGCAATGCAGTGGCTCTCGAGCAGCTGGAACGATGGGTTGAATATGGTTGGATTCTCAAAAAAACTTTTCACATTTGTATTTTAGTTGAGAGGAAGTGGAAAGAGGCGGGTGTTGTGATGGCAGAGTCGACGGAGGGCGAACAGGGATACGGTTTAGGTTCATGTCTAGGAATAATTTTTGGTGTTTAGGATTTTGTTTTGTCTTAAAATGTCAGACTCTTGTGAAGTACCTCGGACTGTTTCCGCGTGCTCATCCTGACCTGCTCTTCTATCCATCTATTACTCAATGCGAAGTCAAGTATGGAGGTTTTGTCCCACGGTACACATTTAAACGTTTGCTGCGAAACACGGTACAATTTGAGCAATGTCCTTCAAATCAATCATAATTCAGCGTCCAATTGCTAATCTAACGGAGAACATCAGTATCGGGACAGCGACGGGAAATATTGAAATTTCGCTTGGAGAGCTCCAGTCTTCACAGTGGTATGTTGAAATGTTGCATAGGTTAAGTATGTTTTTAGCCCCCATCTCGGTGGATCGTGTTCTGCTGATGCTGACTCCAAAGTGATTTTTCTGTTCGGCTTAGCCGTGTCCTGTTGATCCGTCTGCTTTCAAAATCTGAAAAACCACGGAGCAGTGCACCGAGCGCTAATGATCCTTTCGGAAAATTTTGTTTTTCTACTTTGATACACCAGTTGTGGTCTTAACTAAATTAACAGAATCATGGTGGCTTCGGCAAACAGTGGCCCAATTGATGTTAATTCAATGTATTTTCAGGTCTCAATTCCAACGGATGCGCTGGAGCCAGTCAATAACGATGATTTCTTCTTTTGGCCAATGATCGTCAAGACCAACTTCAACGAACCCACCCGATTACTTAAATCTTTAGTATTGTGCAGTAACCTCTATTCCAATAAATAATTCGACTGAATTGTTTGTCCACTTTGCTCAATAAAAAAGACACAAAGAGAAATCTGTATGAGCGCTAAAAAGGAAGAAAAAGTATTAACCAAGAAAAAAGTTTATAATCAGGGCTTTTTTCTTTTCACTACACTTCACTGAAATCAAAAACGGACAAACCCTCAGCTTTTCTATAGATCGCCAGCATAAACATGACACACAATGTAAGTTTCCTCGAAACACCATTAATTTTATGTAATGGAAGGCACAATTCTGTCACCCGTCGCCCTTGTAGCCACGCCAGAAACAGGACCAACTTTGCTGATTTCCATTGGCGTTCTTCTAATCAAACAAATTACTCGTTGTCGAATAGTTGAATTTAGGAATAGATACACAAAGCACGGCGCCGCTGAAAATAATCGTAACCATTTTCGTCAAAACTTTTTAACCTGTGCAATACTGAAATGCTAACTCCGCCAATAAAATGAAATTTTCGGAAACTTTGAAGAACTGCATGTAGCTGTATAAATACGAAGCGGAACTCATTGTTCCACAGACTATCGAACTTTGAACAAGAACCTGAAATCCTCTTTTACGTGTCAAGTTATACTATCCGTTTTTTACAAGACTCAGTCTTTTTACAAGACTCGAGACTTTTTACAACTAAGAGCCACTGACGACCACTCTCAGATGGTCATTAGGTCAAGTGGATTGCGAATTAATGAATAGTGCAAGACAAATGGCATACTGTTATAATGCGTTATTTATTTAAAGGCAGTGTGTCATGAAAAATGAAGGCATGTACGGGTGGACCTGTACACAGCGTACCGTGAGACGAGAGAGCCATTTTCACCATTAGAAATAGAGAGAGCGGCATGCTAATTTCAGTTCAAAAATTTCGCGGGAAAACTTTGAGGAGCCAAATACGAGCAATTAAAACACATTTTTGGCAAAATATATACATTTTTGAAATCGTCTTCGAAAGGTTTAATTTTGTAAAGCGTAAGTGTTAAATTTTGAGTTGGTCGAATTTTGGTGACACACTGCCTTTAAAATGTATTGAAAAATTAAGACGCCGTCTCTGGAAAACTCGAGCAGGCTACTGTCTTAGAAATTAGGTCATAGTCTCAGAATCGGCTCAAATTTGGTCAATAACCTTCCTAGGACCACTATAGGACATTTTGAAAGTTTTAGCTCATTATCGATTTTTTGACCTGGGTTACGGTAGGGTACTGTAATTTTGCAAAATTGGTCAAAATCAATCGAAGTTGTGTTTTTCTATTTACTTTTGGCGTGAATACACTAAATCTAAGCTTTAAATAGTGCAAAGTTTGTGTACATTTGCACAGGGCCCAGAAAACCTCAAAAAAGTGAGATTTGACGTTTAAAAATGCAGTTTTTCGCATTTTTCGACATTTGACTTAAAAGACGCGCAAAATGTGAACTAGCCCATTAAATTCTTCTTTTTATTGCGCATCTAAACATATTTTAAGGTTAGGATTATCTGGATCCCATCATTACGAAAAATGCCTTTGAAAGCAAACTTTTCCATCAATTCGATCAGGGCAAAATTCATTTTTGGTAGGTCAAAAAAATTTTGACCTTGAAATTGGTATGAACTATTTAAACTCATCTTAAACAATATTTTTCCACTTTGTACAGGCACACTTTCAGAATTTTTCCCTGATCGAATCGATGGAAAAGTTCGCTTTCAAAGGCATTTTTCGCTGACAGTGACAGTGATATTAGGGCCGCTCGATTCTTCCAGAGACTGTGTCTTAATTCGGGGTTTACCCTCCGATAGTTAAATGCCCATTTTATTTTCTCCCTACAACTATAAAATTTGCAGTCACGTTTCCTTGTTCTGGCTACAAGATACGCTTCGAATGCCAGACATGTTTATCATAAAATATGCGACATTTCTGGTAACCAAAAACCATGGAGAGTGCGTTCCGAGACTTGTGTACCTTTAACTGCATCTTTGACATTGAAAGTCTCTCATTATTGCATGTTTTCATAAAACAGTAGAGACAAATGATGACATAGAGAATGGTCACTGAAGTGGCAGTAACTATGTTCAGCCAGGCGAGAAAGTAGTTCTTCAAGTGTTCATTTTCCTTAAACTTTAAAATGACAAGGTTCAGATGAATACCTTACATTGGAATGATCTTCAGGGAAAGGCGTGAAGAACCAAGAACCAAACTTTGCATTGAAGGTTGGCTGGCGAGTAAAAAATGCCATGAAAGGAAGCATAAACAAAGAAGCAGAGATCCAGAAGTAGACACGTCGTCCTTTAAAAATGCTTTAAGAGCATTTGAAAAACTAACCCGAAAAGAGAAAATCAGATTTTCCCATAATTGAGCAACAACGATTAATAGCAATTGACAGGCAGTTTATGCAAGAGGCACACCAGATTCCTGAATTTCAGAGATCATTCGCGAAAAAGCAAAAAGTAATGCAGACCTAATCCAAGGGCTCCGGGAATGTGCGTCAAGATGGGAGAAGTGCAGAAGATAGAACCTTGGATTAGCAAAAACCCGGTCAGAAGACTGTTTCCAATGAGATTACCTGAAAAGTTTACCTGTTCACGGAGACAAGACAACATAAAGGGACAAAAGTTCGGATGGCTTGCCAGTACTGAAAGAACGCCCTAACAACCTTGTTTCTTGAGCATCAAGACTCTCCGTAGTTTGTCACTGGGCTTTCTACATGGAACGGACATATGGCACGGCGCAATTTGGTGTTTGTATTTTCATTTTTTTAGATGTAGGAGAAGTATATGATATCAAAAAGGCAAAGCCTAGAGTTTCATACAATAAGGAAAATGAGGCCCACAAAAAAATTTTAAACAAGATGAAGACCTCTCCATGTTAATCATAAAACTCTCTACACATTATTGAAAATGACACTCTCTCGCCTACGTTACGTTATGGACAGGTTCATTTTCATTTGCGTGCGATTCTGCCTTTCAGCAAGTGATTCCAAAGTAAAAGTTTTTTGTCCCGCCAAGATGAGCATTGATCCACCAACGGCCTTTTCCTCTTTAGCGTTCGACGGAACTGCAGTTTCCAAAGCCAGCAAGGACACACCTTGTCAACCGCCCAGAACAGATTGTTATAGGTTTTCATTGTGTCAAAACTCTCGAATACCTTGAATACGCGGTATTGTCAGTGCTTATTGTGGCAGGCTTTTTTGTCAAAATGCGAGAAACGGGGATTGACACACTGTTATCCTCCTTTTACCAATTCTCTTATGGTCTCTCTCTCTCTCTCTCTGTGTGTGTGTGTGTGTGTGTGTGTGTGTTTGTTGTCCCCATGTGAAAGTGCGCTGGGTCCGTCACGTGTCTGCGTCTCCTCATTTCCCCTTCTCTTTCGTTGAAGGGGGTTCTAACTCCACGTAACTCTTACGGACAGTGAAGGAATCTGGCCGTTCCCACTGTTCATTTCGGGGGCGCAGCCCCCGGCGGAATATTCAGGACCGCCGTTAGGCGGGCCGGAATATTCCGGTCCCTTATTAGAGAGCTGATAAAACAGAGAGAGATAAAACGCTATGGTTTCTGTGACTCACTCTGAAGCCGTGGTCTATCAGCGTAAAACCACGCGTTCACTTTCTCAGAAGGGGAAGGTGAGATCGGCCGTAGGCCGAACTTCACGTGCTTCACGCCAATTTCAAGGCCATGAATGTTTGCGGCCGAAGGCCGCGACCCAAAAGGGTGCGCGCCGTTGGCGCGCGTACCCTCCTGGTTTTGTTTATATAGTGACTCGAATTACTCATCAACGTGGTGCACCCGATAGCGCAAAAAAAAAGTGGATTAACGTAGCTCGCCCTACAAGATCTGTTGGTATTAAATTTTATATACAGTTATGGTTTTTCCCTTGATTCAAAACGCATAACAAAGATCCACAAAGTAAAGAGATAAATTCCAAAAGGTTTGAAAATATCAACTGAATAGTTTGATTGTACAGGGCCCATTATACATTTGCGCAGCCCTTTCGAGAATCCGCTCGAACCAGATTTTCTCAAATTTTTCATAAACTCTTTCGCAGGTATTTTGTCTCAAATTTCTATTTTCTGACACTTCTATTTCTTTCATCCCTAAATGATGAGTGAGCATGCCTTATTCTCTTTTCTTCACAAAGAAGAATACAAACAACCCGCACAGTCAAACGGAAAGACGGTTTTAAACTTACAAATATCTGTGTAGCAGTTGAAATACATAATTTTAAAGCATGAATTATTTAAAGTAGATTTATGAGACATAGCGATAATCACTAATATGTACAGAACCTTTGTAATGTTTCGTTACCAACCCGTTCAGCCACAACTCACTGTAAAAAAGCTGCCAGAAATCACATAATATAGCCCGAGAGCAACCCTTGGGGTTTCCATTGCCAGCCATTGTTCTTCCGTTTTACGGGAACAGTTGTAGATATGGGGATCAGTTTGCCAAAACAGGTGGGGATAAAGACCGAGGAACATAATCAAAGAAAGTGAGACCAGGGGGGGGGGGGGGGGGGCGGGAAGAGCAGGGGGGCGGGGCGTGATACTTTGAAGACGATGTGCGATCAGAGAAACAATTCGTGGTCGTTGAATTTGCTTAATCTTCTGAACAAAGCACAGCTGGTGTTTGCCTAAAATTAATGAATAATATTTTAAAGGCAGAGGGTCACGAAAAAAGAAAGAAGGAAATGATGGCTTGGGGACCCCCTAAGCCATGACGTATTTTAAAGGCAGAGAGAAAAGTTTCCGGTCCCATATCTACCTTCGAAATCAACCAAAATGAAAATGATAACATCGGTGGTCCACAATCTAATTGTTTAAAACATAATCTCAGGGATAAATTTTTGGTGACCCTCTGCCTTTAAATTGTCGTTAATGTTTACATGTAGTTTTTCTTCTATAAAGTCATGAAGATTAAGATGTGCCCAATGTCAGGTGATGTTTCGAAAACACTTAATTACGCAAGTTTCCTTTTTTGTGGTATGAGTGTCCTTGTTATTGCTCGTTATTCATAAAAATATTCAATAAAGGCGACATCTTCCGGTTATAAAAATGAAATAGGCCAAACAGGTTTTATTAATTGTTAGTATTTAATCAGAATATATTTTTTTTATAATGAAATTGAAAAGAAGGAATTTGAATGATTCAGAAACATTATATGTTTTGTGATTTGGACTGCTACTGGCGCACGGCCGTATAATGCAATGGGCGTGGCGCACGGCAGAAAAAGGCGAGAGAGCGAGGAAAATCGAGAGACGCCAGATTGGAGAGGATTCACAAAAATATTTAAAAAATAAAAAGTTTTACTCGAGTTTCTGGTTATTATATTTCGGTTCACCTTTTATCCAAAAATCGAAACAAAATACTTTTATAAATCAAGAGAATGAGATCAACGCATTTACCACAAACACGGAAATGCTTCCCATGACTTTAAAGTGATATTTTTGCACCAGGAACACTTTTTTTTGCCTCAAATCATCAAAACATGTCTATATTTCGACAATATCATCGAAACTACGGGGTTGTGATGGTTCCAAAGGACTACGAAGTTTTTTTTTTTAAAATTAAAATGCTAATCTGTCTATCTGATATTTCTCAAAACAAGTTTGTAATGCTTACCTTTAGGGTTCTGGTTGAAAGGTTAGAACTTGATCAAAAGTCTTACATGAAGACGTAAAAGGGGTTTTACAACCAAAGATACGACGCATTTACCCTTGTTAGTTTGAAGATGAGTTTGTTTTAGCGGAAAAACGTTTTCTGGAACCTACGAAATACCGTTTTCGACATTTTTCAAAAAAAAAAAAAAATCGATGGATGAATTAAAGGCAGAGGCCCACGTAAAATGAAGAGGGGGACCTGTCCATGCTAATCATAAAACTCTCTGCATTTGCCCGTTGGAAATGGCACTCTCTCGGCTACGTTACGTCATGGACAGGTCCTTTTTCATTTTCCTGGGCCTCTGCCTTTAAACATTTATTGATTTTGTCCTCAAAAAGAAGTCTGTCATATGCTATGTTTTTCTTTTGACGACTGCTATAAATGCACATTTCAATCTATCATGAGGTACACCCTGCCTTTGGCCGCGTCGAGCCGCTTTGCGACTTTAGAGTTTGAGATGGAGAGGTCCCGGAAGCCTTTGTTGGAAAGGGAATTTGTGTCCAGTAGGGAATTTGTGCAGTTAAGCTACAGCTTAAAAGATAACACTGCCACCCAATCTTTTGTTCACAAGACTTCCCGTCACTGTTCCATCATGTCACCTTACCTGAGGTCCATATTCCTCTTTTTCGCTTTCGCATCAGCTTGTAAAGCAAGGTATATTGTAAAAAAGTTGAAACTGAAATTGTCTTAGCAATTTCTATGATGTGGCTGACTTGACCTCCTACATGGACGTCACTCAATTTGTGTGCCTAAGACAATCTGGGTTTGACCGAACCATCGTCCCGTTAGTTCAGCTATTAAACTTTCAGAGTTTTGTTTTAGAGCATACTACTCTAGTTATCTCGATACATACGTCTGCGGCGATTTTTATTCCGCTGGCCAGGGTAAGTTTTAAAAGAAAGAAAAAATAGAATTATGATTTCAGCTAGGATGGGAATTCAGGCGTACATGATTCCTGATCCTCAATCAACGAAACAAGGCAGCAAACAGTTGGATGAACTGGACCGCTTCACCCGCGAATAACATTGACTTCATTTCTTCTATCAATACCAGAGCACAGGTTAGTTGATCAATTCGATGCACAAACGATTTTAAAAGCAAAGTGTCAGAAAAATTTGGAACCATTGTGTTTTGGCGGGGATATTTCATTGCGTTTGGTGGGGATATGATTGGGTTATCAAAAATCACCATTCCACCCACGCAGTTTGGTGGTGGGGGGGGGGGTAAATTGCAATACCAGGACCTTTCGCAATCGTCAACCCTCCCCCCGTTTGGCTCGGTGCGCTTCCTTCAAACACATTGCAATCTCACCCCACCGTTTATTTCTTACAATACCCCCCCCCCCCCCCCAATATAGTTCAGTTTTATTAATATACAACGCATTAAAACGACCATCAGGGGCCTTTTTAAAACGGAAAATGAGCCGTATTCCAATTGCGGCATTCCATCCTTTACAACATTAGAGGGTTGTCATTCTGTCCGTTAGCAGCGCAACGTTTTATGCGGAGAGGTACACCCCTTCATTTCCCCCAACACGACCATGGGGAACATTTCATTGAAATGGGTAGAACAAAGCGGCGGCAGGCCGCCTATATGAGCAGCCGAAGTCTGCGTACCTAAGCGGCCGCAGGCCGTGATCACAGATTGAGGTGGCCGAAGGCCGCCGAACCCAGAAGGCGAAGACCCGCGCAGCGGGGCTTTGGCTTCTGGTTTGATATGTTATTTCCCAACCCCGCTCCAAGAAACGGTTGTTCACAGAATGACTGTCAAGTCCTCATTAGTGATTTGCATGAGCGTGGAAACCCCCCCCCCCCCACCCTGATTCTCCCTTTAAGTTTATGATTGGCACAAACCTGCCAACGTTAAATTATGTAAAAAAAAAAAACCTAATTCAGCAACTTGGCCTAACGCTTGGGATCTATATACTCATATCGACCATTGGAATCAGATAACAGGAAACTGGAAAGGACTTGATGACAATGTTCTACTTTGGTTTGCATAAGAAATATCTATGTTACAGTTGTTTAGGTACTGGAACGTAAAGGGTGGCGGTGCTTCTGGAGCCACTTCGCCTGATTTCTCTGACTTCGTACCCTTTGGAAATTGAACATCTCCCTATGCAAAGCAGTATACCCAGGCGGTCCCAATCTGCGCTGGCTACCGCATAAACAAAAATGTTTTCCTGGGATAACCATAGTTTGCAACACTCGTGTTATGAAGGGCTTTGAATAAAAATTTGAATAGACTTTTTTTTTTATCTTAAAGGGACAGTAAGGTGGCTTTTCATTTCATATTCGATCGTATACCATCGGAAATTATGCGACTCAATATGCTAAATTGTCTCTAACCCTCCTCTTTTTGAGAACTATCGTATCCTTAGAATGAAATTCTGCTCATTAGCATGCCTTGTAAATGTCGGGCACGCAGGACGTCTACAAATCTGTCGATGACCGGTTTTTGGCAACTTTGGAGAGGATTTTCTCAAAAACGCGAAATTTGCGACCTAAAGTCATATACATTTTCATGATCAGCAATTTTTTCTCTCTAAAGTTAGCCAAAGATTATAAACTCGCCTGACTGTCCCTTTAAAGTTTCTTAGTTTTCTTTTAGTGTTTTTCACTGGTTGAGAAAGAAAAAAATACAGTTGCTGAAAGTTATTTACGGCCACTTGGAATACTGGCGTGTCATCACCAAAGTCGAAAACATGATGCTATTTTTTCTTACGGATGGTTTTTATATATTTTTTACTTCTAGAATAATCTGTATCCAAGGAAAACGGCGTTCAAACGCACTGACTTTCAACCAAATTTGAAAATTTACTCCTATTTAATAGCAGTGTGTCACGAAAAACCTTGGATTATAGGAATCACACCCTATAGCACACTTAAAGGGACAGTCAGGCGGGTTTTACAACATTGGCTAAATTAAAAAAAGAAAATTCGCTGATCAGGAAAATGTATATGACTATGGGTCGCAAATTTACAGTTTTCGACAAAATACGCTCCAAAGTCGCCAAAAACGGCCGACCATCCGCAGATTGTGCGGATGGCCAGTACGCCCTGCGTGTCCGTCTTTTACAAGGTATGCTAATGAGCTAACATTCATTCTAATTGGATGAGAGAACTCTGCAAATGAGGAGGGTGCGCGACAATTTAGCATAGTTGATTCGCATAATTTCCGACCGTTTCCGATCGAAAATGAAATGGAAAACCCTTCTTACTGCCCCTTTAACATATAGCTGTCGCCAAATTGGAATCATGCCAATAAAATTAGAATGTTCTAGTGATCCTCTGTTGACATTGAAGTTCGTATTCTAATCAGTAGACAACAGAGCATGATTTGCACATTTCGGCAATCAGCATATGATTTCATTTAGGCGACATCTATAAATGAGAAATCGACCCTCA
The DNA here is from genome assembly GCA_964057215.1 of Oscheius myriophilus. Taxonomy (NCBI): domain Eukaryota; kingdom Metazoa; phylum Nematoda; class Chromadorea; order Rhabditida; family Rhabditidae; genus Oscheius; species Oscheius myriophilus. The sequence continues at coordinate 11,081,321 of OZ059903.1, read as the reverse complement.
TCATAAGAAAGCGGGAAAAGTCATATGCTAATCACCATTTGACACATTGGCGGAAAAACTTTAAAGTCTCCTGCTGACTTCAAAATTGAATTTCAACCCCAACATACAATAGTTTTCGTGATCAGCAAAGAAAGATCGATTTTTTTATGTAAATTTCTGAGAGATTTGTTTTTTCGAGACACACTGTCTTTAACCAAAACGGATTTAAAACATTCAAGTGAAAACATATGTAAAAAAAAAGGAAACGACTACGGTATAAGTGGAGTGCGCAGACAGTTTTAACTGTCTGCGCAAAAACCATCGTTGCAGGACCAAATGTACCTAGTCTTTTAATATTTTGTCCAACCCATTCGTTGGAAACTGAGTATATTTATTCCGGTAGCATGCAAGCAAAAGTTTTAGCAACTTAGTCTCAAAGTTATGGCCAAAACAAAAATAGCTGTTAGCCGACTTTGAATATCCGCTTTTTAACGTATTGGGGTGTTTTTGTTTCGTAAAATGTTAAATATAAATTTACTAGCTCCTTCGTCATTACTGGGTTCACTGGGCCTGCTTCACTGCCCTTCTATTTTTAGGAAATCTTACAAATGTCAGTAGTTTTCGAAGTTAAAAACATATTTTGCTGTTTATCAGAAGAACCCTTATATGTTTCAAGCGGAGACTTGAGATCAATTGTTCAATGGTACCTTTGTCTTTGAAAACTGTTTGGAAGCTCCCGCTGTTCTGATATGGCGTTCAGGGATCAAGAAACAATATTGACTACTTGAAGAAAAAACGGACTTTTAAAACTGTTTAAAATTTATAAACCTCTTAGGCAGGCATATTCCACCTATATTTTCCTCGTTACACTATTGATATATGAACAAACATATCTGCAACATAAAAGATGTAAGTGTTATTGCGCGCAAAATAACCAAATGTGAACATACACAAAAAACCTTTCCCTAGGTGCATATCTTAAAGTTGACGGAAACCCGATGTGGTCAGATGTTTACCACACCTTTCTCTGTGGGATTAGTGTTATCAGCAGCCGAATTTCTAGATAAATCCTAACGATAGCATCTATCTGGTCACTTTTTTCCAAACGTGGCCATCAACAACCATTGACTTGTTATCATCAAAATTCCATTGTTCTTTAGAATGAAGTTACCCATTCTTCTGATTTTGGTGGGATCAGCTGTGGGCGTTCCCTTCTCGAAGGCACCGGCTGTCAAGGCGGTGATAGACAACTAAAAGTTTTGTTAATGCGTAGTTTAGGCTAACGGAATCGGCTACGCAGTTGATTTCTCGCAGCCTGCATCTGTGCAGCAGTTTCAGTACCTAGCCCAGAACGGGTACTCCGTCGCCTTTGTGAGGTTAGGATTTCTATTTAATAAGGTATAATATGTATTTAGGGCCTACAACCCCTATGGACAAGGAGGTTACGACCCCTACGCATGCACCAACATTCACAATGCCTATCGTGAGTTTATATAATTTGTACCAAACGTAGCCTCGAACGTAGTCTCAATAAAGTTAACAATTTGTAGCTTTCCATGCTACAATGTCGTCAAACTGTCACTCAGCGTGCAAGGATGTTAATAGAGCTACAACGCCTCTCGGTTACGAAAGCGCCTAAGTTACAAAATGTGGATTTATGTTTTGGTTGCAAAGCCGCTGCAAACTTAAACACGTCCTTGTCAGGCTACTGGCCGAGATCCTTGCCGAACTGCACTGCTTCGCTCCAAGAGGGGGACTCTAAGAGGGGGCCCCACAGTGAGAGTGATGTGATGTTGCAACACACACATATTAGCTTGCCTGGGAACACTACTCAGTTCTGAGTCGTACTTCGCTATTTCGTAACTTTGAGGCCAAATTCCTTTTTGTGGAATACATACCACACGCCCTCACGGAGCTCCATTTAAGCAAAGAAAGGGGCAATTCAGACGCAGTTCGAAGAGCAAAGAGGGAAAAACTCCGCGCGAGTTCTCTGCGCGAATTAAAGGATTATCAGGAATATATACCTTTGAAAGAAATTTATGTCTGTTTCATAAATTTTATCGCCTACTCTGGCCATGTTCAAGGGCTCCATGCAAACCAATTAGTTTAGCAACATTGTTTGATCAAATCATTTTGTTTCTCTGACAATAAGTACGTTTAGCTTGCCTCGGAACTGAGATCTTCATGACTCCTCAGCCCTTCTCCACCAAACAAGGCTACTACCAATTTGACGAAATGGTCACCGGATTGAATAACAACGGCATCACTGTCCGTTCAGCTTGGATTCAGGTTCTGATCCATACTTCTTAAACAATCCATGACAGGTTGTGTCTCCCGCGAATTGGTCTCCCAACATCAACCAGAACATAGCTTTTCTTACCAGCATTCTTAACGAGGCTAGAGTGAGTTGTCATATAAAACTCTTCAAATGTGAGCTATTTCTTTAGCGTCTGGCTATCAGACCTGCAATCTACACCTCAGCTCTTGACTGGCAGGCGATCACCGGAAACTGGAATGCCGGAAGCGATGTCATGCTCTGGTAAACCTCAGGGCTTAGGTTATCAGAGTGCGTTTATCAGGTACTACAATGTACGTGGAGGAGGCCCCAATGGAGAGACACCGGCCGACTTTGGAGATTTCAAGCCCTTCGGAGGATGGCAGTTCCCCACTGTGAAACAGTTCGCCCAAGTGGAGAATGTGGCTGGACTTACTGTCAATAGGGACGTCTTCGCTCAGTCATCTAATCTTCTCGAAGCCATTAAGATCAACAGGGCTGAAAAGATCGAGAAGCCTGAAAAGTACATTGTTGGGTACATTGGACTTTGAAGCACACACTAATAAAATCATCAAACCGCTCTGTTTTTATATAGATATAGACGTTACGATGTGACAAAACTAATTGTTCGAATGCAAATTTTAATGGCATTCAACTCGGTTTTGCATTGGATATTTAGCCAAAATTAGCAGACAGTAATTTTTTGTCAGTCGAACTTGGGTATTATTTGAAATTAGTAAAAGCATATGTTTTTGCTCAAGTTTCTTATTAGAACTGATCATAGTGGCGTATAATTTAGCCTCGCCCCTTTTTGAAGAGGTAGGTTTGGAACAACTGAATGTTGAACGATGGTAATAAAGTTCAAACTATGAATAAAACGGTATCCCGATTCCAACAAAAGGCGTTGCCTCAATAGATCGGCTTAGGCTTGTTAACAACGGTGCACCCTTTATCGTTATCAAAGCGCTTACTGGACACGATTAATCCCTGCGGTGACCACTAACACCACTGTTCTTAAAATTGTTTGTAGCATGATTTGAAAAGATTGCAAATTCACATGGCACGGAAAACTTTGTTCTGGTGGTTTGACCAGAACTTTAAACCTGGGCTACAAAACATAATGAAAAGATGGGGTTTCATAATTTTGACATCGAGAAACTCTCATGTCAATCAAAATTTAAACAATTGGTAAGAAAACTTTGAAATGAAAGCTTGCAGTATTCCAACCTTGTCGCTTGAAATTCCCGGTAGGCTCTGTTCATTTTAGCGCTTTGGTTACCAGTTCTAAGCGAACTTAACAACCTTTTATGATCAAAATGTGTGCACAAATCAATTCTTTCGCCTTTTAAATGTGAAAATTTCAAAACTCGCAAACTTCGGGAATCAAACATTGAAACAATTTTATCCAACACCGCTTCAAGAAAGACAAAAAAAGGTTGTTCACAGAATGTTCGCCAAATCCTCATTAGCATATGATTTGCTGGAGGATGAAATGAAAAAACTCCCTGAGGTTTCCTTTAAGTTACTATATAAGCAAATACTAGTAAAACTTATAAAAGAACTGTTTTTCAAAATACGGCATTCTTTGATTTGATCATTTTATAAAAGTTGTATATTTTGGACCATCCTTATAAACATTTGGTAGCTGTGACTCTCTTAGCAGCGTAGCGTATTAGGCAAAGTGAGGCATTTCAAGAGAGGAGATAGGGCTGTGGGGTCGGAATCGAGGGGAGGGTACCAAGGGCGGCCTGGAACCGCTCTGGCGCGAAGCGCCAGAGTGGTCGGCCGCCCTTGGTACCCGAGCCGAGCGTACACGTGTGTGTCGACGTCAGGCCGCGAAGCGGTCGGATGCGGCCGAAGGCCGCAAAAATGAGCGGCCGCAGGCCGTGAAATCGAACGGCCGAAGGCCGTGAGAACACTTTGAGGCGGCCGAAGGCCGCCGAACCCAGAAGTCTAAGACCCGCGTAGCGGGGCTTTGACTTCTGGTTTAAAACATTAGAGGGTTTTCCTTTGTTGGTTAGCAGCGCAACGTAACATGCGGATAGGTACACCTCTTCATTTTCCCCAACCCGCCATGGGAGCATTTTATAACAGCCGAAGCGGCATTTTATAACAGCAAATGGTTCATCGAAGTCGTTTACAGTTCCCCGACAGTCCCAGGAACCTACGAAGGAGCTGCTTTCCCCAAGGAGAGCTGTACCAGCAACTTGGCAGCAATTGAAGCCGAATCAATGGAGAATGAGATCAATCAAGTCAACCTCGTGGGATTGAAAGTCGACAACTGTGATACATTCTGGCGGTTCAGGGAACAGCCCTAGAGAATAAACCGTTTTTATAAAAAAAAAAAAGCGGCAAGCCGCCTACCTGAGTGGCCGTAGGCCACGATAAAAGTTTGAGGCGGCCGAGCCCCGAAGGCTAATATCCGCGTAGCGGGGCATTGGTTTCTGTTATCCAACATTGTTAGGTTTTGGTTAAAGTAAATTCACTTCTATTGGTGTAGTTGACCGCCGACCAGCCAGAGAAATGTGAAAATACCTCAAGATTGGTAAGAATCACGTAAAGTCGCCCGCTGGACCGATCTTGGAAAGATGGAGTAATTTCCTTGATAAGACAGTAAAAGTGTGAAATACTGTGATTCATGTGGTTTCTGCCCCAAGAATAGAGAATAGTCTCGTTCATTTTTGTGCTCCGGAATTGTGCAAAAGATTGCTTTAATCAACGGAATGCCACAATTGATCAACGAACCGATCTCAATGTCTAGATAAAAGCCTCTCGATAGCAGTTATTCCATTTGCCTCTACATCCTTTTTTCACTCTTGTGCCCTGGAAAACTTGAACCTTTTTTCAGGATGCGTCTTTTGTATCTATTTGCTCTAATATCTTTTGCATTCAGTTTTCGCATCGCTAAAGACTTAACCCAACCGGTAAGCCCTAAAGAAAAAATTAGAAATCATGTCTTAAGAACGCCAAAATGGGATCTGCTGTCGATCTTTCTGTGCCCACCGCAAACACGGAATTCCACTGCATGGTTCAGCAAAATATCACTGCTGTAATCATACGGTAACCTAATTTTCATATCTAACGCAATTACCTTAAGTGCCTATGATGGTGCTAACGGAGTCGACCCCAACGCCTGTCCTAATGCCCACGGAGCTCTATGTTAGTTTATTTTTTAGTTGGAGTGACTAAATCTTCAGCCGTTGGACTTCGCCTCAATATTTATATGAAACCGGATCTGACAAAATCTGCAGCCCTTCAATTCAGTGAAACAATGAAGACTCTCGACGATTGCCTCATTCATCCGGATAGTTTATCACTCCAGGTGAAAATTTCAAAAACCTGTAAAATCTTCCTCGTTTTAGGTAACTCCATCGGTTGGTTGGGGTAACAACGTCACAGCTAATGTCGCCTTCATTCAGGAAATTATCCACCAAGCACTAGTAACTGTTTTTCGTTGAATTTAAATTCAAATGCAGCACAGCCTGGCGCATGCTGTGCTGATTCTGCAAGCGGATTTTTGAGCCTTTCGTTGTGGGACCACAGGCTTGTTTCGAACCGTAATACTGAAATACCACTGCGGCGAACTAGAATATACTGGCTCGTTTACCCAAGATTTTAGCTCATAATTTGTTGGAACATCTACACATCTCTTGGAATGAGTTTTTTGGAGGCGGTTTTTTGTGTTTCAAACATTGGTGCTAAAACTCATTTCGAGAGATGTACCTGTATCTGCTACCACTTTATGAAGAAAAGTTCCGATCTCGCTGCAGCTAGTTAGTGCATGGCTACAGTAATCAGAACCCTCTATTTCTGAAGTATTTTTTGAAACTATGTATTTAGAGTTTATTTTTTCACTTTCTCATTCTGAAAATTAAAAAAATCATTCTCCTGATTTGGAAAGTTTCCTATTTTTCATTTTCGGAGACAAATGAACAGAAATAGAGGCGGCGGAAGTTTTGGCGAAACTATCGTTTAAATAGCGCGCCACTCTGGGTCTCTCGATTTCCCGCGCTATCTCGGCTTTCCCATGCTGGAAAAACGGCGAAACGGTAGCCTCAAGCCACTTAATTGAGCGGTCGTTGGCGTTGTAGGTACGGCCGCAGGCCGCAAGCCAGGAGGGTGCCCGACGTATGCGCATGGTTCTTTACAAATGAAACAACAAGAAAAATCAACATACATTTTCAAGTACGTGTGGAAAATTGACATCGGAATCTACACTTCTGCTTCTGATTGGCAGACGATCACAAACAATTGGAAAATTAACAATATGGATGTACTTCTCTGGTAAGACATTTAGTAAAGTTATATGGTATGCTGACTCAGGTACTACAACGTTAAGGGAAATGGAGTGAGTGGAGAGACTTCCCCCGACTTCAGTGACTACGTAAAGATCCCTGGATTCACACACCCTTATGTGAAGCAGTACGGATGGAATGAAAATGTCTGCGGAAAGAATGTTAATGTAGATGTTTATGAAAAGTTTTGATTTGTAGATGCATCATGCCTTTAGTTAATGAAAGTAGATATGGCAGTTTCTTCTTTATTTATGGTGTGTGTGTGTGTTGAGGTCCGCCCAGTGATGCTTTACGATCCATTTTCACATTTAAAATCATTTGTTTTTATGACTCTTTGAGCAACCAAAGTCACAGAATAGTAATCAAAAGAGAAAGAAGCAAAGGAAGTACGGCACCCGCGAAGACACGACCTGAGCTGCGTTGGGAGAAGCTGTACTGATATCCGGTTATCACCTCCAAGTACCTGAATATCTGTTCAATTTCTCTTCAAACTTTAACTACCTGGGATCCAAAGCTCCGATGACTTGGTCAAAGTCGACCACTCCTCTGAAGAGGCCATCGGCGTAAGTTGTGAATGGTATTCTGGAGTGAATACGGTTGCATTTGTCCCTTCTGTTGCAGATGCAAGTCGTTTGATTGAAGGAGTCCTCGCAGAGTAGCTCTGCTCCGACCCGTCGCATTCGAAGCTCCGTTGTGCGACGGTTTACCTTAAAAGTTTGGGTTAGAAGCCGTACACGGAATGCCAACCTCCAGATCGGAAAGCTGCCAGGGAGTCAATTGAAGACAACCTGACATGTACTGGTACACTGGACAGTGCTTGCATTGACCTAAAAACAGGTTCATTTTGTTATTTCCAGCACAATTCACTTATATTTTACTAATGATATTTTACTACAAGGTGACCGAAACAACATGATAACATTTTGTCCAGAAAAAGTAAATACCTCGTAAAATTATTTTTCCAAACCGTTTCATTCTCAATTTTATTGAAATAATACTGTTTCATGCTTTCAAAACGTAGCCCTTCTGTATTATTTCGGATCGCAACCAAAACACAAAAACGCGAGATAGTTTATGAAAAAGAAAGACCAGGAGTGCGGGCGTTGTTCCAAATATAATTTGACCAAAACTTAAGGTGCTCCTATTACGATTCGTTCCAAAAACGAAATAATGAGCACTTTTAGAAGTTAATTTTAAAACGTTTCGGTTTAAATTGTCGATTTGCTTGGCTTTCCTAAGGTTCAAAATTTTTGTCTCTCATTTCAAAGATGCCAATGCAAGTATTTCAAGATGTTTCGCCATTCGCTGTAAAACGCAATTTTTGGGAATTAATTTTTACTAACTCGTTGTTAGCTTGCTCAACAGGATTTTTTGCAGTACAGTTTACGGATTAGATGTGATGGTTATAGTTTCCCATTTGTAGGTAGTTGTTAATCACTATCAAAAGTACTTACGCATGAAGCAGGCGTCTCCCGTGCATGTCTTGGCGTTTGGCCCACAGGCTTTCGACTCTTTGGCTGAAGCTGATCTCCACAGTTGGACACACTGCACACACTCCACTCTGGTTGATTTCGTCTCCAACTCGGAGGAAACGACGTGACGGAGAAAAAGCGACACGAAGAGCACGGCGGCGACGAACACGGTCGACGCCGCCCCACTCATTCGGAGGCCACGGCAATCTGAAGAGAGAAGTTAAAGAGAGAGAGAGAGAGAGAGAGAGAGAGAGAGAGAGAGATTGGGGCAAAAATGACGAAAAAATCCACCGATTTGAGGCTGAGAACAAACAGAACGCGTATGTAGTGAAAAACAAGGAGCATATTTTTCACAGCTGAATTGTGGTTAATTAACAACATCCTATGTGATCCTAGAATGTTTTCCAAATGTCCCAGAAATTAGTCACATTCACAGAAAAAATACCTGAATATACGATCTGCGGAGAAGTAACTCATGAACAGTAATGTATAGTTGAAATCCAACAGGATTGAAAAAGCCTGGCGGGTAATTCGGCAATTGGGCGTCCTCCCCGGATTTATGAGCCTTTCCCTCGTGGGCACCTATTGCAAACGGCGTGAAATCGGAGCCAGCCAGGAGCTTTTCTCCAAATTGGACGAGTAATCAATGCGAGAAACTCGTCACCTGCTGTGCTTCGACAATTTGAAAAACGGAAGCTTAACTTTTATTAAAATAGACGATTAATCACATTATGCATGTAACTGATACAGTACATCACGGGGAATATTTTTGTAGAGAAAAAAGCCAAAATATCTTCTGCAGAGTCGGGAGAAGATGCATTGGCTTTTTTCTCTAAAACAGTGCCGGCTATGCCAGTCTTGTTGTTTTCTACGTGCTCTTTCCAAAGTCGCTATGACAGAAAGAGATAGAAAAAGAAAAAGTTATAGAGAGAGCGCGCTAAATGAAGACGCAGAGACAACTGCGCCAAAAGCTGAATTTTCGCGTACTAGCAAAATAAGTTAGCCCTACGACAATCTACCTCAAAACCTTACCCCAACTTTGAGTGAAACTTGTTCAATTATATAAAATAACAAGCACGGATAGCAAAAACTATGCTTCGGTGATTTGAAAGTGTTCGTTCGTTACATTTTTGACCAAACGGCAACCAGCCAAAAAGCGATTGCACTTGGTACTCTTGAGCCAAAATCGAGTGCTATGGATCTATCTCTTTTCGTGGAGTTAAAGGCACTATTACTTTGAGTCCAAATTGTCGAATTCATTGATTACGGTAGCCAAAATTTGCCATGTCACTGGTTAAAAAGTAGCATGGCGTTAAGTTGGTAAAAACCTCGTGTTTTCTACCGTAGTTTTTTTTCAAAACACAACACCTCATGGGCAAAACATATTCAGAGTTAACGGTTTTTCAAGGTATGTGGTCCCGGCACGATTACGCGTGATCTACCCCGGCGCGCCAAAGAGAGAACACGCTAAATGAGACGCACAGAGAAAATGGCCGCAAAAACTTCAATTTCACAAAATGGCACTAGGAGTTCTACATCGGGCAACTAACCTCAAAGCCTAAAAACGGACTGAAACTGTTTAAGAATACAGAATAACGTACACAAGCATCAAAATCCAAATTAGATGACGACAAATTGAAAAATACTCGGTATCCGGAACAGAGCTATAGTTTTTGGTAGTTAAAGATGCAATCCAGCTGGCTGAGGACGGCGTCGGTGGCGATTAGGGATGGAAACCCGACACTCCGCAGCCGTTTTACAATGTTGACGCAACCCGACGCTTTCCAAAGCGGTCGATAATTAAGGTTATCGCCACTTACAAAGGGATGAAAGCGCGCTCTAACACGATTCAGACGGACTTTTCCCCCGTCGGAGAGTATTTTTAAGCAAAAGGTTAGGGCGAAATTCGACAGCCTAATCGGGCTAATTCCGAAGGGAACCCGGGTCGACGGCTGATTGGCTTCGTTCGCAGATTAGAGGACCAGATAGGCGCGCAAAACAGCCGCACGGGGCATACTTGATAATTTTGCTGCTGGACACTGAGCGAGGATCCCAGGAGAAGCGCCAACAGGGGATAATGGATGCATACGGGAGGGGAGAGAGAGGGGTGTATAGTGTTGTTCTCTCTCTCTCTCTCCCTCTCTCTCTCTGTATCTCTTTCTCACTCTCTCTCTCTCTCTCTCTTTCTAACATTGCCTACCAATCAATAGGAAAACGATGAAATAAGTAATGTCTCCAGAAGCGGCAGAACCCAAGGGGTTACCTAGGCAACTCTGCCTTTGGGTCACGAAGACACGCAAAGGACACTCAGTTGGGCACGCGAGGGGGCGGAGAGGGAACGGTTGACTTGAAAATCCGGAAATGGGAGGAAACTCTCAAGAACCACTTTCACAACCAACGAAAAGGCGCATTCAAGCGCAATAGAACAGAATTGATCGCAGGGGATAATAACAACCTACCCATTTATGGGATCAGGTTATGGGGTGTAGCTGATTCCAGGCTTATAGCGGCAAAATGGCGACAAGGATTTGGAGTTTGATATGCAATTTTGTTAGAGAATAAAGGTGAAACTACAATAAGGTAATTGTAGCTCATGCTTTTCCGATTGAATACAAATTGGTTCATGCCTTGTAAACCTAAAAAATCGTCAATTACAAAAAATATAAAAGCCCACTGACTAAAATTTTTAATATGTACGTGTATTTCCAAGTGACGTACAATGAGCCGCACAAGGCGTGTTTATTAAATTTTTCTGGATTTCACTTTACCGAAAAGTTTTTGTTTTGTTTCAAGAAACAGATCAACTTTTAAGAAACAGTTTTAAAGGCAGAGGCCCACGTAAAATGAAGAGGGGACCTGTCCATGCTAATCGTAAAACTCTCTGCATTTCACCATTGAAAATGACACTCTCTCGCCTACGTTACGTCATGGACAGGTCCTTTTTCATTTTCCTGGGCCTCTGCCTTTAAGAAACAAGCTTTGTTAACCAACTTTTTGTTTTAAAAAATATGATTATGTGTTTTACCTCGAAAGTTTAAAAATACGCTGGTAAATAAAGGAGAGCATTATATAAAAGGAAAAAGGAAATAAAAAGAGATTATTTCAAATGAATGAGTGGGAATATGGAGAGAGAGAGAGAGAGAGAGAGAGAGAGAGAGGGGGGGGGGGAAGATTAATAGAGAAAGAAACGGAAATTGCCACCAACCCCTTCCATATCTATGCTAATCGCATGTCGGTGAGAGATTGACGGGCGGTTGAAAAACTTCACCTCTTGAAATTAGTAAAGTTCCCTTTTTTGGTTGCAAAAGTAATTTTTGGGTTTTTGTGTTATGTGAGTAATGATTTGAATTAGGATGTTCTTATTAACAGATTTAAGTGCTGAAACAAGAAATTTGTTGGCATATGACACAGGCAGGCACCGGTTATGAAAATGCACGAAATAACAACCCAAAAAATTTTTTTTTGGGAGATTGTTTGGGAGACCCAAAAAAATTTTTTGAAATGTTTTTTTTTGTTTTTGCAGATTTAGAAGTTTTTTCTGTTCGAACAGTTTGAAAAACAATAATTATGGTTTTCATCTACCAAAATGGTAATTCTCACATTTATATGTGGAAAACCTATGGTGATTTCGTGTTTCAAAGCTTGTCGATTTAGAAGAGATTTTTTGTTCTGAAACTGAACAACATTTTCCTAGACAATTTTTCAAGGGCTTTCCAATGGTGTCAGTGACGATCTCCAAAACAATTTTGTGAATTTTGACAAACGGCGTCTTTTTTGGGCGTGTTCTCACAAAAATCAAATTTCAACAACTGAGTCTTGTTCTAAGAACATCCTCAATTTGATTAGTAATCTAAAATCAGTAGTAAAACTTTTAAAAAAAATATTTTTATACAAGCAAAAACAGTGTAACTACACATTTCCCGGGGTGTAGCAACTGATTGTGAGAGGAAAATCATTTGACATGGGAAACTTAAGTCCTGCGAAAATGAGTCTCATTTTTCTCAAAACAATGCAGAAAAACAAGAGAATGAGGTGTGAATGTGTTTCTGAAGGCTTAAAACGGAGGCGGTCCAAAATGAGATCCAGGCTTCGGATGATTTGTGGGCCGTCGCCGTTCGCCTCCGCATAAAAAGTGGCTTGGCCCTCTGCTTTGAGTTTTTTCTGCCGACAGCCGGCTGTCATGTTTTAGCTGCCAGCCGCCTGACATAAAGAATGTCTTTTCGTGTAATTCGCTTCTTCAAGGTAGAAAAAAAGGCGGTTGAATGGGAGAATATGGAAATTAGCGGGTATTCTACGGCCAGACGGCGAAGCGAAATTGAGGGAAGGGCGGGAGAAAATCCGAGAGTAACGAGTGCGACAGCAAATATAAGATGCGATGAATATGGAAGCAGATGGATGAGACGGAAGGGACTGCTGACAGCCGGCTGCCAGCTGGGGAGACAGCTCACAAAACATTTAAGGAGTTTAAGACGCATTCTCCCTATTTTCGAGCCGTTTGGAATAGGATCTGGTAAAAATAGATTTGGCTGAAATAATCAAATTTAAATGATTAAGACCAGTTAAGTGGCAAAACGTACCTCTTTTCGAATGTGGAAACCGTAAGGTCCTTGAGGTCCAATCTTCATTAGTTGGTTAAGGTCCAATCTTCATATCTCGCTTCAAAATCTACTTTCTTACTTTAAAAAAATTAGATAGACAATTGTACAAAAACACTTTTCGTATTTAAACTCAAAAGAGTTGGCTCAACTCAAAACCCCCAAAAAATCGAAGTTTAGTTGGCTTTTGCTATGAAGTTGCAGGGGCTTTCTCCATGTTGCTTCGATTTGTCTTTGAGTTTTTTGAAACAGGGAAATGTTGTATCCTCTTTCGAATGGTCTCACTAGTTTGTGACAATTTGGGGTTTTTGTCAGTGTTTCTGGTATTTGTCGCTTTTTGAAACCACGATGTGGAAACAATATTACATCTAAAAAATACGCAAAATAAATCGTCACATCCATTTTTGAAAGACTTGTTAGGCATCCGGACAAATAGGAATTGGCTACGGTTTTTGTTTCTTTCTACCTCTTCTCTCTCTCTCTCTCTCTCAGACAGAGTAGATCTAAGATATTTTGAAGTACACTCGGTCTCTTGAAACACAACAAACAAGATAACACTTTCATTGTTGACGTGAACCCAGTACCCGGCAGCATATAAAATAAAATTAAAGGTACAGTCAGGCGGGTTTTACAACATTGGCTACATTTAGAAAGAGAAAATCGCTGATCATAAAAATCTATATGACTTTGGGTCGCAAATTTTGTGTTTTCGAGAAAATCCGCTTCCAATTCGCCAAAAAGGGGTCTCCGTCTAAAGATTTGTAAACGAGCAGTACGCCCTGCGTGTCCGACATTTACAAGGCATGCTAATGAGCCGAATTTTATTCTAATTGGATGAGATAGCTCTGGAAAAGAGGAGGGTACGAGACAATTTAGCATGTTTGATTCCGAACTTATACGATCGAAAATGAAATGAAAAGCCCCCTTACTAGCTCGTTAACTTCGGAAAAATGCAACTTTTCAACTCTGATGTGAAAATGTGGTTGCCGTTTGTCACCAAATGCAGAGTACCGAAAAGTGGCATAAAGAGGAATGCGCGGGTGGAACAAACAGGGGATTAAGCCGTCGTAAACGGGAGTGAACGGCGTGTGAGTAGGACGAATACCTGATCGGACGGAAGGAGCACGTCCGGTCGTAGGTTTTGGGGCGCCGAAAGCTACTAATGACGGCAATTATCTCGGAAGGCAGTCTACATCAATAACACAAGGAGACAAAGACAACAAGCTCGGATTGGGAAAATCACGGGATGTGGGAAAGAATAACGACTGCCGGAGGGAAAAGTGGAGTTGAGGCGTATGGGTGGGGAATACGCATTTCAGCTAGAAGTTTTGTTCAGCAAAGTTTTGGTGGTAGCAGCAACCTCGGCGAATAGGAAAATGAAAAAAGCGTTAACTAATAGCTTTTTTTCAAAAGCGCGACACTCGTTAACACACATTCATTACGCGTATTACTTTAACGTAAGGCGCACATATCTCCCGGCACTTATCCTCCTTTTTGCTGGGAAGCGGTCGTTTCCTCAATTCTACAACGATGGTAAGTTCTTTTCCTTATTTTTGGGGCCCTATTTCATCAAATACCCAATTGGCACTTCGGACAGTTCTGCCTCTTAAACAGCTGTAATTAAATCGGGGTAATTAAGTTTATGTAATAGATCCGCATTTCAAAAATAAAATAACTGACATATTTCATCAGGACTGCCACATTCATTTCTAACCAGGTAGTTGTCGGTTCGCCTTCTTGTTTTTGGTCTTTTCGTTTCTTTGGGCCCCAAAGTTTTCAAGAAACAACCATTTTCGCTAACCCGATTCTTCAGGTGTCTATAGTAGAAAACATGACGCTCTTATATTCGTCGGGATCATTCATTTCCCTAACCCAATCATTACAAATTTTAGATCAAAATCACGCTTCGCAGAGCTCTTCCTTCTGAATTCAGCCTTGTAGTTCACGGCCACATTGGGGCCGCTTTGCGACTGAGCGGCTCCCAACCGCCCATCGTTCTCTACACACAACTAAAAACCTCGTTCTGATAAATACATTGCGCTGATAACCAACAAAAAGAAATACAATGTTGAAAAAGATTGCGCGGACTAGTTTATTCAGGTTAGAGGTTCCACATATTACGAGGAAATGAACCGTATATACTGTTCGCCAATCCTACTTCGGCCTGAAAGCGGCCACGCCCCTTTTGTAGTCGACTACTTTAATGTGATAATGCGAAATTTGAATATTAACATCAGAATAATCTCACGCATTTCCAAAAACCGCCTTAGTGTAGTTGGCGGGCACTATATACAAGTGATACGGGTATCAAACTATTTACCAGCGATGCAGCGATTTGTATTAACCAATACATCAAAACGGTGAATAGGTGGAATGGGTCGAGCTTTTACCCGAAATCGTTTAAGTTTACAGCTTTCCCCATAAAACAGGAGGAATGTGGTTTCTTTCCAGAAACAAAGTCGGCTCTATGTATTCTCTAGTTTTGTTCCCTGAATTGATTGGTAGAATGAATCACAGTTGTCGAATTCAAGATGTTAGTTTGGTTGAGTTATGTTTTCCGGTGATTCGGCTTCAAATGGTCTCTTGTACATTTTTCCTTTGTGGATGGAGATTCTTCACCTGCTCCGGGGACTTCCGGGTAACTGTAGGCAGCTTCTCTGATTCATTTTGTTGGACTTTTCTTGGCAAATGATGCTACTTCTCAGGCTTCTAAAACTGTCCGGGAATTGCGTGAATAGCCCTCTTCTGTATCAAACTGTTTCAAGGAATAATTGTTCTGCCCCCCCTTTGCAGCTGCTCCTTGATCGTATCTGCGCAGCGTATTACCTCTGGTTTGGATTTTGATCGCGTGTGGCGCCGGCGCCCCAAAACAAGCTGCTTTGATCCACCTCTCGTCTCTGAGATCGGCTGCTATTTCCCTCGGCTCCTCGAGACCGGCGCCGGAGAGTCAACACGGTCAGTCGGCTGAGCGGCGCCGGGTGTCAAGAGTTGGAAGTACGAGAGAGAGTACGCCCTGCAACGACTGTTGGCCTCACATTCCTCACTGAACCACACCCAAAGACACGTCATCTGGAGTGACAAGGAGACAAACACATGAGGGAAAGAACAATACACAGTTTCACGTGGAATGCAGGGTTGTTTACAGGTTGAATTTTTATTTTCAAGGGGAAAAAAGAGGAAAGTCGTAAAACTTGTCTGATAACGCTTTAATGGTATTGTCAAAAGGAACTACAAGTACTTACATGTCAATTAGCTCCTTTTGATACGGGAAGCACTAAACTCTTGCCTATTTTGAAAAGTCAAAGGGAATAATTCACATAAATCCCAAGTTAGCAGCCTATGCCTAACCTTGGGCAGTGTTCTGGAAAATGATGAGTTGAACAGTTCTATCGTTCTGCCAAAAATACACTCCAGACCAACGTGCTATTGTTTGATGTTGTGCCTAGAGTAAAGCGTGCAACATAGGATACTCCGTCCGTCTACGCAGCCAAATTGGCCGAACTGGATTTGGCGAGGAGTATACATTAGAATCTATATGGGGCGAGAATTTTTCGACAGATCAAACAGTGTTGAAGAGTTCTAGCACCAATGTTGCCTTGGGCTATGTTGAACTAAAAAAATAGCCCAGCGGTCCAATAAATAAACCCTTTTCAAAAAAATCTTCAAATAGATAGTATCTTTCACGTAAATCACAGTCATATGTTTTTCTGAGAACTCCTGGGAACCAAATAATTTAACATTCAAACATTTTCCACATCAACTTCATTCGCGAACAGCACATCTTTGAAAATTTAGTAAAAAATCCTATTTCTCTACTGAATGACATTTAAAAAATCTTTTCAAACTAAACGCGGACAAATTTTCGTAGAAACTCTAAAAAATTTATATTCTATTCACATCGCTAAAAGGTTTTCAAAATTTACTCTGTGTTTTATGTCGGTTGTGTGAAATTTAAATGTTGGAATTGAGATGTTTCTGCTATAATTTTTGCAGATTAAATTTGTTTAAGTTTATTTTTTTAACTAGAGATCTTTGAAGATCGATATTCCACTAGTGTATAGTTGCCGCCAAACGGGCATCATTTCAATTTGTGCCTTCATTCTCTGTTGATATTACGATTTTATGCTAATCTATCATCAACAGAGAATACTTGAACGAAATTGGCATGATGCCTGTTTGGCGGTAACTATAACTTGGTGTTATACCCCCAGTCCAGCCGACATTTTCCTTGCAGAATTATTCTCGCTGTTAACCGTTTTTTAAAGCAACATTCAACATTTGTTGTTAGTTTTAATGCGACTGTTGTGAAGCTTTTTGAATCCTAAATGAATTTTACCCAAATTGGACCATTCCAATTGAATTGAGTCGAAAAATACCTTCCCAGTCTTCGTTAACCTATGTTGCATGAATGTAAAAATCTCCCTAACTACCCTTTAAAAATGCTTGTTCATATCTAAATTTACTTTTTTAAAAAAGTCAATTAATCGTTCAAAAAACAGAGAACCAAAACTTCCATGGAAAAATATCGTTTTCAGACTGTTTTGCATGCTGCGTCAGGGAAGATAAGTGTAGTATTATTGAAGAGTTCGTTTGTTTAATCATTCGTTGGTCGATCAATCCAATTGGTGTTTGATCCGATACTTCTTAAACCGTTATTTCTTTAAAAAAAATAGCCTGCTTGAATTTTCTTTTTACAAATCGTTTTTACACTGTGATAGTTTGATCCATTTCTCAACCATCTGTTGACATTTCCTGCGTAGTCTTTTGTTCTCTTTGCTCTGTCTGGTCACGTGTGTCCTAGTAGCCCCACGTGTCTATTTTCTGCTGTCCAACTGGCGCCTCGTCTGAGAGCACTGCAAACATTTCCTCCCTCGATCAGGCGCCGCTCCCTTACGTGACGTCATTCCTGTTGTTCCAGGACGAAATCACAACGGAGGCATGGATTAGCAGGTGGCAGATGACGCATTGAGGGTCACTTTTGAGTCACTGGAGTCCTAGTAAGGAAAGGTCATGCGCGGAGGTTTACCAGTTTGACGGCAATGGGGTGACAGTTGGAAGATGAATAAACACAGATCAGCAGACGGAAATAGAACCCAAAAGACACCTTAAAGATTATGTATCACAAAACAATGTTTAATAGGGCACCACGTGCATCTCCGTCAGAATAAGCAATAGGTCGACCTTCACAATAGGAACATGTATATAGTCTGTTTCCAAGGGAAGTTCTTCGACTTTCGGGCAATCTTGAACAAGGTCTCATATTTAACCAAAAAGGTGCTGGAACATTGAAGTGAACAGAGATAAAATAAGCGAAAGAGCTCTGTAAAAGAGGAGTGCGCAGACAGTTAACTAAGATCGTTGCAAGACCAAAGGTACCTAGTCCTTTAAAAATTGTGAAAATCTTTGACCATTCGTTGGAAATAGAGTATACTCTTCGCCAAATCTACTTCGGCCAATTTGACTGCATAGGTGGCCTGAGTATCCTACATTGCACAATTTACTCTAGTAACAACATCAAAACATTGACACGTTGTTCCGAAGTAGTTTTGGCACACTTTTTTAATGTTTTGGACTTCAACCGGTGCATGTGTAAACGACAGAGAAATGCGAGAGAGCGCGGAAAATAGCGAGACGCAGAATAGAATTCAAACGAAATTTTTGACATAACTTCAGGCGCTCCAAATTTGGTTCATTTTGCTCTAAAATGAGAAAATGGGACACTTTTCTGATTCAGAAGAATGAGATATTCTCATTTATCATAAGCGGAAAACTGGCTTCTAAGCGGACCTTTCCCATTAACAAAAACAACAAACCTATTCCCCGACATCCCGATTGCCGACCTTCACCCTGACAAATGACTATTTTAACCCTCTGCGCCACGACTTGCGTCATTTCGGCAACGTGATTGTGCTGTGGAACACCCAAAAGTCATTGGCCAGGTCCTGTTGCAGCAGCGATTATGTTGCACCGGCACGTAGAAAGCTTAATTCGTGTTCACTGCTAAAAACTTCCACCGCTTCTGGATTAAAGGCAGAGGCCCACGTAAAATGAAGAGGGGAACCTGTCCATGTGAATCATAAAACTCTCTGCATTTGCCCATTGGAAATGGCGCTCTCTTGGCTACGTTGCGCTATGGACAGGTCTATTTTCATTTTGGTGGGCCTTTGCCTTTAAGGTGATATTTTGAGGAGAAGAAGGAACTTTGTTGATACTGTCGCATAACGGATATCATCAGCAAATGAACTGTCAAAGCCTGCTTTTATAAATAGATCGAAACTTAGGAAGTCAAAGAGGACTTGCTTGAAGGTGATTTCTGTTTTAGCATGCTACGATTTCGTCAGAATTCATTGTCATTCTAGCTTTTCGACTAGAGATACCAGGCTTTTGACAGATAAAAGCGTTGTCAAAGCTTCAGCCAACGCCCGGCTGATAGTACTTCCTCGTGATTGTCTTTGACCGGTTGGAACTAGAGCCTATAGAATGAATAGTGTTCTGGTTTGTGGAAAAAGGGACCAGCAGGAGGTTTTCAGATTGGAATTTGGCTTTATGGAAATCGCGCCTCTACAAGTGATGGAATATCATTCCAAAGTAGTGCATAAAATGATTGATCATGTTCAAGTCTTCGGTAAAGGTACCATATGGGTTCTAAACATTTTGCCTGCATTTGTGATAAATGAGTAGATATCATTCTCCTGAATCAGAAAAGAGCCCCATTTTCTCTATTTGGAGCAAAATGAACCAAGTTAGGCGCTCCAGAAGTTTAGTCGAAAATATCGTTTGAATAGCGCGCTATTCTGCGTCTCGTTATTTCCCGCGTTCTATAGCCATTCTCTGCCGTTTACACCTGCATAGGTTGCAGTCAAAAACATATAAAAGGGGTATGATTCAAATCGTGAAAATGGTATCTATTCAATGAAGTTGTTATTAAAAAGAATTGAAAAATCAATTTTGCGAAATCCTTCCATTTTAAAATTAGTTAATTACAATAAACGTGATTTTACCTAGAAACTGTTTTACATTAGGTGGTTTGATTGAAACTTCAGCCTAGATTTTAACGCTAGTTTACTGTTTCAGGGAATCAGCTGGTCCTTTCTGCATAGAAAGTCTCCAAATGGTGAAACCCCTCGTTCTCGGTCTATCAGTTCCCCCTTTGTTTGACTCTCCTCGGTAGTATTCCCCGTCCCCGGATGGTGTTCCCCACGTGAAAACAAAAAGGACGCGTCCAAGTGGCGCCTGGAGGCACACGTGAGACTTATCTCAGCCACAATGGGGTTGTTCTTTCTCTCAAGTCACATTAAGTGATAATAGGAACACAGGAATTCACCCCGAACATCTTTGGCTTTCTGAACTGAGAATTTATGGGGGTTTTATGTAACTGATAGACTGGGAATGGCCGTTTCGGAGAAGACGAGGACAGAGGACAAACTACGGAATTCGAGAAAGAATAGGGTTAGAGGATAAAAGTGTGTGTGTCTGTGTGTCTGTGTGTGGGTGTGACAGAAAGCCTGTGCGAGAGAGAAAGACAGAGAGACAGAGAAGACAGAGAGACAGAGAAGACAGAGAGACAGAGAGACAGAGAGACAGAGAGACAGAGAGACAGAGAGACAGAGAGACAGAGAGACAGAGAGACAGAGAGACAGAGAGACAGAGAGTTAGAGAGTTAGAGAGACAGAGAGACAGAGAAACAGAGAGACAGAGAGACAGAGAGACATAGAGACAGAGAGACAGAGAGACAGAGAGACAGAGAGACAGAGAGACAGAGAGACAGAGAGACAGAGAGACAGAGAGACAGAGAGTTAGAGAGACAGAGAGACAGAGAGTTAGAGAGACAGAGAGACAGAGAGACAGAGAGACATAGAGACAGAGAGACAGAGAGACAGAGAGACAGAGAGACAGAGAGACAGAGAGACAGAGAGACAGAGAGACATAGAGACAGAGAGACAGAGAGACAGAGAGACAGAGAGACAGAGAGACAGAGAGACAGAGAGACAGAGAGACAGAGAGACAGAGAGACAGAGAGTTAGAGAGACAGAGAGACAGAGAGACAGAGAAACAGAGAGACAGAGAGACAGAGAGACATAGAGACAGAGAGACAGAGAGACAGAGAGACAGAGAGACAGAGAGACAGAGAGACAGAGAGACAGAGAGACAGAGAGTTAGAGAGACAGAGAGACAGAGAGTTAGAGAGACAGAGAGACAGAGAGACAGAGAGACATAGAGACAGAGAGACAGAGAGACAGAGAGACAGAGAGACAGAGAGACAGAGAGACAGAGAGACAGAGAGACATAGAGACAGAGAGACAGAGGGACAGAGAGACAGAGAGACAGAGAGACAGAGAGACAGAGAGACAGAGAGACAGAGAGACAGAGAGACAGAGAGACAGAGAGACAGAGAGACAGAGAGACAGAGAGACAGAGAGACAGAGAGACAGAGAGACAGAGAGACATAGAGACAGAGAGACAGAGAGACAGAGAGACAGAGAGACAGAGAGACAGAGAGACAGAGAGACAGAGAGACAGAGAGACAGAGAGACAGAGAGACAGAGAGTTAGAGAGACAGAGAGACAGAGAGACAGAGAGACAGAGAGACAGAGAGACAGAGAGACATAGAGACAGAGAGACAGAGAGTTAGAGAGACAGAGAGACAGAGAGACATAGAGACAGAGAGACAGAGAGACAGAGAGTTAGAGAGACAGAGAGACAGAGAGACAGAGAGACAGAGAGACAGAGAGTTAGAGAGACAGAGAGACAGAGAGACAGAGAGACATAGAGACAGAGAGACAGAGAGACAGAGAGACAGAGAGACAGAGAGACAGAGAGACAGAGAGACAGAGAGACAGAGAGACAGAGAGACAGAGAGACAGAGAGACAGAGAGACAGAGAGACAGAGAGACAGAGAGACAGAGAGACAGAGAGACAGAGAGACAGAGAGACAGAGAGACAGAGAGACAGAGAGACAGAGAGACAGAGAGACAGAGAGACAGAGAGACAGAGAGACAGAGAGACAGAGAGACAGAGAGACAGAGAGACAGAGAGACAGAGAGACAGAGAGACAGAGAGACAGAGAGACAGAGAGACAGAGAGACAGAGAGACAGAGAGACAAAAAGACAGAGAGACAGAGAGACAGAGAGACAGAGAGACATAGAGACAGAGAGACAGAGAGACAGAGAGACAGAGAGACAGAGAGACAGAGAGACAGAGAGACAGAGAGACAGAGAGACAGAGAGACAGAGAGAGAGAGAGAGAGACAGAGAGACAGAGAGACAGAGAGACAGAGAGACAGAGAGACAGAGAGACAAAGAGACATAGAGACAGAGAGACATAGAGACAGAGGGACAGAGAGACAGAGAGACAGAGAGACAGAGAGACAGAGAGACAGAGAGACAGAGAGACAGAGAGACAGAGAGACAGAGAGACAGAGAGTTAGAGAGACAGAGAGACAGAGAGACAGAGAGACAGAGAGACAGAGAGTTAGAGAGACAGAGAGACAGAGAGACAGAGAGACAGAGAGTTAGAGAGACAGAGAGACAGAGAGACAGAGAGACATAGAGACAGAGAGACAGAGAGACAGAGAGACAGAGAGACAGAGAGACAGAGAGACAGAGAGACAGAGAGACAGAGAGACAGAGAGACAGAGAGACAGAGAGACAGAGAGACAGAGAGACAAAAAGACAGAGAGACAGAGAGACAGAGAGACAAAGAGACAAAGAGACAGAGAGACAGAGAGACAGAGAGACAGAGAGACAGAGAGACAGAGAGACAGAGAGACAGAGAGACAGAGAGACAGAGAGACAGAGAGACAGAGAGACAGAGAGACAGAGAGACAGAGAGACAGAGAGACAGAGAGACAGAGAGACAGAGAGACAGAGAGACAGAGAGACAGAGAGACAGAGAGACAGAGAGACAGAGAGACAGAGAGACAGAGAGACAGAGAGACAGAGAGACAGAGAGACAGAGAGACAGAGAGACAGAGAGACAGAGAGACAGAGAGACAGAGAGACAGAGAGACAGAGAGACAGAGAGACAGAGAGACAGAGAGACAGAGAGACAGAGAGCTAGAGAGACAGAGAGACAGAGAGACAGAGAGACAGAGAGACAGAGAGACAGAGAGACAGAGAGACAGAGAGACAGAGAGACAAAGAGACAAAGAGACATAGAGACAGAGAGACAGAGAGACAGAGAGTTAGAGAGACAGAGAGACAGAGAGACAGAGAGACAGAGAGACAGAGAGACAGAAAGACATAGAGATAGAGAGACAGAGAGACAGAGAGACAGAGAGACAGAGAGACATAGAGACAGAGAGACAGAGAGACAGAGAGACAGAGAGACAGAGAGACATAGAGACAGAGAGACAGAGAGTTAGAGAGACAGAGAGACAGAGAGACATAGAGACAGAGAGACAGAGAGACAGAGAGTTAGAGAGACAGAGAGACAGAGAGACAGAGAGACAGAGAGACAGAGAGTTAGAGAGACAGAGAGACAGAGAGACAGAGAGACATAGAGACAGAGAGACAGAGAGACAGAGAGACAGAGAGACAGAGAGACAGAGAGACAGAGAGACAGAGAGACAGAGAGACAGAGAGACAAATAGACAGAGAGACAGAGAGACAGAGAGACAAAGAGACAAAGAGACAGAGAGACAGAGAGACAGAGAGACAGAGAGACAGAGAGACAGAGAGACAGAGAGACAGAGAGACAGAGAGACAGAGAGACAGAGAGACAGAGAGACAGAGAGACAGAGAGACAGAGAGACAGAGAGACAGAGAGACAGAGAGACAGAGAGACAGAGAGACAGAGAGACAGAGAGACAGAGAGACAGAGAGACAGAGAGACAGAGAGACAGAGAGACAGAGAGACAGAGAGACAGAGAGACAGAGAGACAGAGAGACAGAGAGACAGAGAGACAGAGAGACAGAGAGACAGAGAGACAGAGAGACAGAGAGACAAAAAGACAGAGAGACAGAGAGACAGAGAGACAAAGAGACAAAGAGACAGAGAGACAGAGAGACAGAGAGACAGAGAGACAGAGAGACAGAGAGACAGAGAGACAGAGAGACAGAGAGACAGAGAGACAGAGAGACAGAGAGACAGAGAGACAGAGAGACAGAGAGACAGAGAGACAGAGAGACAGAGAGACAGAGAGACAGAGAGACAGAGAGACAGAGAGACAGAGAGACAGAGAGACAGAGAGACAGAGAGACAGAGAGACAGAGAGACAGAGAGACAGAGAGACAGAGAGACAGAGAGACAGAGAGACAGAGAGACAGAGAGACAGAGAGACAGAGAGACAGAGAGACAGAGAGACAGAGAGACAGAGAGACAGAGAGCTAGAGAGACAGAGAGACAGAGAGACAGAGAGACAGAGAGACAGAGAGACAGAGAGACAGAGAGACAGAGAGACAGAGAGACAAAGAGACAAAGAGACATAGAGACAGAGAGACAGAGAGACAGAGAGTTAGAGAGACAGAGAGACAGAGAGACAGAGAGACAGAGAGACAGAGAGACAGAAAGACATAGAGATAGAGAGACAGAGAGACAGAGAGACAGAGAGACAGAGAGACATAGAGACAGAGAGACAGAGAGACAGAGAGACAGAGAGACAGAGAGACATAGAGACAGAGAGACAGAGAGTTAGAGAGACAGAGAGACAGAGAGACATAGAGACAGAGAGACAGAGAGACAGAGAGTTAGAGAGACAGAGAGACAGAGAGACAGAGAGACAGAGAGACAGAGAGTTAGAGAGACAGAGAGACAGAGAGACAGAGAGACATAGAGACAGAGAGACAGAGAGACAGAGAGACAGAGAGACAGAGAGACAGAGAGACAGAGAGACAGAGAGACAGAGAGACAGAGAGACAAAAAGACAGAGAGACAGAGAGACAGAGAGACAAAGAGACAAAGAGACAGAGAGACAGAGAGACAGAGAGACAGAGAGACAGAGAGACAGAGAGACAGAGAGACAGAGAGACAGAGAGACAGAGAGACAGAGAGACAGAGAGACAGAGAGACAGAGAGACAGAGAGACAGAGAGACAGAGAGACAGAGAGACAGAGAGACAGAGAGACAGAGAGACAGAGAGACAGAGAGACAGAGAGACAGAGAGACAGAGAGACAGAGAGACAGAGAGACAGAGAGACAGAGAGACAGAGAGACAGAGAGACAGAGAGACAGAGAGACAGAGAGACAGAGAGACAGAGAGACAGAGAGACAGAGAGACAGAGAGACAGAGAGACAGAGAGCTAGAGAGACAGAGAGACAGAGAGACAGAGAGACAGAGAGACAGAGAGACAGAGAGACAGAGAGACAGAGAGACAGAGAGACAAAGAGACAAAGAGACATAGAGACAGAGAGACAGAGAGACAGAGAGTTAGAGAGACAGAGAGACAGAGAGACAGAGAGACAGAGAGACAGAGAGACAGAAAGACATAGAGATAGAGAGACAGAGAGACAGAGAGACAGAGAGACAGAGAGACATAGAGACAGAGAGACAGAGAGACAGAGAGACAGAGAGACAGAGAGACATAGAGACAGAGAGACAGAGAGTTAGAGAGACAGAGAGACAGAGAGACATAGAGACAGAGAGACAGAGAGACAGAGAGTTAGAGAGACAGAGAGACAGAGAGACAGAGAGACAGAGAGACAGAGAGTTAGAGAGACAGAGAGACAGAGAGACAGAGAGACATAGAGACAGAGAGACAGAGAGACAGAGAGACAGAGAGACAGAGAGACAGAGAGACAGAGAGACAGAGAGACAGAGAGACAGAGAGACAAAAAGACAGAGAGACAGAGAGACAGAGAGACAAAGAGACAAAGAGACAGAGAGACAGAGAGACAGAGAGACAGAGAGACAGAGAGACAGAGAGACAGAGAGACAGAGAGACAGAGAGACAGAGAGACAGAGAGACAGAGAGACAGAGAGACAGAGAGACAGAGAGACAGAGAGACAGAGAGACAGAGAGACAGAGAGACAGAGAGACAGAGAGACAGAGAGACAGAGAGACAGAGAGACAGAGAGACAGAGAGACAGAGAGACAGAGAGACAGAGAGACAGAGAGACAGAGAGACAGAGAGACAGAGAGACAGAGAGACAGAGAGACAGAGAGACAGAGAGACAGAGAGACAGAGAGACAGAGAGACAGAGAGACAGAAAGACATAGAGATAGAGAGACAGAGAGACAGAGAGACAGAGAGACAGAGAGACATAGAGACAGAGAGACAGAGAGACAGAGAGACAGAGAGACAGAGAGACATAGAGACAGAGAGACAGAGAGTTAGAGAGACAGAGAGACAGAGAGACATAGAGACAGAGAGACAGAGAGACAGAGAGTTAGAGAGACAGAGAGACAGAGAGACAGAGAGACAGAGAGACAGAGAGTTAGAGAGACAGAGAGACAGAGAGACAGAGAGACATAGAGACAGAGAGACAGAGAGACAGAGAGACAGAGAGACAGAGAGACAGAGAGACAGAGAGACAGAGAGACAGAGAGACAGAGAGACAGAGAGACAGAGAGACAGAAAGACAGAGAGACAGAGAGACAGAGAGACAGAGAGACAGAGAGACAGAGAGACAGAGAGACAGAGAGACAGAGAGACAGAGAGACAGAGAGACATAGAGACAGAGAGACAGAGAGACAGAGAGACAGAGAGACAGAGAGACAGAGAGACAGAGAGACAGAGAGACAGAGAGACAGAGAGACAGAGAGACAGAGAGACAGAGAGACAGAGAGACAGAGAGACAGAGAGACAGAGAGACAGAGAGACAGAGAGACAGAGAGACAAAAAGACAGAGAGACAGAGAGACAGAGAGACAGAGAGACATAGAGACAGAGAGACAGAGAGACAGAGAGACAGAGAGACAGAGAGACAGAGAGACAGAGAGACAGAGAGACAGAGAGACAGAGAGACAAAAAGACAGAGAGACAGAGAGACAGAGAGACAGAGAGACAGAGAGACAGAGAGACAGAGAAACAGAGAGACAGAGAGACAGAGAGACAGAGAGACAGAGAGACAAAGAGACATAGAGACAGAGAGACATAGAGACAGAGGGACAGAGAGACAGAGAGACAGAGAGACAGAGAGACAGAGAGACAGAGAGACAGAGAGACAGAGAGACAGAGAGACAGAGAGACAGAGAGTTAGAGAGACAGAGAGACAGAGAGACAGAGAGACAGAGAGACAGAGAGACAGAGAGACATAGAGACAGAGAGACAGAGAGACAGAGAGACAGAGAGACAGAGAGACAGAGAGACAGAGAGACAGAGAGACAGAGAGACAGAGAGACAGAGAGACAGAGAGACAGAGAGACAGAGAGACAGAGAGACAGAGAGACAGAGAGACAAAAAGACAGAGAGACAGAGAGACAGAGAGACAAAGAGACAAAGAGACAGAGAGACAGAGAGACAGAGAGACAGAGAGACAGAGAGACAGAGAGACAGAGAGACAGAGAGACAGAGAGACAGAGAGACAGAGAGACAGAGAGACAGAGAGACAGAGAGACAGAGAGACAGAGAGACAGAGAGACAGAGAGACAGAGAGACAGAGAGACAGAGAGACAGAGAGACAGAGAGACAGAGAGACAGAGAGACAGAGAGACAGAGAGACAGAGAGACAGAGAGACAGAGAGACAGAGAGACAGAGAGACAGAGAGACAGAGAGACAGAGAGACAGAGAGACAGAGAGACAGAGAGACAGAGAGACAGAGAGACAGAGAGACAGAGAGACAGAGAGACAGAGAGACAGAGAGACAGAGAGACAGAGAGACAGAGAGACAGAGAGACAGAGAGACAGAGAGACAGAGAGACAGAGAGACAGAGAGACAGAGAGACAGAGAGACAGAGAGCTAGAGAGACAGAGAGACAGAGAGACAGAGAGACAGAGAGACAGAGAGACAGAGAGACAGAGAGACAAAGAGACAAAGAGACATAGAGACAGAGAGACAGAGAGACAGAGAGACATAGAGACAGAGAGACAGAGAGACAGAGAGACAGAGAGACAGAGAGACAGAAAGACATAGAGATAGAGAGACAGAGAGACAGAGAGACAGAGAGACAGAGAGACATAGAGACAGAGAGACAGAGAGACAGAGAGACAGAGAGACAGAGAGACAGAGAGACAGAGAGACAGAGAGACAGAGAGACAGAGAGACAGAGAGTTAGAGAGACAGAGAGACAGAGAGACAGAGAGACAGAGAGACATACAGACAGAGAGACAGAGAGACAGAGAGACAGAGAGACATAGAGACAGAGAGACAGAGAGACAGAGAGACAGAGAGACATAGAGACAGAGAGACAGAGAGACAGAGAGACAGAGAGACAGAGAGACAGAGAGACAGAGAGACAGAGAGACAGAGAGACAGAGAGTTAGAGAGACAGAGAGACAGAGAGACAGAGAGACAGAGAGACATACAGACAGAGAGACAGAGAGACAGAGAGACAGAGAGACATAGAGACAGAGAGACAGAGAGACAGAGAGACAGAGAGACAGAGAGACAGAGAGACAGAGAGACAGAGAGACAGAGAGACAGAGAGACAGAGAGACAGAGAGACAGAGAGACATAGAGACAGAGAGACAGAGGGACAGAGAGACAGAGAGACAGAGAGACAGAGAGACATAGAAATAGAGAGACAGAGAGACAGAGAGTTAGAGAGACAGAGAGACAGAGAGACATAGAGACAGAGAGACAGAGAGACAGAGAGACAGAGAGACAGAGAGACAGAGAGACATAGAGACAGAGAGACAGAGGGACAGAGAGACAGAGAGACAGAGAGACAGAGAGACAGAGAGACAGAGAGACAGAGAGACAGAGAGACAGAGAGACAGAGAGTTAGAGAGACAGAGAGACAGAGAGACATAGAGACAGAGAGACAGAGAGACAGAGAGACAGAGAGACAGAGAGACAGAGAGACAGAGAGACAGAGAGACAGAGAGACAGAGAGACAGAGAGACAGAGAGACAGAGAGACAGAGAGACAGAGAGACAGAGAGACAGAGAGACAGAGAGACAGAGAGACAGAGAGACAGAGAGACAGAGAGACAGAGAGACAGAGAGACATAGAGACAGAGAGACAGAGAGACAGAGAGACAGAGAGACAGAGAGACAGAGAGACAGAGAGACAGAGAGACAGAGAGACAGAGAGACAGAGAGACAGAGAGACAGAGAGACAGAGAGACAGAGAGACAGAGAGACAGAGAGACAGAGAGACAGAGAGACAGAGAGACAGAGAGACAGAGAGACAGAGAGACAGAGAGACAGAGAGTTAGAGAGACAGAGAGACAGAGAGACAGAGAGACATAGAGACAGAGAGACAGAGAGACAGAGAGACAGAGAGACAGAGAGTTAGAGAGACAGAGAGACAGAGAGACAGAGAGACAGAGAGACAGAGAGAGAGAGACAGAGAGACAGAGAGTTAGAGAGACAGAGAGACAGAGAGACAGAGAGACAGAGAGACAGAGAGACAGAGAGACAGAGAGACAGAGAGTTAGAGAGACAGAGAGACAGAGAGACAGAGAGACAGAGAGACAGAGAGACAGAGAGACAGAGAGACAGAGAGACAGAGAGTTAGAGAGACAGAGAGACAGAGAGACATAGAGACAGAGAAGGGATGACTCAATTACTCTTTGGTCCCTCTCCCCTCCCTCCCTTTGTTTTTCCCCACTCCATTTCGTGACTTTGTCCATTCCTTCCCTAATTAAGGTCCGTCTAGTCATTTTCCCTCTTCTTCGAAAACATTCGTGTTTGGGTGTTCAAAGTTTCAAAACCACCATTACTTTGTTCCCAAACACAAACACGTGGGTCGTCGACCGGAAATCTGCATAAGAGCGCGGCGAATAAAGATCGGATTTACTATTTTTAGATCGGTGAATGACCTTCTTTGCACAAAAAAATCAATGACGGCAACCCCGGGAGGTTGCGAACAATAAAAGATTTTTGAAACTTTCCGAGTCAGAGATGTAAGATTGTGTGGCTGATATTGTGTTAAGGAATAGCATCGGGCTCAGGAAATTACTGTTTTTGAAAGACAAATGTCTGTTGAATTTGTTGGAAAAAGCTCATGGCTCTCAGAGCAACATTTTTTCAACATTTATACTTGTGACTCGAAATAAATTATTGAATTTTATTAGACATTTAAAACTCTAACTTGACTTTTCCTTAACAAATTCACATTTCGTTCACAAAGAAGACCCCCCTCCCCTTAACCCGGTTTAAATTTCGAGCTGAGAGTGTGCGCAGAGTCCGTTAAACGTCGAGCAGTTAGCCGAGAAATCTGAAAAACCCGTGTTTTCAAAAATTCGATTTTACGGTTAAAATATAAAAATTGTAACAAAACTTAGGCTAAAGAATTATGAAAGTTCGTCCTTTGGCAATGTACCGCCAAAAACATAAACTGAACATAATTAATTTTGAAACTTTTATGCAAATCGTAAAAAAAACATCTGAGTATTTTTGAAAAATCCATTTTACGAGCTTATCCTTCTGTAAAAAAAAAACTTGCATCATTTCCCAGTCCCTTGATCTTCTAATATTTTACTCCCCGGGGCTTTTTTTAAACGCACTGTTCCGTAGTACAAAAAGTCAAAACCCCCTCAAAAGTCGGGCCATACTTTGTATTCTGGTTTGACATTTTTTTAAAGTATATTTTGAAAATGAAACCAAAATATTGTATAACCGATATTTGAAATATTTTGTAGAATATTTTCGTAGCATTTCGGGTGGCACCCATTGTTGGACAACACTGTGGGCCAAACGGAAAAATATTTAAAAAAAAAAAGTAATTGATTTGAATCCTTTTGCTACGCTCTCTCGCCTGCGGATCACGAAAGCTGTTATAAAGCCGATTTGGGCAATATTGCCATTTGTCGAAGTTATAGCCGTTTTTTCTTTCCATTTCGCTTTTGACGTTTGTCGTCCCTGCCCGAAAAATTTCCGTTTTCGATTACTTTTTAAAATATACTTTCAATTCTTTGCATTTTTCTATTTTACCCCCCCGATGCTCCTCTCCCTCTCTTGTTTTACTCCTCTTGTCCTTTTAACCCCAGTACTAGTTCCCGGTTCGCCTCATTTACGATATGTGCTTGGTATTGTTTACAGTCAGCTTGTTATATGTACTTGCTCCCGTTCCGAACATACAGCCGACCGGAAATTGGCGACTGGTTCCTTGTGTTTCCTTGTGTTTCCCGGAGTGTTTGTGCCCTGAGGCGCATATCCCGCAGTAGTCCTTCCCTGCCCCCTGAACCCCCAGCTGATCCAACGGCGGCGGCGGAAGCTCTCGTCGGTTCAAACCAAACAGTCATTTCCGTTTACTCAGCATGCTCCTCTCGCTCTGCCAATTGGCAAACGGCCAAAACAGTTCGGCCCCCGCTTTTTGGAACTCGCGACTTGTGCTCCGCTGTAATGCGTTCGTTCGGAAACGTGATGGAGTTGGCAGTTGGCCAGAAGGAAAAAAGACAAAAGACGGGTGATAAGACCGGAAGAGGGACCACCGGAAAGGCTTATCGCGCTTTGAAAATAGAACACTTTTCAAGTTGGGGAAGGGAAGATACGAAGACATGTGAAGGAGAAGTGACTGGGGAAACCCATGATCCATGATGAATAGTAGAATACAGTCTATCTGTTGTATTGCAAAACAATATGCTATAGTGATAAAAAACATGAACAACACACATTAAAATTATGCTATTTGGAACGGTTCTAAAAATAGGACTTCTTGAGGAACAGCCCGGCACCCGCCGCGCGAAAAAAAGACTCGCCGTTCTTTCGCACGTACATTGGAATTTAAACAAAGAAAAAATGTTATTTTAATGAAAATTTAAATGTTTTAATGCATTTTTGTTAATAAATCGAAAGAAAAAACCAATTGCATGTCTCAAAAGACGTATATTTTGTTATAACTATCTGTGGTGGACAAGAAAAGTGTACTGCTGCTGTATGCTATCGTTGGTTTTAATTTTCCAAAAAGTCCCTAATGGTTCCCTCAACATATACTTTAACCCAAACTTTATTACGGACTTTGACATCACTATGTTTTATGTTCCGGTTGTTCCTAGATTGCCAAAAATAGTAAATCCTTTGCTATTTTCCCTTTCAAAACATGTGTTTATGTAAATTTCCGCTCACGAGCGCGGGTAAAGAACAAAGTAGCGGTGGTCAGGATGAGACAATGATAAACACACACACGAACAGACACACAAACGCACACACGCACACACACACGCACGCACACACACGAACAGACACGCACACACACACACAGAGAACACAAAATACCCCCTACCAGTCATCATATGCCCCATATATTGCGATTCCCCACGTACTGTACCCAATCAACCCTGAACGTCCACTTTCAACATAAAAGACTTTGTAGCCAGAAACTACGGCAAAACAACAGAATCTCCAAACTTCGTCTGATGTCTGAGTTATGATCTGATAGGTCGTCTGAGAGTTGTTATTGTTTCTTGCGTCACTTCATATCGTCGTGATAGGGAAACCATATCGGAGAAACGCGTTGTTTGTGAGGAGGGTAAATGCGAAAACACAATTTTGAATCGAATGGATTAATTGGAAAAGGGGAAATAAAATGGACAAGGTTTTGATGAAGCTGTAGCCTATTCGATGTCAAATGGTAAACCGGGCACCAGAAAAGCGAGAAAAGGGTGGAAATGAGTTTCAAAGTTAAGAGACGATTGTGTGGATTCGTATCGTCTGATCTCAAAATCCAATTTCTGTAAAAGGCGCTTTACGAGGGCAGAAAGCCTGCGAAAGTGACGTTTGAATATCGCTCCAAGCTGACGTCTCTTCGTTTCCAGCACTCTCACACCCCACTTTTCACTTTTCCAACTCAACCAACAGATACAGAAACAGAAATTTATACAGAAGGGAGGTTAGTAGGGAACCGCCGCACAGGCCCTCGCGCGGGCGTTCAAATGCGGTTCAAAAATCTGTCAGTCATTCGAAAAGAGAAATTATGAAAATGTATTTGGTGATTTTAATGAATATTCACTTCAAAACGCAAAATAATAGCCTGCTTTCGTGGAAAATGTAACATTTTGTCAATTTTTCCTTTTAGGACCCGTTTTACCACGAGATCCAAGGCTCCACGCCGCTTTGCCCATAATTCAACCTAGGTAGTTTATAACCAAAGGGTACCTCAACAGTTTTTTTGATGTTGTGATTAACGTATCCGAAAAGTGTCCCTTTTTTCGTTTTAGGAGCAAAAACCGAAATCTGGTCGTCTGAAGTTCTGGCGAAACTTTAGCTTAGTTAAGGTATTTAGGTTCTCTAAGAACCTAGATACCCGTGAGAGATAAGAGAGACAGGGTTATAAGAACTACGTTTATGTAATGAAAAATCTAGGGAATCATAGGTGGAGATCCGAGACGATCCGTCCGCTCTCTCTCTCCTCGTGCCGTCCGCGTCCCCTCTTTTGTAGTCGTCCCGATCCTGTAATCGATGGATTATTACAGCAGTAGAGAAAGCGCTCGCGGCGGTAGGGAAAAGCCCCCAGGGTTTCTCTAGAAGGACAGCGGAAGGGTGAAACCCTGAGGTTACAGCTTGCCGATCTGGAGTCTCTAGATTTTACACGCTGTCTCGCCATTCTCAGCTGGCTTAAGAATCATTTGACAATACCTTTTAATTTATTGAATTACAAACAGACCACTGTTGAAACCTTCATTTTGCCGTATTTGCGTCATTTGTACGCGTTGTTGTCTGGGCGGATGGCCCATGAATTTCGAATGTGTTATTTCCCGCTTCCAGTTTTAATTCCACCCGAAAGTGCTCTGTTTGTTTCCGTCATGGAAGCCGTAGTGTTGCCAGCCGCTTGGTCATGTGAAAGGGCAGCCGCCGTGCATTCCCGCCAGCTTATCACAAACAAACGACGCGACTCTCATTGCGTGTGGGAATGAGGCCCAAGTGAAAACAATTACATATGTATCACTAAGTATTTTTCTTTATCCCGTTAATCAGGGTGCCAGAAAACTAATCCCCAGCCCCTTGTGTTCCGCCATTTGGCTGGAGAAGGGCAGGAATGGCTTCTGAATCAGCCCGCCATGACGCCAACCGACGCGTTAATTAAGAACGTATATTCAGGCAGAAGCGGCTGATGGAAGAGGAGGCGAAATGCCGAAAATAGCGATGAATGATGCGTTTTAGACTGTGATCGCCGAATTGGGAAAAAAGGAATTTCGGCGCGACAGACGAAAAGACGGAGTGGCAGCGAAGGATTCGGCGACGAAAGGAAGGCCGCAAAGAGCAAAAGGTTTTCAGAATTGCAAGGAGAGACGGTGTAAGAATCGATAGAGAGAAGAGAAATCAGAAACCTTCAACTGTAGAAACAAATTCATCGAATAAAATCCTTATAATTTTAAAAGTTTGGGGTTTCAACATTGAAGCCAGTCGTGTAACAGACGGTTGAAGGGAAAGGATCTAGTAAAATTGAGATTTAAAACTATTTGATTGAAAAATTGAGTTATACGATATCCAACGATTCAGAAACGGAAAAAAATTTCTGAATTAGAAAAACGAGTTCCGCAAACATTTATCATAAATGCTAATTTTTTAATGATTTGTGTTTTTGGCAAATAATTTTGTTAAAACAGTGATGTTTAGGTGATATATTTCGCGTTTCATTGCAAAAAGATGAGATGAGAGCTCACAATTCTTATAGGCGTTTTATGAAATGTTTTCAAATTTTAAGGGGAAATATGAATTGGTTTTTTGAAAAAGAATGAACAAAAACCTATGTTTTGATTAAATTATACTTGAAAACGGCTCAAGTGAATTTTTCGCGTACAAAAATTTCTTCAATCCTATTTGTACAAGAGTTTCAACCAAACCCGCTTTTCTCCGTTTAAATCTATTCCGTTAAAAAATTTCACATACCAATATTATACTATTGTATTGACAGCTTATGTTTCTTTCTAGTGTACATAGGATACTCAGTGAAAGTAAGCAGCCAAATCAAAATTGGGCTTTGAGTAGGTTCGAACCCCCCCCCCCCCTCCCCCTCCCGAGACAACACTATTATTGTTGTTTCTTGTTTTTCATTTCTCATCAGCGTTAACTTCCCAAACTTATTTATCATTGTGATGTTTGGAAAACATTTCTATTCAGTTTCGACATTGCGGTTTCTTTCTGAAAAGGAGAAATGCGTTGACCTTCGTTGTGTCCTTGACAATGTTGCTATTTGCAACTCTTGAGAGTATTTTCAGTCATTGGTTAATGAAAACCCGCTATCTAAACAACAGACGAGTTGTTTTGCACTTGCCCCGGTGATCTTCGACTAACTGAAAATACCTTCCCAGCCAAGATTGATTATAGTTGTTTGGTTTTTTGGATCTCGCGCGGTGTTCTCGTTTCTGTGAGATAAAAAGTGAACACACTTCCTTCTCTTTGTTATGCCAGATGATCTTTTGTCGGTGAGAGTCTAATTAATTGTTCCACGTGGGCAGGAGACGTCAATTGTCGTCCCTTGAGAACAGCAGTTGGCCTTTCTGTAATCCCGGGTGTTCACAGAAGAGAATAAGAAAGTTGACAGAGCCCGGCCAAAGACGAACCGGTGACAGAGCGAAGCGAGAAACGGGCGGATTCTAGTTCTGCCACAGAGTGAGATA
Source organism: Oscheius myriophilus (assembly GCA_964057215.1). Classification (NCBI taxonomy): domain Eukaryota; kingdom Metazoa; phylum Nematoda; class Chromadorea; order Rhabditida; family Rhabditidae; genus Oscheius; species Oscheius myriophilus. The sequence goes on along the minus strand of OZ059903.1, from coordinate 11,046,097 downwards.
AAGATACAAGTAGATGCGTCTGACATGCACGATGTGTTTGTGTGCGTGTGTGGATGTGTGTGTGTGTATGTGTGTGAGTGTGTGCAAGTGTGTGTGAGTGTGTGTGGCACTGAAAAGACACTTGTTTGAGTGACATGTTCATTACTCGCAAAGACAAAAGCATAAACTACCAGTAGCCAAGATAAAAACTCTGCGATACCCGCATGAACAAAAGCCGTTGGGGACAAATATGTACAGGGCGATTGGATCTAGTGGTTGCCTAGGACCAGCGTCTGGCAAGAAGCCGATAACTCCTCTTCTTCTTCGTCATTATCCGTGGCATCAAAGGATTCCCACTTCTTGGCGATGGAGAGGATTTTGAAGGACGTTGAGGGGCCGCTAAGCGGTTCGGTGACGGCCTTCTCCTTCTTCAGGGACAGTCGGCGAGGGGCCGGCTCAGACGCCGTTCGGGGAGAGGGCGCAGCGCCTGCAAGAGCATCTCATTATAACGAAATGAACGCGGAATGAGCCGGCGCTTTTTCTGGTGGAAAGGCTAATGAGAATCCACCGAATGGGTTGGGAAAGGCCCGCTGAGTAAAGAAAAAAGAAAACGAAATCAGGGCGAAAGGCTCAAAACAGAGCCCACAAAGTAGGCTTTTCAGGCGTTTCTGGATTTTGAACAATTTCAGGATTCTTTTTAAATTATCGATTTTTTGTAAAGTTGTAAAATTTACCTTCGGTGTCCATTTGCATCCTCTTTGATGACCTCAGAACACTTCTGCGCATAGCTCCATAGCCGTTCTGGGTAGCACACGGAGTGGGGTACTGAAACAGAGAAAGTTAAAATAACGCCTAGGGGACCATAATGTTCTTTTTAAAACTTAAGTACGTTAGAACTCTTAAACAACTAAAATCACTAGGCGCCAGAGAAGATTAACTGATAAATTGTCGGATTTAGGTCCAAAACATGGTATCAATCTGGCGCACGCTGTTTACGCGTAAACAGCGTGCGGCCTTGGCGCTAAGTTGATAAGATGCAAAAAGAAAGGAAAATTACATGGATTTGAAATATCGATTGAAACGAACCTCCTTGGTTGAAGAACTGGGTCCGGCCGTCGTCTTGGGGCCCTTGTTGTGGTTTTCATCCACGTCTTCGCTGGAACTGCTGCGGTTCCTGCTGGGCCAAACGAACCATTTCGGCGATTCGCACATTTCAATCACCTAAACTTGGGGTTTTAGAGAAATTTTGAGTAATTTGGTTACCTGAATGCGGAAATCCCTTTTAGGGCGGCCGTGGAAAGAGTTGGTAGCGTTATTGTTAATGCAGACCTCCATCATTGTGTGAGATAGTCTGAAATCGAGGAGGTCAAGAGGTCGTCACGTGGAAAAGAGAGAGGCAAGAGAGATAGAGAGGTCTTCCGGGAAACGGGTGCACAGGGAGCAGCGAAGAATGCAAACGAACAGAAGGGCAAACACGGCTGAGAGGATTCCTTAGACGTGCGAAATGCAAGCAGCAAAAAGGGAGCAGAAGTAGGAGTAGATCAAATAGGTAGGTCATAAGAAAACAGAGTTCTCCAGAGGTAGGTCAGATCGATAGGTCATAAGACTAAGCCCCTAAGGGTAGAGCAAATTGGTAGTTCATAAGACGAATTCCCTTAGGGTTGGTGAAATTGGTAGGTCATAAGAGTACAGGAGTAGGAAGGTAGGTCAAATGAGTAGAGTACATCCCTGCATGGGTAGGTCATAGGACAAAGCCCCCATAGAAGTAGATGAAATGAGTAGATCAAAAGACTACAGGAAGGCAACCCTGCAATGTGTAAGGTGTTCCCCAATCAGGCGTTCGGGCGTAACAAAGACGAAGATAAGAGTCTCCTCCGACCTTTAATGGAACCGATCGGGGGCTGGCCGATTCCCGCAGTCGGGCTGACCCCCGAGTGCGACGGTCAGTGGGCGGGGCGCCGGGACGCGCCTGGGCGGACCGTCGAAAGGGGGCGGGGCCAGCCATGTGATGGCGCCGCATAAACACGCGGATTGTGCAAAAAGTAGAGGCACTATGCACTCCACGTCAGGACTACCGTATGGGGAAATGATAACCACAGGCAACGACGTCACGCCCTCTGCGCTTGGGGGGATTTCTCCGATTTGCACGGCGGTATGAAAACGAAGCGCTGCAGAGACAATCGAAATGGATATTAAGTGGGGAACGGGAATTGCATGTTTTGTAGACGAGACGACGGAAAAGAAGGGGGACTTTGCCCATGACTATTCATAGTCGAATTATTCACAAATTTCGTCAAACGCAAATCACATGAATAGGAAACGTGAAAACGATGCGATTTTGTGACAGACACTACTTTGCTAAACAAAGGGCTTATCAGATAATTGTTCAGTTCGAATGTTCTTCAGTCAAACATTAGAAGCCAAATAGATTCAAGCACGTTGTGAAGTACCTCAGGGGTTCCCCAAAGATTTAATTGAAGTTATTCATCATTAGGTAGATAAATGGTATTATTTAGAGCAGTTGTTTAGAGTAAAAACTGTTTTATTGTCTTGAATATTGAGAATTTTGTATTTTTCGGCGCCAGCGGAAAAGACAAGGCGCGTTGCGGTATAAACCGGCGGCTCGGGACTCACAGAATAGTGATAGTGTGGTGCAACAGGTAGCGCGTTAATTTTGTACGCAGAAGGTCCCTGGTTCGATCCCCTAGGACGTATTTCAATTTGCTTTTTTATTTGTTCAATGCTCGAATCGCAGTTTAGAATTTTCCAAAAGCTTTTAACGTTTCAAAATAAAAAAACGCACTTTTTTAGTTTCCTGTCCTTAACGATTCCATTCATAACACCAACATCAATATGAAAACGATAGTTTAAATTTCCATAATCCAACTTTAGGACTACAAAAAATTAAATTCAATTGGCAATATCCTTTGATTCACTCTTTTGTTTAAAAGTAAATGTAAACTTTGAAAAGTGTGATTGTGCTTTGTGAAAAGAGAATTGTATAATTCAAACTGCGATTTGTATTCTAGATACAATAAATATAACGAAATAGCTTCGCAGAGATCAAACCACCAACTGGCAGACAGTGTCTAGGGTAAATAGATAAATCTCTTTGATTTAACTGGTTGAAACTGATCTAAAATTGACTTGTAAAGTTATAAAATATAGAAAATATAGTTAAAAATAAGGCATATCACCTTCGCATTGTGGTTTCGGGATAAAAAGTGGGGCCCGGTTCGGTTGAGGCCGTGAACCAGTCGTCTGAAGGCCGAACACGGTGTGTTCCTTCATAAACTCTCGTCTCCTTTCAGCCCACAATTTATGTTTTTCTGCCTGCAGAGAGAAGCGATTTCCCACATCAGAAATCCAATGTCGCCTTCGGCCGTCTGCGGAACATTGCGACCAAAGCGGAGAAAAGGAAAGGACAGAGAGGGGGTAATTGGCGCCTATTACGGAGAATCAGTTAATCTCGCAAAAGGTTCTCACGCTTTGATCTCGCAAAGTGGAACCCCGGCTGTGTTTGGTGACGTTGGGGGGGGGGGGGGGATCCGATTTCAAGAAGCACTTTGGCATCAGCTTGACCCGTTGTTTATGGAGTTCATGGGGAAAGTTTCGTTTATTTTCTTTTAAAGGATTTAAAGGACCTCATAAAATGGATTTTTCAAATCGTTATAATAAAAACTTCATTGAATATTCGAGATTCTGAAACATACCCCTTTTATATGTTTTGGACTGCAACCGGCGTACACGGCAGAGAAAGGCGAGAGAGCACGAGAAAAAGCGAGACGCAGAATGGCACGCTATTCAAACAATATTTTCGACAAAACTTCAGACGCTTCTAATTCGGTTCATTTTGTTCTAATAAGAGAAAATGGGGCTATTTTCAGAATCAGAAGAATGAGATATACTAATTTATCACATACTAAAATTCAAAAAAAAAATTACGCGGCCCTACCCCATTAAAATATAAACAGCAATATGAATACGAGAGCTTTAGTTTTTTAAAAGCCAACTTTATGACAACAACAAAATTGATTTTCAAGTACTTTGAATTTGCGACAATTATGTTTTAATGATTCGTTTACAACTGAAAAATCCAACGTTAAGCGATTTTGACGCGACGATCCGCGACCAAGACAGGTGGGCAATGAAGAAGAAGCACAGAGAGAAAACGACCAAAAAAAACAGAAATTTTTGAATTTTAAACACTGCAGTTTTTATAATACGTTTTCCACAGAACCAAAAATAAATCGCGCTGGGTCCCGCCAAGAAGGCCCCTGTTCTACCCGGTCGTGCTGAGAAGAGAGAATGTGTTGAATGAAGATACGCAGAGAAAATAGGCGCTATAAAGCTACGGACAAGGCTCCTGATTGCCCTTTTACCATTTCTGCTCGCTCAACTAGGTATTTCTCAAGAAATTCCTATCATTACAGAAAATTTTGAACGGAATCGAACTAGACACCTGCAAAACGCGGGACGGACCACTCCCCGCTGCGCCATTTCGTATGCATCAAGGTCAAAAGAGACGCCAGCTTATGTGAACTTTGAATGCTTCTCAAGTAGAAGTATCTTGAAGTATGCTTCTGAATCAAGTCTCCAGAAGACTTCTATGTTGTTTTGAAAACAAGAACTGTTACAGCGCCTTCCAGTTCCCATTGCAGAAGACAGAAACCAGAGTGAAAGCAACTACAACACATACTGTTTGTTTGTCTGCGTCGTCTGAACATCAAAGCTCCCGAAGAAGCACAAAAATCTCTCATTTTTACAACAATACATGCGATTTTCACGCGGAAAACGCATCTAATGGACGAAGGCGATTATGTTTTGATGCGGGGAAAGGCGGAAGCCAAGGGGCATCTTCTTACAGGAGAAAGTATAGGTGAACTTGGGGCAAATAGGGAAAGGGGCAGAGAACGAGGACAGAGCGACTGAGACGACGTGTGAGACCACGGCTGGGACTGATGCTAAGAGGGGGAGACGGATGGGAAACATCACGGGTGAGGGTGGTCAACAGAAGGAGGACAGAGAACGAGAGATCTTGGCTCACATTTTGTAGTCCTGGAGACAAAATGTGATATTCTCGGAAAGTAGTCTCAAAGGGTATTAATTTTCTATTCTTGTGAAATGGATACAAAACTTACTTAACTTTTTCAGCTGTTTCACTTTCAAACGAAAGCGGGAACGCAAGCGACTGGAGAGAATTGTAGGTCGCAGAGTGAGGGCCGCAGTGCGGCACCGAAAATTCTCAACCAAAGGCTGCCTCATAAAAGTGCTCCCACCTAAAACATATAAGTGTTTTCCATATGAGGGTCGGGCGAGAATTCTTCTAGCGATAGCGCTTTTCTCTACGTCTCTTCAATAGGCGTTGTCTTTCATTCACGCATGGGTAGGCGCAAGGGTTATTCACAGACTTAAGGCCGCAAAGCGGCACTACTGAATATAAGGCCGCCTTCAAAACATAGGCCGCCTTCAAACCCATAAAGTCTAAACACTAAAACACAGTTCTAAAAGTCATCATCACCACAAAAAAAGCACAACCTACGGCCAACCCCCGGGCTGTTCTTTGAAGCATACACACGAATTTGGCAAATGACACGGTGGCCTTTCTTTTTTGATAATGACGGCAAGGCGTGGGTTCCATGACGAGAGAGTGTTTTCATTCTTGGCGGAGGACGCACTGTTTAGTGAATCACGATGCGCGGAGCTGATTAAATGCCAAAATATACACCCCCGTGTTGGCTAGAATACGAAGGAACATGGAAATGTTGAATTCACGGTGGGCGACAGGGAAATTGGTGAAATTCGTGCTTTTGGAGCATTTTTCTCTGCCGCCTCTTCAATAAGTGTTGTCTCTCGCCCGCCAGGTTTATCATGAGTGATCGCGGCAGGACCCAATATTTTTTTGGTTAAACCACCTTGCTTTTAGGGATTTTATTAGTTTCCAATAGAAATCCCTCTGCACAAGACTTGTGACAAAAGGTCCCGCCGCGATGAGAAATGTCCTACCCTAACGCGCAAAAGAGAGAGAGCATACGGAACGAAGAGGTATAGAGAAAATACCCAAAATGAGCAGCTCAAGAGGAAACTGTCTATGAAAAACAGAAGTAGTTACCCCTTGAAACAATTTAGACTTGTTTAAATTTAGAACCACTAATTAAAGGGCTCTTCCGCTTATGTCTTTTTCCGTGTTTTTCACTTCTATTACTCGGACGACTATGATTCAGAACTAACATCACCGAGAGAGAGTCAGGAAGTACTTGGACTAATTTTGAAACGACTAGTGTGCGCGAGAGAGTACGAGAAACGAAGAGAGGCCAGAGTTGCATAGCATCATAGCCATATTGCTTTCGAAGGTATGGTTCTTTCAGCGGATAAAATTTCACCAAAGAACTTTTGGAATGGGGTCCCGCCGCGATGACAAGATGCCTATTCGGGCACGCAAAAGAGAGATTACACTGAACGAAGAGACGCAGAGAAAGAACATAATTCGCATAATTTTTACTGTGTTCAGTTAAAAATACAAACTACGAAAAGCAGAAGATAGTTCGCCCATAAACGGCCATACTTTGAAAAGTTTAAATTACGAAGCAGTTATGAAACGGAATCTCCAACATCTTTTTCTCTAACTCATCATTGTTTTTCCTTTCTTTTCGGATGACTCTGATTTCAAGATCACAGAGTACGTCAGAAAATAGGAGCTAATTTTGGCCGTTCTAAAGCCGTGGGATAATAGCAGCCTAGACAGAAAACGGTAACCACAAAATGGAGCTCCTGCGTCAAATCGGCGGTAATTGAAGCGTCAAAGTCGGCCATTCTCTGCTATTTACGGGTGAATTACGTACTTCTGTGGGTTTCCATGACGCCGATGCTTTTTCCCTTTGAAGGACGAACAACTATCCTTTGAATCACGAAACGGACGCTGATTAATTTTGAACCAACGTCAGGAACTTTACGCTGTCTTGATTTTAAGAGAAAAGGGTTTCAACGAAAACAGAAATGATTGGGTTCCGGTAGAACGACGCTTTCGTCAATTTCTCTCAAGAAAAAGCCGTTCTCTTGGGAAAAGGGCTTACTAAGCGCCGTTTGAAAGCCCCTCAGTCGGAAGATCTCCGGATTCTGACTGGATCCTATGCGTTTTACCCGAACTTTCGTTAATTCCTTCGGCCTTTCGTGTCTTAAAAGAGACATTAGGTCAGAGATGAGACAACAACGGAGGAGACTTGCGGAAATTGAGACGGAGGGAACGGAAATTTTGGGGACACCCAGGGAGATGATTGAATTCGAGTAAGAGAGGGAACGGCAGGAGGACGTTCGAAAACTTAACTATATCTTGAAACTCGCGTAACGGGTCACAACGCGCAGTAACGCGCTGTAACGCGTCGTAACGCGACGTAACGCTAAGTAACGCGCCGTAATGCGACGTGACGCGCCGCAATGCGTCAGAATTTGATTATGTTTCTATATATATTTGTCTTTCGCGCCTTTTTTTGAAACTTTAGCCTAAATTTAAAAACGTATCAAGCATTGAACCAAAACGTGCAATTGGTATATCGATTCGCGATCGGCGCGTCTTGGTATATCGATTCGCGATCGGCGCGTCAAAACCGCACGAACCGCTACGCGTCAGAATTTTGTCATTCCTGAATATGAATTTCGTGATTCCTGAAAGCCCTGGTATTAGACGATCACGTGACTTTTTGAAATCACTTCCAGGGAAAAGGTGAATTACATTTCCATCCCAGAAATTACATTTAGGACATAATCGAAAGTATACGAAATGCGTGGGTTTTGTGCAACTCCCGTGCTATTTCGAGTAGAGTGGGGGTGTGGGAAAGCCGCGCAGCGAAATGAAACGCAAATACGATTAATCAGCAACGGATAGCTCTCATGATTACGTTGTACATTTTAGATGCGAGGTACGACTACTTTGGATACGAATAGAGGGAGGGCATAGTTTTGGAAAACGTTCATTTCAAGGTGGTGTTTGGCTTGTTTCCAATAGATAGTACAATCATAAAAGTTTTTTGCATTGGATCCCACCGCGACGAGACGTTAAATTCCCGGGCACGTAGAGACTGTTCATTTGAAATGAATCAAGAGTATATATTGTAAAATGAATAAGTTATTCCTCTGGTCATTTGTATTTCCACGTGGCAGAGTGAGGAAATGAGCAAATGTCCCGGGGGCACGGGAAGCGCGGCGACTGTCCATCCGGTCCGCAAGGACATGCCGTTTCCGGATCAGTCCAAACATAAAACAAACGGATGACGCGGTCGGCTGGATCGCGCGCTTTTCTTCGTTTCCTCATTAGACTCTCTTCCCACTGTACCACTATGACATCACTTTCTATGGCAACGCGGAAACGACTCCATCTACAGTCTCCGCGTGATGAATCGTCGGAGAAACACAGTCGTAAAGTCAACTGGCCTACCGTATGTCGACTTGTGGGTTCACAATGTCCCCACGCGACACACGTGCCACGGCCGTGGCCTCCCACATAATCCTCCTAGGCATTCTGTGAGAGGACGCGGTCGAACGAACCCCTCGCACAGGTGCACCCGGTGGAAATGGAGAGAAAGAGTGATCAAAGGACAACATGGGCTACTGAGATATTCCTCAAGGGAGAGAGAGATAGACAGAGAGACAGAGAGAGACATAGAGAAACAGAGACAGAGAGACAGAGAGACAAAGAGACAGAGAGAAAGAGAGACAGAGAGGCAGAGAGACAGAGAGACAGAGAGACAGAGAGACAGAGAAACAGAGAGACAGAGAGACAGAGAGACAGAGAGACAGAGAGACAGAGAGACAGAGAGACAGAGAGACAGAGAGACAGAGAGACAGAGAGACAGCGAGACAGAGAGACAGAGAGACAGAGAGACAGAGAGACAGAGAGACAGAGAGACAGAGAGACAGAGAGACAGAGAGACAGAGAGACAGAGAGACAGAGAGACAGAGAGACAGAGAGACAGAGAGACAGAGAGACAGAGAGAGACAAAGACAGACAGACAGAGAAAGAGATAGAGAGAGAGAGAGAGAGAGAGAGTGAGAGAGAAACAGAGGGATTGATCAAGGAACAACGTACCCTCCAAAAAACAAGAGTTCCACATTATCTCTCCCGGAATTTACATTGTTCCCCGAATCACTCCACCAGCAGGGCAAAAAAGCCTGTCTCCCAATTGTCACTTTTCACGAATCTTATCTCAGAACGCTGCAATCTGCTCGTTGCACGTTTGTTCTACGTGTGCAAGGGAACGGGGAAACTGTAGAGACGCAGACAGTGACGCAGTCCTTTTTGTTCTCCAGACGTTTTTGAAAACAGGTGAAGCTGTTGTTTGTACGAGAGCACTGTTTGTGTTTTTCACAATGCAAGGGGTTGGAATGCTTCGAAGGAATGAATGAAGCAACAGAAAACAGAGTAGAGAAGACATCATAAAATGGACGTTCTTTTTGGTTTTCTTTGGGAAATTTGATGTTGAAAAGCGTCTCAAAAATTTGAAATCACTCTGTTTCAAACAACCAAGTTCTCCTTTTGAAGGTACACGGTGGAGGGAAGTGCGGAAAATACTGTTTGGACACTTTTTCTCTGCACCTCTGCATTCGGCGTGTTCTATCTGTGGCGCGCCTTGGGCATTCAGGGTCATCGCGGCGGGACCCAACACCGAAAGCTTTCAAAGTTAGCCAAAATGTGTGAATTAATGTCCGGACTGCTCAAAAAATCGTTTAATAATGAATTGAAATTTGCGGGGGAAAATTAATCATCAATTCCTTCGTCTGCTTTCGTAGTGGCAATTATGTCATCGTAAAACATTCCTTACTAATGAAAACTTCGATTCTCCGTACTACTTGTACTAAATTTTGGGGAAATGCACGAAAAAAACGAACACAGGATGTTCTAGTTTGAAAAGTCGAATTCAAAATAAGCTGAGCTAGGCCTAATGATCTGTGATTTTGGTTCGTTGGGTCCTGGCACGACAACCCGTAATCTATCCGGGTGGGCCATAGAGAGATAGCACTCTAAATGAAGATGCGCAAAGAAAAAAAAGCGCCAAAAGCGGCGAATTCTCAAACAAGATCGGCGTTCTACAAATTTACATTGTGTTACCAACAAACAATACGTCGAATTCGTACGTTTTCCGCTAAAATCGCCCAATCTATATGTGAATTCATTTGTCCACGCTGTTTCAGGAAATTCGTTGTGTTCTAGTTTGAAAAACAGAAATACGAAAGAGTCAGACAAACACTACTTTAAGTTTGGCTTTTTGGGTCCCGTAGCGATGACCTGGGATCTTGACGGCGACGGTGATGAAAGACCACGTTGGATGAAGATGCGCAGAGATAAAAAAACGCCAAAAAAGCAATTTCGCAAACTGATATGCGTTCTGTGAAAAGGGACAATCTACTTGGTGTTACCAAAATATTGGATTAAGCGCTCAAATTTCTGTTCTTGTAGGTCACATATTGGAATTGAACCCAACTTTCCGTTTGATTTGTCTGTTTTAGAGTTTCATAATCATCAGGTATCTCTTTCCTTCTCTGTGAAAGGCAACATTTCGTTTCTGGGATAGCCATCGCTGAAAATTCCTTATCGGGTGCATGCCAGGTGCGGGCGCACGTGGGATTCCCGTGGCGTCTCCGAGCGTGTCGAATCCCTTTCGCCTCGTCCTGCGGACACTTTAAACTGAACTGTCACAGGTGGAAAACAAGTTGATGTGTCTCCTGACCGAATAGTCACTAAAAGAGGAAAGTGTAGGAATTATTAAGGGACAGCCGGCTGGCGGCAGCGGGGAATCCGGGCGTAGACGCAGAAAAACGGCGGCCGCTGCAGCCATCTGCAGCCAGATAACGGCCACTACGACCAGTAGTGGACGGCAGCCCAAAGGGTTGAAGCAGATGGGGAAACGGGGGAGAAGCTTCAGTTATCAGTCACTTTTAGGGTTGTTTTTGGAGAGAAACGTGTAATTGTTGGAAAAAGGCAAAGGGCAGCGGGGGTTGCACCATAAGTGACCAAGGCGTTTCAATGACACGCACTCCGGTCCGCAAAGAAGGGATCACAAATGAACGATTAAAATTCTTTTTTCTAACTTAAAAAAAACTTCACTTTTAAAGGAAATACGCGCCCACGTTTCATTGATCAGTCTAGAAAAACCAAAACACAAAAAAGTGTTTTGGGTGTTCTAGAATAAGTAATGAAGGTAGGGGGAAAAGGAAAGTAATTCGTAACGATGTGTGTGTGTGTGTGTGTGTGTGTGTGTGTGTGTGTGCGTGTGTGTGTGTGTAAATGTGGCTGTAAAATGATGGAAAAGTGTGTGTGTGTGTGTGTGTGTGTAAATGTGGCTGTAAAATGATGGAAAATTTTTCAGGGCAAATTTAATGCCAATTTTTTTTTACAAGTTTTCCCAGGATCATTAACTCTTGGTGATTAAACTTTTTCATTAGTTCTGTTTATTGCCAACTCCGTCGGTCGGTCGTTGAACTGGCCTGGCGGGCATTATTTGTGGGCGGAAACACGAAAACAATTGGGAATGTGGAATGCCCGAGGGCTATTCGAGGAAGGCGCTTCGTCCTGTTCTGCAAATGAGAATTTTGTCTGGAATTGCTTTCCCGAAACACGGCCGATTGTTATTTTTTTCTGAAAAGGGACCGATTGGCAACATGCGTCCCAAGCGAATGGCCTACTTCCGCAAGAATAAAGAGCAATCGCCCTTTCGTTTGGGGATCCTACTGGGTTTGTATAGTGGAAAAGCAACAAAGAAAGCAAGAATAAATGTTGACGTAGGAAGGTTCAATAGCAACTGTACTATCTTTGGTTTTCTATGAAAAAGAGAGGTTCGCTCTAGAAGTATCACAAATCGAGCCCTTCTTTTGTTTTCAGAAGGGACCTGTTCAGAATGGTACTGGATGAAAATTTATGGGTCAATTTTCCAAAATCTCCATGTTCCTTGGAAAACTGGGAATAAAAGCGTTTGTGGGACCAAATGTAAATCCAAAAAACAGCCGTTTTTTTCAAATTACAAACACTCACAAGAATGATATGTTTCAAACACATGAAACGTTCATATCAAAAACATAGAATCGGTTTCTACAAGAGAAGTACTAATGATATGTTTCTCTTTCGTAAAAGGTGCTTCGAAATGTTGCATGAGGTTGGGTTCATGTATTCGCTGTACATTAAAAGAGAAGGGCCTTTTAAAGTTGATATTTCAAATATTTTTATTGAAAACTTTACTGAAAAGATGTCGTTTTCACGATTCTGAAACATCTACTTCATATTATTGTAATAGCACGTCCGAGCTATGCAAACGGTTGAATGTACATGGCATAAAAAGGCGAGAGAGCGCTGAAATCAAAATACGTTAAAATGGCGCGCCATTCAAAACAATATTTTCGACCAGAACAGATATAGACGACAGACATTTCACCGAAATCCTCTGCCGTATCTTGACTTCCCAAGCTGTCTCCCACCCTTCTAGCCATGAAAAACTGCCCCGTTACTTTCCTCAATCGTGTAAACGTAGGGATATCTTTCCGAAATGTGAAAACATCCTTTAATAATTGAAACAGATAAGATATGATGAAAAAGCGTTTGTTCTAGTCTTTTTCCTTTTCAAAAAAACTGGTCTTTCTTTCGAATTCAAGTCTGATTTCGCACGTGGCAGACAGTCACATCATCTAAATTCCTGGCCTATATTTTCGTCAGAAATTGAAACGTTCGTTGGTTCTAATCAAAGATTATTTTTCTTCAAAAAACGGCTACTATAACTGCAATAACCGTTGCTATGTCCCTTTCCAAGGAAGTCGCTTGGGTATACTGTAGCTTTAGAGCGCGCTTACATTCGTAGAGGATGTGCAGAGCTTCCTAGCTACTGCAGTTCCCTGATCCTTTATAACATTAGAGGGTTGTCATTCTGTCCGTTAGCAGCGCAACGTTTTATGCGGAGAGGTACACCCCTTCATTTCCCCCAACACGACCATGGGGAACATTTCATTGGAATCGGTAGAACAAAGCGGCCGCAGGCTGTATACATAAGCGGCCGAAGGCCGCCTATTTGAGCAGCCGAAATCTGCGTACCTAAGCGGCCGCAGGCCGCGATCACGGATTGAGGCGGCCGAAGGCCGCCGAACCCAGAAGGCGAAGACCCGCGCAGCGGGGCTTTGGCTTCTGGTTGTTTGATCTTTGTGACAAAAACTTGTGATCTACCGTACTCATATCGTGCTTGTGTAACGGTAGTGCTTCTAAATTAAGAAGGCCACCGTTGGGAGTGACCACCGCCCGTTCTATCTATCATCAGTCTCTCTTTGTGCGTCTTTCGCGGTCCACTCGCTTTAAACTGCGACGCAATTAATGGAAGAATTCTTCGACAGAAGGAGAAGAGAGAGATGAGGGAGACCATCGACTAACAGTGATGTGAGCCTTCTTTTAGACGAAAACCGGTTTCCTTCTGTCAAAAACAACGTAGTAATTGCGGATGGAGCGAAATTCTCATGGGAAAAGTGATGTGTATAATCTCTGTCCATCGACGAAAAACCTGGCGATCGTTTTAGAGCTAACCCGTTTTGCAAGTTTGATTGATATTCGTCACTTTCTCAGATCACAGTGGCACAGATTGGCACAAAACAGGGATTTGCACTATGGCGCAATGTTGCGTCTGTGAGAATAGCGTTATTGCTTTTTCTCAAGGGGACCGTCAGGGGACAATTTATATGACAAGAAAAAAGACACAATGAAAAGCTTCCCTTTTTTAAGGGGAAGGGCCTCTTAAAAATTTATTTTTCAAACCATTTTAATAGCAACTTTATTGTTTAGATACCATTGCCACAATTCTGAAACATACCACTTTTATGTGTTTTCGACAGCAGCCGGTGTATATGTACACGGCAGAGAAAGGCGAGAGAATGTGGGAAATGGCGAGACGCAGATCGGCGCGCTATTCAAACGATATTTTTGACAAAACTACAGGCGCTCCTGATTTGGATAATTTTGCTTTTAAAAAAGGGAAAAACTCGTAAACAGCGAGCATCTTCACAAAGATGTTCGAGATAGACAGTTCCGTCGTCTCCCCATTAGGAATTCATTGTTTGGAAGCGTAACCGCATGACTTTCGGGGGGTCTACATTATCTACACTCATAAATGGATGGGACGAGACGAAGGTTCGAGGTGTTTCTGTTAAGGGACAGTCAGGCGGACTTTACAACTTTGACTCAAATAAGAGAGAAAAATTCGCTGACAATGAAAATATGACTATGGGTCTCAAATTTACCGTTTTAATGAAAATCCGCTCCAAAGTCGCGGAAAACGAGTCTACGTCAATTAAACGAAACCCCCCTTTCTCCCCCTTACGGATTAAAAAGAGAAAAAATTGTCTTACTTACTAAATATATTCCAAATCTCCAGAATTCACATGCTCATTTCTCACAATTCTGCAGAAATCATGACAAAGTCAGCTGGCAAAAAAATGAACTTGAACGAACTAATAAAGAGTAAATTTGCAAAAGACCATTATCCAGTTGGAGTGAGAACACGCCACATATCGTGCGACACGCTTGTATTTCTACTTCCGTTCAGAAAGTACTAACAATACAAAACACATGTGGGTAAGAACATAATATTCAAGAAATTTCGAGGGGTTTAACGCCCAACGTTGCTCAAAAGCAGAAAAAATTGTAACAATGGGTTGTAATGTACGCTTTTTACAGTACACCTTTCACTGTCCGTGTTTTACAAGGCTCAGAGCGCCAAAAATGAAAACTACGGGCCCTCGGTCATCCGTTTCCAAGTTAGGGTAGCCCAATGTTTACTTTTTATTGCAGAATGAGCGGAATCCTGGCAAAAGTGTTATTTTAATAAAAGTGAGCCTTATGTTTTAGTTGCGTCATTAAAACAAAAACCTTCATGCTGACGCTATTCCATCCTCTTTTTAGAATTGTGACCGTTATCATTTTGTGACATGCGTATTTCAGGAAAGTTTATTTTTAATAAGCTCGTGAGTGAAGCGACTGTTTACATTTGAAGATTCTTGAAAAAAAAAGGCTTTCAATAAATCCTTACTTTTCTGTAAATCTCCTTTGGCTTAGCCTGGAATCAAAGAAAGGATTAGAGCGTGTTAATTTCGAGAGGAAGCCATTCCATTAGCGAAGGCGGAGGAGGGAGAGACAATCGAAAGGCACTTCCGCTGTTGTTCTTTGCGTTAGTTCTGTTTATTTCTTTTAAAAAAAGGGGTTTTCTTTGGACTTTCCCACTATTATAGTAAATGTATGAATGTTCTGCAGGAGACAGCGTCAGCTGCAGAAAAAGGCGAATGTCGGTGGAAAGAACACGCAATGGGTTCAAACGCAAGAATTGGAAATGAGATGGAGAGGAAGGGAATGCCCTGAGGGCAAAAAGATTGTTTTGGAGGATTGAAGGGCGACAGAGAACAGAGTACGGGCACAACACCCTGTTGACGAGCGACGGAACGAGTTCGACCAGTCGGGTGCGGGAAATCCAGCCAAGTTTCGGGGAAACTCCCTCCGTCGAGAAATAATTACTTTTTACGAGATGAAGATGACATGGAGCTATGCGAATGGATGGCCTGAAAAGTGACATAAGGGTGGAATAGAGAAAGAGACAGATACAGATACAGAGAGAGAGAGAGAGATGTCAGAGCTACGGATAACGTGAGAGATATGTTCACACTGTGTGTGTGTGTGTGTGTGTGTGTGTGTGTGTGTGTGTGTGTGTGTGTGTGTGTGTGTGTGTGTGTGTGTGTGTGTGTGTGTGTGTGTGTGTGTGTGTGTGTGTGTGTGTGTGTGTGTGTGTGTGTTATACATAGTATGAAAATTAGAAAGAGCTTTTCGCCTCCAAATTTGATGGTGTAAAAACGTCACTTACTAAAATTAGCTGCGTGGGGCTGCACTCACTAAGTGAAGCTTGTTTTCTCTAATTGCAAATTCTACAAAAACCACAAATAGCTCATCTTTTGTTCTCCAGAAAAGGGCTTTCATTAGCCTGGAAATGCAATTGTTCTCACGATCAGACCGCATCAATTATTCCAAAGTGTGCACTTTTTACGTCCTCGTTAAGATCTCTTTGCAAATACTAGCTGAACTCGGCAAAATTACAATTTGGCATTTAGTTTCAGAGCTAATTCTAAGTTGGAGTGGTTTTTGAGACGAGAGGACGAGTTTTTGAGAAGAGTTTGTTTCTCATGTATAGCTCAGATTTATTTCTGGTGTTTGTTTTTTGATTTGTGTTTGCTGCAAGGAGAAAACAAAAACGGTTGCCGAAGAAAGGGGTTGCAGAATGCATAGCTAGAGGTACTGTGTGTGTGTGTGTGTTTGTATGTTACAGTATGTATGTGTGATTGTTTCATTCATTGAAAAAGAAACATTTAACTAATTTCCTAAAATATTTTGTCTCTGAACTGTGCGTGGAACGGTTAATTTGCTCAGCCTCGTTTTCATTGTGTGTACAACGGTTTAACCGAGATTTCGTCATTGTGATTGCAACGCACCCTGCAATCACAACCTTAATCACATAAATCAGGGACACGACTGAAAAATTGGAAAGTTATTGATTGGATCAATTCTCTCTCCAATTTAATGTATCCGCGTTCTAATACTAAACGCAGTTGACATCACCTGTACGACGACGGAGAACTACGTACATCTAAGGTTACGTAAAATTAGCTACGTAAAATGTAAAATTCGTCATGGATTAACGAAGTCTAATCGTTTTCCTCTTCGTTCTTTGCGTATTCACGCTCTGGTTGCATAATAATGGTCGCCCACGCCATCTTCTGGTCTGCAAAAGGGGCTTTATCTCAAAGTTCCGAGAGGAAACCACGATAAAATGCAATTCCCGGTCTCTCTACGTCCTAAGGGGAGTTTTCCGCAGCTCTTGTCACTGATAACTGAAGCACAGATTGGCAACAGTTGCGAAAAAGAGAGATAACTATGATTTATGTTCTGACACACAATTTGTGATGGGTTCTTCAAAATGAATCATTTGTCATTTCGGTCCCGCCGCGATCACCCCTGGCGCACAAAATCGAGATAGCACACTGTATCAAGAAGCGCAGAGAACAACGTTTAAAATCAGTAATTTCCTGCAAAATTCAGTGTAATTCAACAAAATGGCCGTCACCTTTGATTATACCGCATTCTTTCTGCACTCATTGGGTCTCGTCGCGAAAACCTTTACGTCTTGGCGCCCCGCCAATAAAAGTATGCAGCTATTTACCAAACCCACGCGAATAAAACATATTTTTTTCTCTCGCTAATATGCTGTTTGTATAATTCCTTAGTTTTTTAAGTGAGCCATATATCCTATCCGAATCAATGAATTAGCGACGTAGCCAATAAGCACATTTTACGTTTGAAACATGAAAGATTCACGTGTTCGCCGGGATGAGGATGAAGGGAAAATGGGGAGAATCGCACTGATTCAGCTATTTGAAGAGGCCGATCCTTCTTTTGGCGCCGTGAGTCAGAAGGGACAGGCGCCCTCCGAATGAGTGAGCGATAAGGCGCCAATGACTAACATCGGCACGCAAATCCACCATCTGGCACCGAGATTTCGAACCGTGGGAAGGCTATTCCATTGGTATAGATGTAGAAAGTGCGAGTATGAATGGGCAAAAATTGGGGGTCAGCACGGTTCTGCTACGGGAAAGGGTGGGCTTTTGAGACTTAGAAAAAGCCAAAATGGGTTAACGTGATTCAAGCTATCAGTTAAAAGCAAAAAGTTCGTGTGAAGTGCTTTTTCTGACTCTGTATCTCTCTGTCTCTGTATCTTTTTCTGTATCTGTATCTCTCTTTGTCTGTGTATCTCTCTCTGTGTAGCTCACTCTCCCTCTCTCTCTCTCTCTCTCTTCGGCTACGTAAATTTCTGTATCTGAATCTCTCTCACTCTCTCTCTGCTTATGTATATCTCGTTCTCTGTATCTCTCTATGACTCTGTACATCCCTATGTCTATGTATTTCCCTTTGTCTCTCTATCTATCTTTGTCTATATATCTCTCTTCGTCTATGTCTCTGTATTTCTATGTCTATGAATCCCTCTGTATCTCTCTCTGTCTATGCACTCCTCGTTCTCTGCATCTCCCTGTGTTTCTTTATCTCTATCTGTATATCTCTTTATCTCTGTATTTCTCTCTGTCTATGTATCTCTCTCTCTCTTCGTCTATGTCTCTGTATATTTCTATATGTATGTATCTCCCTGTGTTTCTCTGCCTCTCTATGTATCTCTCCCTGTTTACCTGAATCTCTCAGCCCATGTATCTCTCTTTATTCGTATTCCTTTATGTCTCTGTATCTCCCTGCGTCTCTGTATATTTTCGTCTCTGTCGCTCTCTCTCTGTCGCTCTCTCTCTCTCTCTCTCTCTCTCTCTCTCTCTCTCTCTCTCTCTCTCTCAAAAATCATTCGAGAAAAGTGGCCGTAGATGTATGAAACGCGATTTAGCTAAAGTTGTTGGTGTGGCGAATTTACAATTTCCATTTGCCCTCCCATCTACGGATCCAGCCAAACGTTTCAAATTCAATTTGCCAATTTAAAATTGCCGAAGTGATTAGTGTGTATGCCGTCTGCCTGCGTCACTCAGCAATTGAAATCAATTAAAAGACGTTTGGTCTCTGAGCTGTGCCTCTTTCTAGTCGCAACTTTGACCCTCACCTCTCCCCAGGAGGCCTCAGCCGAAGAACACGTGGATGGAACCTTGGGCTTTAGTCTGAGGACAGGCGAACCGAATATCGGCGCCGCTGCGCATTTATGGCGCGTCGAAATGGAACGGGGGTTGGGGGGCGCTGGCTATCGGTTGTTGTGGTCAGAGGACACGGCGTAAACAATGGCCATGCACTGTCTCTTCCAACTGCACGCGACACCGAAAATAGCCCACGGGGGGGCTGGGCTGCAAAATAGACGGCGGTCAAGGGGAGGAAGGGCTGGGAAAGGGAGGAAAGGGAGCAAAAACGGAGGAAAGAGAAGGCTTCTCACACGTGGTCTTCAGGTTTAAGACCATATAAACAAAACTGCAGAATGACATCTGCAAAATGACCGCATTCCAAAGACCTCTCTCTCTCTCTCTCTCTCTCTCTCTCTCTCTCTCTCTCTCTCTCTCTCTCTCTCTCTCTCTCTCTCTCTCTCTCTTCCAGCCCCTTTCAAAGATCCGGGAATCAGGATGATCCATATCCAAAAAACCAAATGGAGTTCCACGTATGAGAGACAAATGACAAATTACCAAGCCCATTGCGCGTCTGGTTAGCAGGCTGGATAAGGAAGCCCTGCAGCCGAACAACGTCACTTCCAGTTCTTTTTATGTCTCGCTTTGGCAGTGAACACAAATCAGGGAAACAAACAACTGAATTACATCTGATGTGTTTATGAACAACATACTTCAGTGCTCCAGGGCATCAACAATCGTCACAATTACCACAAGCTGTACTTCTTTCGATGACATGTTTGTAAAGGCTTCATGACGAGGATGTTAAAAGTGCAAGGAATAATTAGTGTTTCATTGGTTTAGGGAAATAAAACTTTCAATTGAATAAACCACTTTTTTATGAACCTTGTCACAACATATTGAAAGGAAAGATAAGAGACAAAGAGAAACAGAGTGGAAGAGTAAACGTAAGCTGAGATGAGAGAGAGATAGAGAGAAATATAGAGATAGAGATATACAGAGATAGATAGAGAGAGAGAGAGAGAGAGAGAGAGAGAAAGACAGACAGAGACAGAAACAGAGACAGAAACAGAGACAGAAACAGAGACAGAGACAGAGACAGAGACAGAGACAGAGACAGAGACAGAGACAGAGACATACGTTGTACGTAGATTTTGAGGTCCTAGCTAAAAATGTGGTGCAAGCTTGTTGTTCCAATGATACATAATTAGTGATCAGTGATGTTTTCGTTCAAGAAATCATCTGTGCAGTGAATTTCATTCTTAGGTTCTAAGTTCATCCGCAGAAGTATAAAGTTGACGAAAAGTAGACATTTCGTCAAACAACATTGCCTCATGACTGTTAAAATGGGCGATTTCGAAGAAAATGCCTAAGGGTACTATAACTGAGTCTTTATTTTAAAAAAAAAGTCAGTCCTATTCACGGGATACGAGTGACAAATTCTGACGAAACGGTTATTTGGAAGGCATATTTTCTTCACGAATAACTAACTATTGAATGCTCTTCCTTTTCAATATATTCGGTGGCTATCCGATTTTCGAACCAATTACTCATTGTCGATGGCTCTCTTTCTCTCTCTCTCTCTCTCTCTCTCTCTCTCTCTCTCTGTCTCTTCATTTGGTCTACGGTTTCTCTCAGACAACTGCAAACAGAAAATTTCTAGCCATTTGTTCCAAGAAGCCTTCCAAATTGCTTTGATTGCATTCCTTAGTGGTTTTCGGATAACTGGCTTCCCAGTTCCTCTAGAAAAAGGGAAATCCAAAGAATCCAAAGATCAGATGCCGCTTTTAACCCAACTGTTGCCATAACCAGCCGTTCCACGTGATTTCGGTAATTCCCGCGCTCGAAATACAGCCGCTGCTTCTTTGAACTCGTGGGCTACGGTCTGTGCGAACACATCAATCAACTTGGGGTTTCATCTGCCCATCGCAGCAATTTGGACTCTGACTTGCAGAGAAATCGAACCTCTAACAGTGTGATGTCAGAGCATGCACTTTATTTTAATCTATTAGTACGGCTCAGTACACAAATTGTTTTGTGTTTTCTCGTAAGCCACGCGAAAGGTGTTTATTTAAAGAGCACTTCCAGGGCGACGACGTTCGCCCCCGCAGTCAATTTGTGTACTCAGCTGGGAGCTATGGCGTATGTAATTCACATCAAAACAGGGGAGAAGTAGAGTTATTGAGGGCAGTGCGATAAAAAAATTAAAGCGGGATTTAAAGAGGCAAAAACCAGTACAGGGGTTTTCTGGACAGTCCAGGTTATGTGGCCTACTTGAAAATGACAGCAATTCCGCGTGGGGATCCTAGGGATGCGGGGTTCTCAAATAACGGGCCGGGCTGGGCCGAGAGATTTTTTTTTTGGGTTTACATTTTTTAACTGTTTTGATAACTGAATAGCGTTTGTTACTAACATATAGGTCAATACTAGTGGTACAAAAAAGAATATCACCGACCAGGATCGAACCCTGGTCGAGTGGGTAGCAATCTGAGTGGGTCCTCCAAGATTAACGGGCCGACTAAAATTTTCCAAATGGTCCGGCCCGTGAGAAACCAGGAGGGATGGTGAAGGGTTCACAGAATTCCGAAGGAAACCGAGCGAGAGGCTCTCGGAGGCCATAAGAGTTAAGGGAGCATCTCCACACTGTTCGCATAATGAAAACAATAACGTTCAAATACATGTGGTAAAAATTATTATCTTTATTGAATAAAAATGTATATAAATATCTGAAACAGCTGGTTAAAACAGACATATTACACGATTAGATCACAGAAGTAAGTTGAATTTAAATACAGTAGTCGATTCCCTAATGTTCGCCATGCGCGGGTTCCTCCCCCTCCCTCTCAGCGGCCTCCTCGTGGTTGTGCTCGTGTTCCTGGTCATGGTGGTGCGCATGGTCGTGTCCGTGCTCATGGTCGTGTTGATGGTGGGTGCGATAGTGGTCCTCCAGCTCCTGGCGAGATCCGCACCAGGGAGGGTGGTCCTTGTCCACAAAGGAGATCTCGTGCTTGACCTTTCCCTCTTCGGTGTGCTTACCGATGGTGTAGACCCTCAGCTCTTCTCCATCGCTTCTGATGACTGAAATCCTATGCATTATAGCCATTCACAACGGAATTACGGGTACGTTTACAATAAGGGCCCAATTGCACAGGAAATTTCGAGTACAATCGGCATTTTAGAAGAAGCGACGGACTGGCTACGCGACACGCTCGCAAAAGGTCTTTCCCGGAATAAGTTTAAAAGAACAAAGACCCACTGCGAAAGGCAATGAACCCGCCGACCCAGACGACGACAGGGCGCTCCTCCGGCAGATCTTCGTAAGGTTCCACCACCGGCCACTCGCCAATCAAATCGTCGTCAAGGGTGACGTTGGCAATGTTGTACTCCCTGATATCCCTTTCACCGGCCGCCCATTGCTGAAAATAAGCGATAAAAATTGAAATACCTAGAAATATACCGCCAGGAGGTCGTGCATATCGGCAGAATCGGGTCGCTCATCGTCATCAGGCATGTCGAAATAGACGGAGTGAGCGGTGGAGTCGAAAAGGCAGCTCAGACGACGAGGCGCACCTTCGGAGTGCAAACGGACCAGCTAAATGAGAGTCTGGGTGAGGGGGAAAGAGGCGAAACCCTTTTGACAGCGGCAAGCTCGAACCACTCCACGGGAAGCTTTCCCGTCACGAACTCCTTGATTTCCAGATCCTGAATAACGATATTTTCAAGGAAAAGTCCAGTTTGCTAGTGTAAGGTGGATCAAATAAAATATAGAACTTACAACCAGGAGCTGACTGAAAGCCTCCGGCTCAAGGGTCTCAGCGGACAGCGTGTTCTCAATGAAAAGGAATTCGAAGACTTCGCGTCCCTTGAAGCAATCGATGACGGAATTGACCATTTCCGTAGTCACAGGCTCCTGAAAGAGCCGCATTAGAAGGTTCGAGGCATAAAACCAACCACAAGAAGCAGGCGTCTGCATTTGAAATGGAAGTCGGTCGATTTAAACTGCTCCGCCGTGAATTGAGCCATGTTATTCTGTTTCTGACCGTCATTGTAGAAAATCTTCATAGGCTTGCCATTAATGGCGGGAATCTGAAATAAAGTTAGGAGTATTTAAAAAAAATTGGTGGAGTGCTTAATAATAAAAAAAAGAAGCAATATATTGAACGTGTACAACCTCCCCCAACGAAAGTTCGTCACGAACCACGATAAAGAAGGTGGATCCCGATGAGAACGTGATCAACCGCTGGGCATTGTAGCATTTAAGGTAGAGATCGCGGCAGGTGGACTGCACGCGACCGAGACTCTTCATATGAAGCTGAACAACTCAATTATTCGACAAAATGGGTCTCCAACTCACATCCTTGGCGATTCTGTTGATGATGTTCTGCGGCATCTCGGCAAAGTAGTTACGGCACTGAAGGGGTTGCGGTAACGGATCTAACTGAATGGTTGGTTACCTCATCGTCCGGCTGGGAGGTCTGTGAGGAATCGAGACGAAGGTCGGCAATTTCATCCAATACTGCGCCCACTCCGTGATCAGCCTGAACAATTGCATCAAAAAGATAATAGAAGTTCAAAAACACTTTTCGGAAGAGGCAGTAACCTCAACCTTTGCACTTTTTGCAAAGACATCTTCCAATTAAATTACACTCGATGTTTCGACTGGATCTCACCTCGAGCCGAGTGTCGTTTTCCTTCTCTGCGTTACTGTCACCGGGTTTCTTATCACCAAAAAACCACTCCAATAGAGACATAGGGATGAAAAGAAATATTTTCTTCAATCGCTTGTTTAAAAAACAGAACAAAGGACCAGAAAGAACGACCAAAAATGGTGAACGCAGCGACAAGGCGACCTCACTAACAGACACGTGGACAAAATTAGACTATACAGATCCCAGAACGACTGAACGCATATAGTCGGCGCCAGATTGAAATCATGCCAAGAACGGCCTTATTGCAGCACTCTGCGTCTCGTGCGAGCGAGAGAGTGTTCAAAAAGTTAGACGCAGAGAAAAAAAAGCCGCTTGCTCTGCCGCTGCCGGCTGATTTCCATCTGGCTACAGCTATACATTGAAATTAATGTGGTTCCGTGTGGCTCACCAGAAATTTAGTGTGGTTCCGCGTGGCTCACCAGAAAATTAGTGTGGTTCCGTGTGGCTCACCAGAAATTTAGTGTGGTTCCGCGTGGCTCACCAGAAAATTAGTGTGGTTCCGCGTGGCTCACCAGAAATTTAGTGTGGTTCCGCGTGGCTCACCAGAAAATTAGTGTGGTTCCGCGTGGCTCACCAGAAATTTAGTGTGGTTCCGTGTGGCTCACCAGAAATTTAGTGTGGTTCCGCGTGGCCCACTTGAAAATTAGTGTGGTTCCGCGTGGCTCACCAGAAATTTAGTGTGGTTCCGTGTGGCTCACCAGAAATTTAGTGTGGTTCCGCGTGGCTCACCAGAAAATTAGTGTGGTTCCGCGTGGCTCACCAGAAAATTAGTGTGGTCCTGCGTGGCTCACCAGAAAATTACTGTGGTTCGCTGTGGCTTTCCCAAACGTCCGTTGTTTACAGCGGAATTTGTACTGTTCGTTAATAATTGTCTCAGTTTTCCGTCTCATTTTCCCGTGTTCTCGTCTCCTTGATTCCGTGTTACCTGTCTGTTTATTGCTCAAAATTATTTTAACTAATTCATCAATAATTCCTTGTAAGCCCTTTTCCATGTTCTTCACTGTTTTATCTTTACTGTTCAAAAACGTTCTGTCAGGGTTGTTTCCTTCGCGTTTTTGCAATTTCGCGTATTTGTGAAGTTTGAATTACAGAATGAATTCCACATTCGATGCCGGAGATGTCCTTTCCCCGCGATCCACACTCAACTCCACCTTCGACCTACCGGATAACAAGGAGAACGCCAATTCGACCTTCACATCTAGCCCTCTTCTCAACAGGTGACTTTCGCTTACTTTACTGTTATGTTAGGGTTTCACCGATTAGTCCTTTAAACAAATCTTTTTAGAACGATGCCTTTAAAGCTACAGAATAATGTCGAGAGAGCTGTCGTCGAGAGTATCCTCCTCGTCGAGGTCAAACGCGCCTTGGCCGCTGTTAAGGTGTTTTCTTTTTTTTTTCTTTTTTTTTTGAAGAAGTATTCACTATGAATTGTAGGTGAATCCCAGCGCTGAAAGGATCTCCGAATTGGAGCGCATCGTCCTTTGCGGTTTCCAGCGGAAGGAGAACGAAAAGAGCATAGCGGAGGACGAACAGCAGGCGACGAACTACACTTTGGCCAAGGACATGGCCGAGGAGTACAGTGTCATGTGCGAGGAGCTTCTTGTGAAAGGTGGGCTTTAAAAATGTTATCTCACGTTAAGTTGTGTTTCGGTTACCACGTTTTTCATAAAGCTATTTCCGTTTTCAGCGGAATCTGGAGATTTGTCGTTGGGAGGAGGCGTCTGCATCCCAGAGAAGTGCGAATCAGCCACCAAACTGTGCCTGTTAGTTTCTGCCATTGTTTTTATTCCTAAAATATTTGTTTCAGCGAGAACGATGCTCTCCAAAACCAGGTGGACAACCAGTACGCCGACTACATCAAGCTCCATGACGTGTACCTGAAGCTTCGAAAGGCGGTCGACCTTCAGAAGGAGGAGTACGAGCGTCTGGAAACCCTTCTGAAGAGGGAGAGACACAGCAAGGAGGACATGAAGGGGAGATTCCTGCGACTGAAGGAATCCGCCACGGCTCAGCTGGAGAAGTAATCTAACCTTCGAAGGGGATTAAGATTAAACTACTGATTTTAGGGCGTCGGAGGACGTTACCAAAATGGAGCAGGCGCACAACGAGAAGACCATCGGCCTGAGGATGAAGGTCAAGCAGCTGACCACCGCCATCACCATGAAGGACCAGGAACTCGCGCTCAAGGTTGATTTCTGCGTTCCCTACAGTAATCTCTTGGCTTCAGAAGACTGAGCTGGACCAACTGCGCGAGATCTGCAACAGCCTGATGCAGGAGGTGCAGCCCGAGATGGACAGCGAAATCAGCGATATCCAGGACCCGGAGCACGAGTAGCCGCCTGCCCAAGATTTCCAGCGACCCAGCGATCTATCACCTATGGGTATTCTATGTGAGCGTGTTTTTCTTTCTGCTCGTTTTATTCACTTCTTGATTTACGTTTACATAAATCCATTGGTATCATGCTGCTGTTTCTTTTTGGTATGGGTGTGTGGCCCAACGTGATTATTCAGCAAATAACGATCCTGTTGGTTTTGAAAATTAGGGTGGTTCCGCGTGGCTCACCTGAAAATTAGTATTGTTCCGCGTGGCTCACCGGAAAATTTGTGTGGTTCCGCGTGGCTCACCAGAAAATTAGTGAGGTTTCGCGTGGCTCACCGGAAAATTAGTCACGTTAACACCTTGAGAATGACGACAATAAATTTCGACAAAAATTTGGATTTCAAGCTACTTCACTGATCGTGAGATCTAAGGGTCATGAAAGGTACATACAGCCGTGCAAATTGCTTTTAAAAATCGTGATTCGCGAATAATGCTTGGCATCCGGTCATAGACGCGGAGTGCCTGTGGTACCTACGTTTTTTTGGTTGAAAATAGTGACAAAAAAAGGAAAGGGGGCTTACGTTGTCTTCGATGCACCAAAGTATAGGTAGGTCCCAGCACGATTTCCAGAAATCTTCCGCGTGTTCTTTGCAACTTTAAAGGTTTTTGAGTGATCGTTGCGCGCGCTTCGAAATTTAATTATAATTATATCCTTATTAAAGGATCCAAATTCCAGATCCTTTAAACGAGCGTGACTCTCCCACATTCGTTGACTTTCGTTCCCCTTGTGTTTCATTTTCGGTTTCCTCGCATCGGTCATTCTTTCCTTTGTTACACTGCCCTCTGTCCCTTGCATCATTCGCGATCTCCCATTTCAGTGGGAAATACCTGGGAATTCTTCGCAGCGCAGCCGTAACATTTGAGCCTTGCCATTGATTTCTCTTTTTTCCTTGCTGCAACGTTGCGATGGGCGGTGCCTGTCGCCCTTTACATACGGCCAGAGCCTCGGTTTTCGCTCTCCGTCGAGTGCCCTTCGATCGACGCGGCCGGCCGGGAAATCCCCGTTTCTCACGTGTTTCTTTGTTTTTATTTTCGACAATATTTGACATTTTGTTCTTTATAAATAGGATCTTCCAGGATGCTGGCTACCAAAGTGCGAACGTTGTCTCGCGCTTCGAGATCCGTCTCCACCTATGGGTTCGTTTTTTTTAAATTTATTCATTTAAAATGTAATTTTTATCAAACTGAAATCCACGTTCTAAAAAAAGAAAATGAGGTACTTTTGCTGGGTTGGTTGATCTCTGGATCTTTCGGAAACCAGGAAATTCAACTGAATTCTCAAAAATGTGTTATTGCGTCATCGAGATTCTTGTTATTGCTGTTTAACCTTAAAATACCCGGGAATTTAATAAAATAATTAACTTCATACTAGAAATCTGTATTTAGTGGTCTGACGTCTGAGCAGTTCATGAAGAAAATGACGAACGAGCCCATCCTGGAGTACAAGAAGGGATCCACGGAACGCGTCGCTTTGGAGAAGGAGCTCAAGGAGATGGAATCTGTGAGATTTTATTTAAATTGTCTTTTTTATTTAGTTTTAGACTGTACACGAGGTCCCTCTTCGCATCGGAACCAAGCAGATCCGCAACCAGTTGGAAAAGAGCCAAGTTATGGTACGTTCGTGAGCCAGAAACTGGTCTAGCTAAGAAATTAATGCAAATAAATACAAAATTAAATGAAAATGGATGGCGAAAATGATCGAAAGAACACATTTTCCACGAAAATAGCAGATTTTATCTGTCATCTTCAAAGTGCGATGAGATGACGTCTTTGGTCTGGCGATTTGTTTTTTACCCTTATCACCGCAGTTCAGGGAAACTTATCTCCGCCAGCGACAGGCAGTTGTTCTTTTTGTCGCGCTTTCTGATAAGAAATGACCTTGATTGTTTAATTTTATGGGGAACGCACGTGGTCGGATGACACGTGCTTTGCAGGGAAAACAGCGCTGAAATTGACTGTTCGTGCCAGAAAAAGATGGTTCTGCACGAATGAATTAAATGATTGGGAGTAACATCTGAATTTCAGCCCTCTGACCACCAGAAGGTGATCGCCAAGTACACGTACGCGAAGCCGGAGCAGGTGCAGGAGGCGATCGACGTGGCCCTTCAGACGAGGGCCAAGTGGGAGAGGGTTCCTCTGAAGGAGAGGGCCGACATCCTCCTCAGGGCAGCCGACCTCTGCGCCGGAAAGTACCGAATGAAGCTGAATGCGTCGACCATGCTGGGACAGGGAAAGAACATCATTCAGGTTCGTTTTTGTATTATAAATTAAAACAGGTCTCACTGTTTTAGGCTGAAATCGACGCTGCCTGTGAGCTGATCGACTTCTTCCGCTTCAACGCCAAGTTCGCTTTGGACGCCGCCTCCTACAAGCCCTTGGACACGTCGGTCAGCACGAACAAGATGATCCAGCGAGGAATGGAGGTTCGATTTCTTCTTTAACTAAGGACTAAGGGACTTTAAAGCCCTAATTACGGATGTTGAATCATGACCGCCCAACTAGGCGTACATTTCGCGTTTGTCAAGCAAACGCGCCGTTAGGAACAGATCATCCCGTACTTTCTACTACTTCAGCGGAATTGAACCATCTTTATTTTAGAATATTTTTTGGCATAGTGAATTCCACCGAAATTGGAGCAAATTTTGCTGAAACCACCATTTTGAGTTAAAATTTCCGAATTTTACGTATTTTACAGTGATAACGAAATCCCCCGAATCTGTTGAACAGAAGTAGGATGGGCGGGAGCATAGTTCTCAAAAGACGGGACGGGCCGAGAAAAGTGTAGGCCCGGCCCGTTTCGGCCCGGGTTTTTTAAATTTATCGAATTGAAAATTCTTTAAATCGTTATTTTAGCTTACGTAAAATGTGTTAAACCTCGCAAACACTTTCATAATACTTCTATTACACATTTAAATTTATTTCAAGTTAGCAAAAATAAAGTGTTCCGACCGGGATCGAACCTTGGTTATGTGGGTGACAGTTTGACTAGGTGGTCCGAGTAGACCAGCCGCAGCGGGCCGGGCCAAGACGTGCCGAGGATTTTTTTTCGAGTCGGCCCGGCCCGTGAGAACTATGGGCAGGAGTATACGTGAAAATTTTAAAACCCCACAAACTCTTTAGTTAGGAAAAATTAAATGTCTCCAGCGGGATTGAACCTTGGTCGCGTATGTGATAGTTTTGACTAGGTGGTCCGAGTAGACGAGCCGAAGCGAAACCCGAAATTTGCTGAAATCCGCTGAAATTGTATTTTACAGCTGGGTCCTTGAGTTATTGGCACCTATTTCGTCAAAATGTTCTTGTAAATTGGAATATTTTTTTATTTCTAGGGCTTTGTCGCCGCCATCGCTCCGTTCAACTTCACCGCCATCGGAGGAAACCTTGCTTCTGCCCCCGCTCTCATGGTAAATTTCATTCATCTCATGCTGAATAACGATTTTTCTAGGGCAACGTCGTTTTGTGGAAGCCTTCTGACACCGCCGTCCTCTCCAACTACATTGTCTTCCAGGCCCTCGAGGAAGCCGGTTGGTTGCATTATCGGCTGCCTTACATTTCGCTCCAGGTATGCCTCCTGGAGTCCTCGCCTATCTGCCTTCCGATGGACCCGTTTTCGGAAACACCGTCACCGCTAGCAAACATTTGTCGTGAGTTTTTTTTATAACGTTGACTTTTGTTCGATTGCCACAAGCCGCCGACAAGGGCATTGGCAGTTAAAAGACTGCCTTGCTCTGTTGTTGAAACGACTTTCTTTAATTCGCGCTACAATAGACCCAGTGCCGCGCGAGGGTCCGATTATGGATGCGTAAATGCAAGCAGGGTGCGTTGGATTTTAAAGATTTCGTTGTAGGATTTACCGCCTGAAGCAGACATGTATAGGCTGCATCAAATTCTCTGTAAATATGCATTTTTAATGGATCCTATTATTACCAGCGTGACGAGCTGAATTTGAAACTAATATTGCAATTCTTTGGTAAGCAACGACAATTTCTCCGTTGAGAAATCGCGTTTTTAATTTTAAGTTAAGTTGCGTTTTTCTACCTCGCAGAAGAATTTGTTTTCTACCAAAGAATTGCTCTGTAATCTACGCATGTAAAGCAACAAAATTGTAATTGTCAGCTTTTTTATGGCACTTCCTAGTTTTTCAGATTTTGATGCATGTTTTGTTTTTCAATAGAGAAATCACGAACAGTCCTTTAATGTGCCCGGCGGAATCTTTGAGCGGCGGCTTGTGTTGCTGGAGCCTTTTTGTGTGGGAACAAGGGATTGGAACAACTCGTCGGCTAATTTCCCTATTTCCAGTGCCATTAACTTCACCGGATCCGTGCCCACCTTCAAGACCCTCTACCGAAACGTCGCCTCCAACCTCGACAACTACATAACCTTCCCCAAAATGATCGGAGGTTCGTCATAGTTGCACCATTAACTTTTATAATTCTCAGAACTCGGTGGAAAGAACTACCACTTCGTCCACCCCTCGGCTGATGCCACTTCCGTCGCCCTCGGTATTTACCCTTTTATTTATTCGCTAATTTTCTTTTAGGAACTGTGCGTTCGGCGTGGGAGTACTCTGGCCAGAAGTGCTCGGCTTGCTCCAGGATGTACGTGCCGGCCAGTCGGTGGGAGGAGATTCTCGGCAAAATCAGCGAAACTCACAAGGAACTCAAGTTGGGAGATGTTCGCGACGGCTCCATCTTCCTCTCGGCCGTCATCAGCCAGCAGTCCTTCGACAGGAACAAGTCCTACATCGGTACTCTTGCTTTTATTAAAGGACTAAATCCATTGCTTCAGACTACGCGAAGACTGGAGCCGACGGAGCCAAGGTTGTGCTGGGCGGTGGCTACGACGACTCGAAGGGATTCTTCGTGCAGCCGACGCTGATCACAGTGACGAACCCGAACAGCAAACTGATGAGGGAGGAGATCTTCGGCCCCGTGATCACGGTCTACGTCTACGAGGACAGCAAGGTCGACGACGTGCTGGCTTCTGTGAAGGACGCCTCGCCCTACGGACTCACTGGAGCCATCTTCTCCCAGGACAAGGAATTCCTCGCCAAGTGGGAGTTTCTTTGACTTTTTTACTAGTTACTTGGTTAAAGGGCTGCGGATGTACTGAGAGATTCCGTCGGAAACATGTACCTGAACGACAAATCGACTGGTTCCATTGTGGGACAGCAGCCCTTCGGAGGAGCCAGGATGTCTGGTTAGTTATTTATTTTTTTGGAAATAATATCGTGTTTTGACACTGGATGGTGGAGGTTAATCCAAAAACCAGACGAATGAGGGGGATTTACTTGTTGTGACAACCGGCTGGGACCAAAAAAAACTTTTCGGCATTGGTTTCTTCACAAATGAAGGTTGTAATTGTCTTTAAAACCGGCATAATGCGGGAATAATATGGGTTAAATTAAAATGATTATTTCTTTAGTTGAAAAGGCCTCTTCTTTCACGGCTCGCCGTCCAATTGAATTCCCGGGCATGTTAAAGGACTGCCTCCTGTTAAACGTAGGGCAGGAATTCATACTTTCCGACTCTTGCAATTTAGAATTTCTGATTGGTTTTTTCCCTTCATCCTGTAAATGGTAGACAATACAATAAAGTTTCGGAGGCAATTTTGGCGGAGCTGGAAATTCACTCGAACCAAAGATATAAAGCATAAACTTCAGAACTCAGCGGGTATTTTTTTTTTCGGTGAATCTGAAAAAAATTGCTTCCAAAACTTTGATTTATTTGCTATTTTTTGAACATTGTAGAACTTTTAATAATCCATAGTCGGAAAGATTTTTCAATTAGAAATTTAATGAACAAATTTGGTCCCACCACGATTTAAGAAGAAACTATTGGCGGGAACCTCGAATTTTTAAAATATTGCAATCTGCCGCACAGTCTAGTGTGGGAATGCAATCTTGTTCACATTATTTTGTAAACAGCGACACACTGAAACTGCTCACCTCCGCGAGCCGTGCTTTGTAGAAGCTAATGGTCCCGCCGCGATTCTGTTCCCACTGCTATGCACACTTTGCACACAATAGCAACGGCGCCTTTTATTTCTATTTTTACCTTATTTTCCTTCTTTTTTTAGGCACTAACGACAAGGCGGGTGGTCCCCACTACGGCATCAAATGGACCTCTCCTCTGACGATTAAGGAGACCAGCGCTCCTCTGACGGAGTGGCGCTACCCCTCGATGGACTGAAGAAGCCCTCACTTTTGATACTCTCACTTTTCGGTTTTACTAATCCTCTGGTCACATCTCCAAACAAACCGGTGTTTTAGGCTTTTAGAATGGAATTAGCTGTTATTTTGCGTAATAAATATATACTTGTGTAGTTTTGTAATTTAACACGGGAGTTCATTTCTCACTTTACATTAACCCTTTGGGTGGATTTGGCTTTAGAAGTAAGGAATAGAAGACGTTAATATTGTTTGTGTTGAGGATGGTTTGTTCCTCGACACGTGATTGGACCTCGGCCTCCTTCGAGCAAGGGAGGCATACTCTCAAGGAATGGAGGGAGAACAACGCCCGCCGGAGTGAGGAGGTCAGCTGGAGCCATTTTAATGCTAAATATTTTATTTTAATTTAAAAAAAAATACGGCTCCAGTTTTAAAAAAAAAAACAAAGATTTACGGTTGGCCGGGGTTCTCAAATGCCGGGCCGAGGGATTTTTTTTGTATGAAAATTTTAATTTTTGTATTTATCCGTACAATAATTTTCTAAACTGTTTTAAATTACTTAATAATGTTTGTTACTAACATTAGTCGTACAAAAAAGAATGTCACCGACCGGGATCGAACCCTTGTCGTGTGGGTGGCAATCTGACTGAGTGCTCCAAGGAAAACGGGCCGGGCCGACCAAAATTTCCCAGCTGGCCCGGCCCGTGAGAACCCCGCGGTTGGCTTCTGAGTGGAATATTTCGTAAACGGAGTTACATTAATTTGGGTCAAAAAACCTAGCGACCTGAGTTCGATTTCACATGTTTGTGTCGTGTTTGCGGAATTCTTGATATCCTAAAGTACAAAAAAATCGCTTCAGTGTTTACTAAAATTCGTTATTTTCCCTAAATTAGGCATATTAGATGTCCTGGTAGGAATTTTGTTTGTTGAAAGCTCCTGAATATTTGCTTTTCTTGAAACCACCTAGCTGTAAATTTTCAAATAGCTGAATAGCTATTTTCAATGTGGTATTTTTAGTTCCTGTCGTTTTGGTTAGAAGGTTTTCGTTGTTTTTTTTTAATCTCTGGACAACGAAAGAAAAGAACCGGATTTATGCTTAACCTTACGATGTCTCAAACGTAAGGAGCTCAAAAATCATGCGTGGATATAAAATTTGGGAGGTGTAAAATAATTTTACCGTTAAGCACCTTAAATTTGCAAAATTTCTTTCGTAGGCTGGTGTTGCGATTCGGACCTAATCATTTTTTCGGTGCGTCGCTGCACAGCCGTATGCGAAGTTTCAGTGCCGGTTGTGTGGCTCAAAGGAACTTCTTTTTCAGGTGGTTGAGCTGTGGGAGCACGTTCTGAGCCGCAACCCTTCCACTCTGGGCGATGAGCTGTGGCTCGTCTACGAGCAGCTCTGCGTGGCTGCCCTCGACTGCGCCCGTGTGGATCTGGCCAAACAGTGCATCCACGCCCTGGATGCTCGATTCCCCAAGAGCAACCGAGTGCTCAAATTGCAGGCCATGCATTACGAGGCCCTGGAGAAGTCGGTTTACGTTTGGAGCACGTTCACAGTTCCTTTTTAAGGTACGACAGTGCAAACCAGCTCTACGAACAGCTGATCGAATCCGACCCCACCAACACGGTTCGATCATGGTACTTAACACTTTTACCTTTGATTTTAGGCATTCCGGAAGAGGAAAATCGCCCTTCTTTTGGCCCGGAATAACAGACTGGAGGCCATTAAGGAACTCAACGAGTATTTGAAGGTGAGTATGGATTCTGCAAAAGGAAAGCGTACTGGATGAAAATATGGTTCCCACAGCTGTCAGAAGTGGCCGCTTTTAGTGCACGGTGTTTAACGAAGACTGCGTGAAAAATCTGTGCACCGTTTTCCTCATAGTTGTTTGCAACCTGCACACCGAATTTTCTTCATCGATAATTTGAATTTCGGTCATTTGTGCTGTAAGGGCTCGGGACCCACCGCATTCGCTACGAGACCCGACTCTTTGATATACAAATTTTCCCCCACTCTAGTTCTCTGTCAATTTTTTGGAAAGTTATCTTTAAAAACATGAAAAAGTAACTAATGAAATTAATTTTCGCTGCGATCTTCCTAGACAATACAAAAGTTTCTCCGGTAAGATACAAAGTTTTATATATGTGTGTGTGTGTGTTTTTTTTTTAAATTGCCCCCGAAAGTTCAATATATTAGCGATTGATTCGAGTTTAAAGCACAAAATTCGGCAATTGTTAGAGTCGGAAAATTTCAAATGTTGTACTATGTTTAGCATGCTGTCATTTTCAAAGCACCCTGTTTCCATTGAACCGTCCGCCAGACCTTTTGTTTCATAAAACAGATTTTTTACGTCTAGCCAGCTACGCCTTATTGCTGTAAGCACTTCTAAATTGTCTCCTCTATTTATGTCATTTTCAGATTTTCATCAACGACGCCGAGGCGTGGATCCAGCTGAGCGAGCTCTTCCTGGCCGAGAACGACCTATCCAAGGCCGCGCATTGCATCGAAGAGTGCATCCTCTTGGCCGTAAGTCGGCTGTCAATTGCTTTTCCATGCTTATTTCCAGCCTCTGAATACCTTGTACCACCGGAGACTCGGAGACCTTCGCTACACGATGGGCGGAGTGGAGAACACGGAACTGGCCAAGTCCTACTACGAACACGCGACCAAGCTCAACCCTGCCGACTTGAGGGCCCAGTACGGCCTCCTTCTCGTGAGATTTCACCCCGTTCAGTTGTATTTTTGGGGTTTAGTGTGCGAATTACCTGATGTCGCATGCGAAAGGATCTGCTGAGAAAAAGAAGGAGTGCAGCGTCACTGGCACCACGGCCGCTTCTAAGGTTGTCGCGAGATACGAAACGGTTCGTTTTAATAATTCGATTATTGTATTTATATTATTTAAGTCGGAAAACTAACATGTCATTTGCAGGTGGACGCCGGAGAGAATCCCGAGATCTCGTCGCTGATCGACGCCGTCGGGCAGATGAAGAGCGCTTTCAGCAAGTAGTGTCAGCCACTGCCGCCACCCTCCCTTTCCAAAGCTCATGTTCCTGTTGTGTTCTTCTATTTATTCTGCGCTAGTTGTTTTATCTATGTGCGTGTACTGTGTAATAAAACTCTGTTTCGATTACGATTCTTCCATGGGGCGCCGACATAGAAAGGATATTTTATTAAAATACACACAACAGTAAAATATTATTTTTTTAAAAAGCACAGCAAAGTAGTTCGAAATGAAATGTCGGTTCCAGTCTCTCGCCTGTTGATAAAGGGTTTTTGAGCAATATTTTGTTAACAAGCACAGTCTGTTAGCTTTTGATCAAAAGCATGGCAAGGAGGAACTTTTGATGAACAGCTTTTTAAGAAAAACTCGACGGCCAACAATGATCCGCCCAAAGTGTCAGGAATTCCTGAATCAGATGTGTCAGATATCGAAGTAAAATGTGATGTAGCTTCATTAGTCAATTGTTTTAAGCAACTGGGAATTTTAACGATGGCAGTTCCTTCTTGTGAGGTGCTGGAGCAAAGTTCGCTGAAGATGGAAGACAGAAATAGTTAGACGAATGCTGCCATTTTTCACGGCATATTCTTAGGAATGCCATCTCGCATACGTTTCCTCTAGAATTTTCTAACGAACCTCAGATGAGCAATTTGAATGTCATATACGGTTTTCTGAGAAATGCTCGGTGGACATATACGATATAGATGTGGAATTTTTGTTGCCGTTGTAATAAGAAACGACTAAAGCGCTAATTTTGAGTGCTTCCAGCCATATTCATGAACGTAGTGTGCATTTGGGTATGTTCATTGCAAGTCACTCACCCAGTTGTGGAATGCTCATTCGGCCATATGATCTGCTGGCAATTTCCTGGCAATCGCCTGGCGACATCCCTCGTTTTAATTGAGTTGCACCCGAAGACGGCTCATTTGCGGATCAGATTAGTGATTCCACTCTCTCGCAGATACTCCGTGAGATTCTTAGGAAATACGCCTCAGCGGAACTTTTTCAGTGAATTCATTGACGATTTCCTGAGACTTTACACATTTGCAGCGATCTTCCACCTCTTCTACCTCTTTGAAGCGACTCTCCCACCAGTTTCCTTCTTCTGCAGTCGTTTTGAGTAAAAACACCTTGAAGGCTGCAATTCCCGCGCACCGGTCGACTTCTTCAAAAAACGTGCGTCCAGCTGTTTTCCACTAGTTCTCGCTCTCCTAAATGTCGTCTTTCGATGCGTCAGCCTTGCCGTCAGACGGCTGCAACCAGCCGACTATGACTCCCCAAAAACAGCTGTCACTCGCCTCTTTCCCACCGCATTTGATACTACGGCGCGAGCTCATTAGCCCCTCGTCTACGAGATTCACGACCCGTCGTCCTGGATTTATGGCCTGAGGTTGTACTCGACTCGGACGGCAGCTGCTGCTTCGAGGAGAAGTATATATAGCCACTGATTGGTCGTAATCCGACAGGTGATCCAGGAACACACAATTACGCAACCAGGCAACGCTAATAAGACGACAATCAGCAAATGTAGCCCCAAGCGGCAGGCGCTAAGCCGGGAAATTACAGAGCAACCAAGTCGCAGGACATTCCCACGGTTCCGAATAACAATCTCCTCAGATCTCAGAAAACAAAAGTAAGAGTCTCCTCTCTCTCTCTCTCTCTCTCTCTCTCTCTCTCTCTCTCTCTCTCTCTCTCTCTCTCTCTCTCTGTATGTGTGTGTGTGTGTGTGTATGTGTGTGTGTATGTATGTATGAGAGAGAAACATCCATTTCACTTTGTACTTCCTAAACTTAAAATCTTACCGTAAAATTGGAAAAAATCGCACCCTTTCCTAAATAAGTCCCTGTGGTTTTTTACAACGTGTATTTTGGGGTAGTTCCATGCAACACATTTGCAATAACTGGCGATAGCTACCAACTTTTTCTAAACTGTCAGTTCCATTTCGGCTTACTTCGACGACACCCATTTTTGGAAAGGCTTTTTTGGAAAGTGATCTCAAGTAAAAGAAAAACACGTGCAATTAAATGAGTCAGAACAGATTCTTCTTGATGTGGGTTTTTGAATTGTCATCTTATGGCGCACTGCATCACCTTGTCCTTACTGTCTTCTATGCCTTCCTCTCTTCCCGCGCGACCCCTGACTTCCGTTCCTTTGTGGCCACACAAAAATGTGCATGTGTGCGGCAAACACGCCGAAAACACTCAAAAGGGGCAGACCTACTCTTTTCTGCGGCTGCCACAACCGAGCGACCGGCTGACTCCAATTAAGGAGAGGAAGGCGAGGACGTTTACTCTTTCACTCGAAACCATTCGCCAGTTCGTTCGAGATTCTTAAATTTCCATTTTGTGCTTTTACAAGTAATGGTTGGAGAGAGTGAGTGAGTGGGCGAGTAGAAGCTATGTAAACGACTCTCTCTCTCTCTCTCTCTCTCTCTCTCTCTCTCTCTCTCTCTCTCTCTCTCTCTCTGTCTCTGTCTCTGTCTCTGTCTCTGTCTCTGTCTCTGTCTCTGTCTCTGTCTCTGTCTCTGTCTCTGTCTCTGTCTCTGTCTCTGTCTCTGTCTCTGTCTCTGTCTCTGTCTCTGTCTCTGTCTCTGTCTCTGTCTCTGTCTCTGTCTCTGTCTCTGTCTCTGTCTCTGTCTCTGTCTCTGTCTCTGTCTCTGTCTCTGTCTCTGTCTCTGTCTCTGTCTCTGTCTCTGTCTCTGTCTCTGTCTCTGTCTCTGTCTCTGTCTCTGTCTCTGTCTCTGTCTCTGTCTCTGTCTCTGTCTCTGTCTCTGTCTCTGTCTCTGTCTCTGTCTCTGTCTCTGTCTCTGTCTCTGTCTCTGTCTCTGTCTCTGTCTCTGTCTCTGTCTCTGTCTCTGTCTCTGTCTCTGTCTCTGTCTCTGTCTCTGTCTCTGTCTCTGTCTCTGTCTCTGTCTCTGTCTCTGTCTCTGTCTCTGTCTCTGTCTCTGTCTCTATCTCTGTCTCTGTCTCTGTCTCTGTCTCTGTCTCTGTCTCTGTCTCTGTCTCTGTCTCTGTCTCTGTCTCTGTCTCTGTCTCTGTCTCTGTCTGTCTGTCTCTCTCTCTCTCTCTCTCTCTCTCTGTCTCTCCCTCTCTCTCTCTCTCTGAGGCAGAAGTGATTGGGGTGTCTTCCCTCCCCCGATCGCCTCCTAATTCCTAATGCGCTTCCCTAATTGTAATTGCGTTGGCCTCCGAGTGCCGATCCGCCCGTCAAAGCAGCCGCCGGAAGCACTTTGCATCGTCCGTGCATGACCTAAGAAAGAAGGCCTGACTCACTCCTTCCGGGAGGCTTTGGTTCGGCTGATCGCTCTCGCTTTTTGGGTACCATTTTGCGACCCGAAATTAGATACCTGAAGGACTGATCCGCTCTAATTATGTTTTGGAAAGGAGCCGCCTCTTGGATACCGTACGCAGCTGTCGGGTCAGCGCTGTAACGGCAATAATCAGCTGCACTCCGGGAGATGGATGGGTGGGTTGGAGGCACAGCTGACTGAGCTACTCCCACCAAACACACTCTCTTAGTATATGCACTAACCTCCGCCTAATTCTATTCACGGCATTTACACAAATACTTGCTTGTATTTGTATTGGCAGTTCAAATGGCCATCCAACTTGCTAGATGTACTTTATAAACGCTTTAAAACTATTATTAGAAAGGAAAATGTTTAAAAACATCAGATAATTCCCACTCCTCGCCGCCTTGTCGCTAAAACACGAATGCGATCGAAAATTGCCCGGATTTTGTGTGATTCTCGCACCGCGCGCAGCCACGAAATGCAACATTCTAGTGTGCCCCTTAAAGAGAGGAGCGACGAGTCCCCGGGGAACACGTATGATCGGAAGACGGCCCGACGAGAAGTGATTTATTTCCAAAGACGTCTTCTCTTTCGCTGTACACTTTGTATGTCCTTTTGGAAAGCCTACCATTTTCACATCTGGATCCCATCAATCGGCGACCAAAACATCCGGCCGACTCTGCCACCAAACGTTCCGCTCCCATTTCGAGCGAAGCACTGAGAGGCGCTTCATTTCAATCACTCAGTAGCTCTATTTCTCTCTCTCTCTCTCTCTCTCTCTCTCTCTCTCTCTGACTCTCCTCATTTCTTGGCCATTTCAATGTCATT
Organism: Oscheius myriophilus; assembly: GCA_964057215.1. Lineage (NCBI taxonomy): Eukaryota > Metazoa > Nematoda > Chromadorea > Rhabditida > Rhabditidae > Oscheius > Oscheius myriophilus. The sequence continues at coordinate 11,007,087 of OZ059903.1, read as the reverse complement.
TCGCATTATTTGAGGAATAGCACATGTATTGTATGTGGTATTTTCCATAACCCAGAGAAGATGAGGCTTTCCATTTGAATCATTCACTACAGTGCGGGAAAAAAGTATAGTTCCACTTTTCTTGCTGTTTTAAAAGTCATTCGAGGGCTTCAGGAGTGACATGGTCTAACTCATTCGATTGACCGAAGTCTTAGAAACAGATTAAAGTGTTGAAAACGAAAATTCATTAGCATACGACACAGACAGGCGCCGTTTGCCAAAATGTGCAAAATCGGGATACCGGTAAGAATTTTTTGGCGCACCGAGACCTACACCATTGGAAAGCCCTTGAAAAGTTGTCTCAGAAAATGTTTTTGTTGGTGTTCCGAAAAAAATTTGTCTTCGAACAGACAAGCATTTAAAACCAAAATTATACTCTGTATTCCAATGGAAAATTATAAAATTGCGATTTTTCTTGCAGAAAAACAACAACTTTTCATGTTTTCACGCTTGTCTGTTCGAAGACAAATTTTTTCGGAACAGCAACAAAAACATTTTCTGAGACAACTTTTCAAGGGCTTTCCAATGGTGTGGGTCTCGGGGCTCCAAAAAATTCTTACCGGTATCCAGATTTTGCTCATTTTGGGAAACGGCGCCTGTCTGTGTCGTATTCAACGGATGATTCGAACAAAGTTTTCACTCTCAGAATATTTAGGGCGGCTTTGGGGCTCAATGTGACTCCAAACTTTCTCATGTTGTGTCATGAGGAGGCTGAAGCCAAAGGAAACAAGCAGTTTTGCAACCTCCATCATCTTAATAAGGCCAAAAGTTAAAAGTGGGCTACGTTGATGCCTTCGATGCTCCGCAAACTGTCTCTTTCCCTTCCAGACGTTCCTAAGACTGTCTCCGTCTTGTTTAAGGACCTATTGACTAATGATGTACCTTGAATCTCGAGAAATTAACGGTTATTTGAGGGTGGAATTATACTTTTTTCCCACCTCAATTTTGCATTTTTCGATAAAGTTAGCGAAAAATTTGAATATGCAAATGTGAAGATCTTGTTCGTTGCAGCAAAGGGTATTCGACCATGACAAAAACGATGGTGCATAGGGTTCACCAAGATTCTAAACGAGTTTCATAAGAATCCAAGTTTTGAAGTGGAACTATACTTTTTTCCCGCACTGTAGCTCTCCTCTCTCTTTCTCCTTCTGTCTTGCTCTCTCTTTCTCTCTCTGTCGCCCTCTCTCTCTCTCTCTCTCTCTCTCTCTATCTCTCTCTCTGTCGCCCTCTCTTATCTCTCTCTCTCCTCTTTGTCTCACCCGTCTCTTTGAAATAGTAGGTGAATTTTCTGCGGTCTTTTCCATATCACCGGGAAGATGAGAAATTTCATGTACATCACTCACTAGCTCTCCGTATTCTCACTTTCCATCTCCTCTCTCTCTCCCTATCTCTCCCTCTCTCTCTCTCTCTCTCTCTCTCTCTCCCCTCTCTCTCCCCCCTCTCTCTCCCTCTCTCTCTCTCTCTCTCTCTCTCTCTCTCTCTCTCTCTCTCTCTCTCTCTCTCTCTCTGGCCATTTCCCTGTCTCTTTACCATCTCTCCTCTCTCCATTTCTCTCTTTCCCCATCTTTCGGTCAGTTCCATTTCATTTCGCTTTATCTCACAAGTCTCTTTAAGGGTACCCTCTGTATTTTCTCCTGACCGTTCCATAATCCATCTATTTCGAAGCGGGGTCTTGTGTTTATGTTTCTGTCCACCAGACGTCTTCCGCCGAACGGCCGAGTAAATGATCGCACCAGATGCCGACGCCACCTGTCTTCCACTCGCGTAACCCATTCAGTTGGGTAAACTTGGCTTTGTATAACGAACACAACTGTAACAGAGAGATCCCAATCGTCCTTTCCTCTCCCACCTGCAACTCATTGCTCCTCTGCTCTCGAAGCGACAGCCACCTGGCTGCGTCCATCCGGATTTGCATGATGTAGTCGCGCTTATTGAGGACCTTGACCGTCCCCGTCTTTTGTGCCCGCTGTGCCTCGATTGGCCACCAATCATGTCTCATTACCACCCCCACCGACACCGCCGCCTTTCACATAGCCAAATCGACCGTAACCCGCATTCCGAAGGACCCTCTTAACCCTTTCCGCACCCTTTAACTGGAAAGAAACGGATTTTCGGCTATCAAAACAGACTGATTAGAAGTTATATATTGTTTCAAGCAAGGCTCGAATCGTAGAGTTTCTATGGGGTGGAGTTGTCCGTTGATTAGTGGGACCACCAACGTGGATAATCCGATTGTGGACCTCCCAGGGAGGCAAATCCCTTGGAATTCGACTCCATTTCTTCATCCTCTTAGTCTGTAGAGAAACGTTACGAATGATTCTCTCTCTCTCTCTCTCTCTCTCTCTCTCTCTCTCTCTCTCTCTCTCTCTCTTGCTCTCTCTCTCTTGCTCTCTCTCACTCTCTCTCCTTCTGTGTGGGTGTTTTGCGATTTCTACTAGGTGAACTTGGCAATCTCTTGCCCCAGATTTATTATTTCTCTCGATCTGGACATCCTCCTCTTAACAATTACACCAATTTCTGTGTGTTGCTTCTCCCATCGCGTGCCTTTCACTCAGTCGTCGTTAGAACATGCATTGCGCAACCCGCGAAGGCCTCTAATGAGCGGATGTCGTGTCAGTTTTGAAATCCCGTCGGTTACTTCTTTTCCACGTTTGTTTCTTCGTTTCAACGGGAAAGGCTTCATTTCCCGACCGAAGGACAGGAAGGCAACGGGTCCATTTTATGGCGATGTAAACGAGCGTGGCGACCGCCCTCTAAGCACATCCGGTACGGTCTTTTGCAGATGTTCTTCCTTCAGGTTTTCTTGCACTGGCGGGTGGTTGTGGTCCTACGAGTTAATTTCCAGTATGGGAAGCCCTTTGGAGTCGTAGCATTTTCAGACTTCAAACATGTTTTCAGACTTCAAACATGAAATGTTCTTACATAAGGGAATTTTCTCCAAAAAGTTAGTGAGGAACTACAGACTCAGCCTCTCCACCCTTAGTAACCCTTATTTGGACTCCTTCCGCCGGAAGCATTGCTCCGCCTACTAATCGTGCTAAGATCTCCGGATTTACGGCCCCTTTCGCCTATCCGAACGGCCGCTTAATCCACCCGAAACCCCCATTTCTACCCTTTTATGCGTCTTTTTCTTGGTTTTCTGAGCACGTCGCATGGGCGTTTTCTACGCCTAATTAATGCCAGCCGGCCGTGTCTTCTAATCTCGAGGCTTATTGACAGCCGTGCAAAGTAAGAGCGTATTTTCAATTCAGTGTTTGGGTTAGAGGCGGTGTCACGTAGCGTCGTCTCCTCTTTCGCGGCGAGAATTCCCAGGAAATGCACATCCTCGCACACACTGTGATCGGGTAACGTCAAAACAAGAAAGAGGCTATTTCTCTAGATATGTATATTGTCATTTCTCATATTTCCCCTACTGTTATGGTTGGTTTCATATATGAATCACACACATATTAACACACACTAACACACACACACACACACACACACATACACACACACACACACACACACACAAATACACAAACACACACACACATACACAGCTATGGGCGTTTGTTTTCTTTATCTCTTCTTTCTATTACCTTGTTCCCTTTGCCTTTGTTTTTCGATTCCGCCCTCCCACTCTCTGCGGCGGTCGTTTGTAATGCGAGTGTCGATCTGAGATGACATGGATGATTATGCGGCGCCATCGCCTTTTCCTTCAGTTTTCTACACCTCAAACTCGTTAAACTCGTGGTTTTAACACATTGAAGAGGCCGAACTGGTCTAATCATAAGGCACTTCAGTCATACTCTTTCGTTGAAACATTGCCGGTTTTCGCTTTTCCCTTCCTGAGTGCTTTTCCATCCTCTTCTGTCACCAAAAATACAAAATCTCTCGAAAGTTTCCGTTTGCAAAAAAAAACCTGTTCCTTTGCCTCCTCGTTGTTGTCACTACTCGCGTCAACAACATTAGACGCCTCTTTCAGCCATCCCAAGCCCTCTCTAACACACTTAACTCCCGTTTTTTCTGCCGTTTGTGGCGCCCTTGTCACACCTTGAATTCCCCCGAGGAATGCCCTGCCCAGGTCATTTGTTTCCCCGACCTACCCTCCGCTGGGGAAGAGCTACCGTAGTCTATAAGATGTGCTTGACATCTATCCGTAATCCTGTCATTCAGTCGCAGGTCTTAAAGGACTGTCCACGGTCAAAGACACCTCCGCGGAGCACTTGACACGCTCTGAGGAGGGCAGACAGATGCTTTCGAGAAACACGGTTTCTCTGATGTTTCCGGCAGATATACCGAGTGTGTGTGTGTGTGTGTGTGTGTGTGTGTGTGTGTGTGTGTGTGTGTGTGACTTTCTCCTATTTTTACTCAATTCCTCAGTTCATCCGTGGGTTTGCAGAGCTCCCCGACTTTTAGCCGTTTTCAATCGCAGATTCTAATTAATTCCCGCCTGAGATACGACTCCTTGTCCCCGCATCTTTCTTCTTTCATCCTAGATTTGTCCCTTTCGCTCAAAAAATCGTCTTCTATGTATTAGCCTGTATCCTTTTGTTTTCCGTTCAAAACCCTTTGCATTTTAAACAGTTCCAATGCTCTTTAAAAGGCCCATTCTTGATTTATCTCTTTCCTAATCCCATAAATCTTTGCGGATCGCCTTTATCTCCTCCGCGTATCACACTTTCCTCTCTCTCTGCAACACAGGTATCCTCCCTATAATTACCGGCTGCCGGTAATGCGCGCTGACAGATGGCTGTCAGCCGATCCCCGCCCCCTGTTCCTCCCAATTCTCAAATGTTTCAACCTCTTTTCTTTCTTTCCTGCCTGTTTTCTCGGTTGTTTTCGGCTCATAAATCGTCCGCCAAAGACACGCTTGTTTTGGTCAGATTTGTCTCCTTTGATAGATGTGTTTCCCAATTTTGGCCTGTTTCTAAAAGAAGATTTCAGATGTTCACAGCAGAGAAGATAATCTACATACTGCAAATGTGGGCAGCAGGTGTGTTGAGTTTACAGAGAGAGAAATAGAGAGAGAGGGAGAGAGAGAGAGAGAGAGAGAGAGAGAGAGAGAGAGAGATTGCGAACATGTGGTTTCGCCACTAGGCTGCAATATGAGATCAACCTTCTGCTTTTTCATCTAATGAAGCCTGGGAAAATTAGCCTAATTTGTGAATACGGGCAAATCGAGACCAACAAGGTGCACTTCCACCCACCACTACCACGATCCCCCCTCATTTTAACGAAACTAAAAGGAAAAGTGTATTCAACTTTAAAATTTGACTTCCTTGTGCAATAGAAGACCTCATCGAAGCCCAAAGGTGTCCATCTTTGGAACAATAAAGTTCGCTCCAATATTACAGTACTCCTTTCTCTTCCCAATTTCGCTGATCTCTCTGCCCACTCTACCGTGCTCTCTCATTTGTCAGTCGACACCAAATTACCGTCATAATTATGCAAATTTCGCGCGCGCGTCTGTGTTCCCGAGCGGAAAATCGTAAATTTGTCGTGCGATGATGAGTGCGCGCAAAGCGGGAACTCAACCTGTCCTTCCTCTTTCAAATACCGTACCTTAGGCTAATTTCCGATTACCGTTGCACCCGGCCGGCGCCCAGTAATGTGCCATAAACAGGGAACGGCGCCGATCTGTCGCCACATGGCGTTTCGCCAACTGGAAAATTAGAAATTGAAATGAGGGAGTGAATATTCGTCTTCAGTTTCTGCCCTCCCGGTGTCTACAAGACCAAGGAAAGTGTCGACGGAACTCCTGCTGCCAGCGAATTCCACGACTGCACTCATGTGCGAACCTGTATTTTCTGGAGAACATGGAAAGGCAGTCTGGTTCAGGAATGGAGAAATTGTCGCCAACGTTACAAGGTAAGGGACAGGGGGTACCCTAGAAAACCGGGGTACCATTTAAACACACATAACGCCTTTATGACAGTTTTAGGGATTTATGAAGAATTCTTTGGTTTTCGGGAGACTCTTTAGGGATTTTAGAGTGCCTTAACCGTTAATTCCTTAACCAAAACAGCGAAAAATTTGAAAAATCACGAGTGGAACTATGAAAAACCACTGTGTCCCTATAGAACCGTCAAAGAGCTCTTCAGTTCCCGAGAATTTCTAAAATTCTAAAATTTCTAAGGATCTCGAGAATCTGCGGGGAACTAGGAACACTTGAAATTAAAAAGAAAACATTTGAAGGTGGTATACTACATTTCCAACGAATGGACAAGGATTTTCACAAATTTTAAATGATACCTTTGGTCCCGCCATGATCTTTGTTAACTGTCTACGCACTCCTCCTTTACAGTGATCTATCGCTTATTATATCTGCTTTCATTTCAATGTTTCGAATCCTTTTTGGTTAAATGCGTGTCATTTTTCAAGATTGCCCGAAAGTCGAACACCGGTCCCTTGGAAACAGACTGTAGTTACGATAAAATGTTCTATTAGGTACCACTTCCCACAGTTTTTTTATATATAAAAGCCTCACCACATGAAAATTTCAAGATTTCCGTTTATTTGGAAATGTCAGCAATGCTTTGATGACGTTCTAAATAGGTTTGTATCACAAACGCTAATGTTTTGTCGAAAAAACCAATGAAATATCCAATTTCGGGTGGAAAAAACCTCTCAGACCTATTTTTTCGTGACAGAAAAAATTGGATATATAGCTGTCGCCAAACCGAAATCTTATGCTAATTGCGAAAACATGCAAAGCATGCTCTGTCGACAATGATTAGACTGCTAATTTCCCATACCAACAGAGCATCACTTGAACATTCTAATTTCATTGGCACGATTCCAATTTGGCTACATCTATAGAATTTCTTTTCAGTGAGTCGAATGCAGTGTTTGAAGACCGTCCTCACACGACCGACCAGCCAATGCCAAATGTTGGATTTCTAGTGATCAGCAACATTAAGCAAGGTGTGTAACAGTGTAAGCACAAAACACAAAATTTCAGCCGATGAGGGAGAATACTGGTGCAGAAGAGAGGATACAGGAGACGCTGGAGATGTCTTCAACCTTCGTGTGGCCTTCGTTGAGCCAATCCCAAAGAACAAGACTATTTCCGTTCAGGTTTGTTTTTGTTTCACGCTTTGTTTTTACAATTGACTAAGAAAACGGAGTGTTTCTGAAGAGGGCAGAGACATATGGTTCGTCATTTGTAATGCATGACGGGCGATTGACACCTCGCAGGGTGGTTGAGTCATTATTTAGCGAATAATTAGAGGCAGAGAGAAGAACCTAAAGACTGTTAAGTTCTGTTTTAAAGGTAGAGGCCCACGTAAAATGAAAAAAGGACCTGTCTGTGTTAATTATAAAACTCTCTGCATTTCACCATTGAAAATAACACTCTCGCCTACGTTACGTCATGGACAGGTCCTTTTCATTTTCCTGGGCCTCTGCCATCCAGCAAGTGATTCCAAAGTAAAATTTCCAAAACCAACTTTTGTGTGTGTGTGTGTGTGTGTGTGTGTGTGTGTGTGTGTGTGTGTGCGTCGGTGTATGTGTGTGTGCATAAGTAAAGCATAAGTGTTAAATCCCAAGTAGGTCAAATTTTGGTGACACACTCCTTTTAATTCTATGGGTAATAGGAAATTCCTAAGGTTCAATTTCTCAGAAAATCCAGGGTTTGAGGGTGCGGGACTATATTTTAGATTAATGGTCTCATCGTGTTTGAAGGTTTGAAAATTTCAGTTAGAAAATCCCCTAAACTCTCCCAGACCCTTAGAATCTCGGGCATTCATTCACAGTTTATAGATAAACTTGGTCATACCAGAACTGTAACAGTACCTAGCACTACGTGAAACTTTCTTCGTTTTCAGCCGACCTCTCCATCTCTTGGCTCCTCTTTGATGGCTCATTGTCCGATTCCCGCGGCCTTTCCAAAACCGACTGTCACTTGGACACTGGTACTCGTATTCTCTAAAATTTTAATTATACTTTTATTCAGGATGGAGAGCCTCTGTCGGCTTCTCTTTCGGATTCCGTCGTTTTTGCCAACGGGTCTCTTTTTCTGCCCAGGCTCTCGGCCCTTCATCTGGGAAAACTCGAATGCACTGTGACAAACTTTGCAGGAAAAACAAGCACTCACATCAAACTACATGCTTCTCCAATGAGTGCAGGTGACTAATTAACGGAAATTGGTTTACCCAATGAATTTTTTAGATTCTGCTCCAATGATGGTTCCGAACAAGTGCTCCGTTTTGTTCAGGAGTAGTATCCTTTGGTTCCTGCTTGGATGTCTAGTTACAAGGTATTTGAAAAAAATCTTTTGCAGTTTTTGGTTAATTAACACTTTCAAATAACAAAACATAAATCTTTATTTTCAGTTCCGCCGTGCTGCTGTACCTCCTGTGCGTGTTGGTCTTCCTCCGTCCGTCACAGTCTCGTCTCACATTAAGACCCTCAATGTGGCTTCGAACAAGCCCCCTTTTAGGCCCCGGATTCCGCAAAGCAGTTGTCCCGACTCCCGATTTTCTAGTTCCACCCAGACCTACCCAAATGAGTGACTCCTGAATACGAGGAATCTCTCATAGTCCTTAGCTAAAATGTCTTTCATAAGCTTCTCAGAGATGTTACAAACACGGGTTATATGATAATTTTCAAGCTTTACGCAATATATAGAACGGGTAATTTGAAAATAAAGATATTATTTTACAGATATTTGTGTGTGTGTGTGTGTGTGTGTGTGTGTGTGTGTGTGTGTGTGTGTGTGTGTGTGTGTGTGTGTGTGTGTGTGTGTGTGTGTGTGTGTGTGTGTGTGTGTGTGTTTGTTTGTATTTGTATTTGTTCGTAGCATCGGTGGTTCAGTTGTAGAATGCTTGCCTGTCACGCGGGCTGCCCGGGTTCGATTTCCGGCCGTTGCACCGTGTTTGGACGTGGATGTCGAATACTGAGCATAAGAACAAATCTAGTTTATATATGTTTATTATACAATTATATATACTTCAATACATTCTAATAGAGGAAGAGAGAAAGAGATGGAGAAGAGGGAGAGAGAGAGAGAGAGAGAGAGAGAGAGAGAGAGGTAGAGAGAGAGAGAAAGAGAGAGAAAGCTCACAGGTTTCTATGTTTGTTTCTAAGAGAAGTGACTCATCTCCTGTGGGGATCCGCGGCAGATGTGTAAAGAGTATCGTGCGTCACGACAGTGTGTGTGTGTGTGTGTGTGTGTGTGTATGTGTGTGAATGTGTGTGTGTGTGTGTGTTTGTGTGTGTTTGTGTGTGCCTGTTTGTGTGTGCCTGTTTGTGTTGTGGTTTTCATTTTAGACTTTTGAAAAGCTGCGTAAAATGACGTAGCGCTAGCGCAGCGAAATCTCACTCACCCAACTCTTCTTTGCGTTTTAATCCCTCATTCCCCTCCGTTATCCCGTTCTCGTTCGGTCGTCATGGTCAGTTTCTGTTGTTCATTGTTCACATTTTCTGAATGTTCAGGACTGGAATACCGACTGGGATTCCTTTCTCAGGGAAATCGACGACTATGACAAGGACGAATTGGAGGACTGCATGGCCGTGTACGGCCGAGTGACCAACGAAGTGAGCCGTCGACTGTCCCTGCATAATTTGGTGGAAGAAACTGAAGAGAGCCACGTGAGAATTCTACTTTACATGCGTATTTCCTATTTGAAGGAGCCTGAGACGAAGAATCTTGATAGGACTGTTCTGGAGCCGATTGAAGAATGTTCCGAGAGGGAAGAAAAGGCCTACAAGATCTCCAAGGACGCACTGAAGAAGATTCGAGCCTGCTTCAGGGCGTGAGGGACGACGATTCTAGGAACTTAAATAAACTTCAGGGAAAGGAGTCTTCGGAAGAAAGCGGAGGAAGAAAGGCGCGCAATCGAGAAAAAGCTGATCGAGGAGCAGCGGGAGCAGGAAATGAAGTAAGAGAGAGAGAGAGAGAGAGAGAGAGAGAGAGAGAGAGGGAGAGAGAGAGGGAGCGAGAGAGAGAGAGAGAGAGAGAGAGGATGAGAGAGAATGAGAGAGAGAGAATGAGAGAGAGAGAGAGCGAGAGAGAGAGAGAATGAGAGAGAGAGAGAGCGAGAGAGAGAGAGAGAGAGAGAGAGAGAGAGAGAGGGGCAAAGAAGGACAGTAGGCAATAAAATAGAGCAGAGTAACTGAGTGAATTTGTGAGTGATGCAGACTAAAATTAGAGGCAAAGCAAAGGTACTCCTTCAGAATGGACCAAATTGCTTTTGAGAACGACGTGCTCCGCAAGAAGAATGCTGCTCTCAGCGAGGCCGAGGGAGTCAACCTAACCGAAATCGCCAATCTCGAGGTGGCTTTACCCCCTGTTTTAGCAAACTGGTGTTCAGAAGCAGCTTTATCATGCAAAGATGTGGACCGATGAGCTGTTCGAGGAGAACAAGGGATTGAGAGACCGGCTGAAGAAGGAGGAGCAGAAGCGTGCGAAGGAGATGGACATTTAAAGAAGAAACAGCGAAAGAAGAATCAGTAATAGACAGCGGACAGAATAAAACATTTCTGTCGATATGCCATTTTATGTTGATTTTTCTTGCTCCTTGGACGTATTTTAGATTTTTATTTATTACCAATAAAACTTGCAATTATGTTGCCAATTTTTTCTCTCAATATTTGACGTAGTCCCTAAATCTGAAAGCTCGCTGCCTCAATCGGTGGTCGCAGAAAGGACTGCAGAAAATCAAAAGGTCCTGACGCGATGCCCCGCCCCCTATGTGTGTGTTGGCGAACGTTGAAAACTCTTCGATGAAATCTCGTTTTCATGCTAATTTTTTGAAAATTTCTTTATTTTATAAATGCTTTCAGCTTTAGTACTGTATTACATTGCATATGCAGATAACTTGGGTCAGAAAATTGATCCATAGAGCTTGAATTTTCTGCTTCAAAGCGTTAATTGGTTTTTTCACCTCATTTTGTTCTCTTATTTTGCTGTTATAAAACTGTTCATTTATTTTATTTTTTTAAGATGCCACTGCGACTGGACATTAAAAGGAAGTTGCTAGCTCGCTCAGACCGGGTGAAATCGGTTGATCTCCACCCAACCGAGCCCTGGCTTCTGGTCGGCCTTTACAACGGAAATGTACACATTTGGAATTTCGAGACATCACAGCTTCTGAAGACCTTCGAGGTTTGTTTTTTTCCTTGACACTGCTTAATCGAGTATTTTAGATTGGGGATCTCCCCGTGCGAACGGCCAAGTTCGTGGCTCGCAAGTCTTGGGTGGTTGTGGGCAGCGATGACATGCTCATCCGCGTTTTTAACTACAACACTCTGGAGAAGGTCCACCAGTTCGAGGCTCACTCCGACTACATCAGGTGATTTGGAGGCCCTTTACAATATTTATTTTCTTATATTCAGGTCTATGGTTGTTCACAACAGCCAGCCGTTCGTGCTCAGTTCCAGTGACGATATGATGATCAAGTTGTGGGACTTTGAGGCCAAGTGGAGCATGAAACAGACTTTCGAAGGTATTCAAGTTTGTTAATTTATTAATCATTAATTCAGGACACACTCACTATGTTATGCAGATCGCCATCAACCCCAAGGACAATAACACCTTCGCCACTGCTTCTTTGGACAAAACTGTGAAGGTTTGTAATCTTTTCTTTTTTTTTCAATTTTGTTGGTCATTATGTTTTACCCTTGCTCATGAGCGGAAAATTCTTTGTTTAGGTGTGGCAGTTTGGAAGCCATGCGGCCAACTTCACTTTGGAAGGTCACGAGAAAGGAGTCAACTGCGTGGACTACTACCACGGCGGAGACAAGCCCTACCTCATTTCTGGAGCTGACGACCACGTTGTGAAGATCTGGGACTACCAAGTACGCAATCATTTATGAAAATAGAACAATTGATTTTTTTAGAACAAGACTTGTGTCCAGACCCTCACAGGTCATTCGCAGAACGTCTCGGCCGTCGCCTTCCACCCGGAGCTGCCCCTCATCATCACGGGAGCTGAGGACTCTACTGTCCGTCTCTGGCACTCCAACACTTACAGGTATCTCATTTTAAAGTTTTCCCTTTATTTTACTTTTTCAGGCTTGAGTCCACCCTGAACTATGGATTGGAGCGCGTCTGGTGCGTTATGGCGCAAAAGGGAACCAACACGATCGCCTTGGGTTATGATGAGGGATCCGTCATCGTCAAACTGGGCAGGGACGAACCAGCTGCCAGCATGGACGCTTCTGGAAAGATCGTTTGGGCCAAGCATTCCGAGATTCAGCTGGCCAATCTGAAGTCCGTCGACGCCGAAACTCTCGAAAACGCTCAGGGTGAGCTATACTTATTCTAGCACTTCTGACTGCATTTTTGTTGCGGAAATTACATCAAACCTTTTCAAATATTTGGTTTTAAGATGGAGAGCGTCTCTCGCTGTCTGTGAAGGACATGGGCTCCTCCGAAGTCTTCCCCCACTCGATCACTCATTCGCCCAACGGCCGTTTCGTCACCGCCTGTGGAGACGGCGAGTACATCGTCTACACCGGTCTTTCCCTCCGCAACAAGGACTTTGGATCCGTAGGATTTGTGTTTGTATTGGTAAAATTTAAATGATTTAGGCCCTGGAATTCGTTTGGGCTCCCGACTCGAACTATTTCGCCATCAGGGAGAGTGCCACCAACATCAAGATCAAGAAGAACTTCAAGGATTTCAAGCAGATCCGCTCCGAGACTGTCCTCGATGGCCTCAACGCCGGACCCCTGCTCGCCGCCCGTTCGACCAACAACGTCTGCTTTTTCGACTGGGAGACCTCGAACCTCATCCGAAGGATTGAACTCGCCAACCCGAAACACGTCGCGTGGAATGACGCTGGAAACTTGGTCAGTAATCTTTATTTTTAACCCGTATTTAGAAGAATTCTATTTTTAACCTGTATATATAAGAATTCAAATATTTTTGCTTCTTTAGGTTGCTCTCTGTGCAGAGGACTCTTTCTACATCCTGAAGTACAACGCCGATGCCTTCAATGAGGCCACCGCCACGGAAATCACCGAAGACGGAGTCGAAGCTGCCTTCGATGTCGTCGGTTTGTTTATTTCTTTTATATGTGGAACTGTATTATGAAGAACAAGTTTTTTACTTGTTTTTTAAAACCTACTTCAGGAGAGCACAGCGATGCCGTCAAAACCGGCTTCTGGGTCGGCGACTGCTTCGTCTACACGACTGTGCTGAACAGACTCAACTACTACGTCGGTGGAGAAATCGTCACCATCGCCCATGTCGATCGTCCCATCTTCCTCGTTCGTAGCATATCCCTATTCTCATATGTGTTTTGTTTAGCTCGGCTACATGGCTAAGGAATCCCGCATTTACGCCATTGACAAGGACCTGAACGTGATTTCCTACAAACTGCTGCTTTCTGTGCTCGAGTACCAGACGGCTGTCATGCGCAGGGATTTCGAATCGGCCGACAAGGTAATCAATTTATTGATTAGCCTCATATTGTAATATTTAGGTTCTTGGCAGCGTGCCTAAGGAGCAGAGAACCCGTGTGGCCCACTTCCTCGAGAAGCAGGGATTCAAACGCCAGGCCTTGGCAGTTTCCCAGGATCCGGACCACAAATTCGACCTTGCCATCAGTTTGGGCGACCTGAAGGTGGCTTTCGAGTTGGCCAAGCAGAGCGACAGCGAGGAGAAGTGGAAGCAACTGGCCAATGTACGGAAATTTTGAATAGGGATTCAACTATTCGTGATTTAGGTTGCTACCGCAAAGTCTGAGATCCGTTTGGCCGGCGAGTGCCACCGCAGGGCCCGTGATTTGGGAGCCCTCCTTCTTCTGGCGACTGCCTCTGGCTCCGCCGATCTGCTCAGCCAGCTCACCGAAGACGCTGCCGCCGCCAACCTGCATAATGTCAATTTCATGGGTAAACTCCTCCTGGGAGATGTCAACGGATGTTTGGAAATTCTTATCAGGTGGGTTATTTTCCAAAATTGCTTTCCAAATATGTTTTCTTGAATATTGGTTGTTTTAGCTCCGACCGCCTGCCCGAAGCCGCCTTCTTTGCTCGTACCCACTGCCCGTCCCAAGTCCCTCGTGTGGTCGCCCTCTGGAAGGACAAGGCAGCCAAGGTTTCCGGAAATACCAGCAGGGTGAGGCTTCAGAAGAAGATATTCTAACTCCCGATGTTTCAGAAGATCGGCGACAGTCTTGCCGATCCCAGCAAGTACGAGAACTTGTTCCCCGGTTACGGCAATTCCCTCCGCGCAGAGGCTTACCTGGGCGAGATCGCCCACCTTGCCGTGCCTGCCAGCGTTCGCCCGCCTCCGGCCTCTGAACGCGATGTCATCGACGAAGTCAAGCAGGCTGTCGAAAGTGGTGCGTACCAGTTTGAGATAGGAGATTACTGTATTTTAGGCGCTCTTACTTTCAACGAGAATGGAGAAGCCATTCTGCACGGAGTGCAGCACAGCCCGAAGAAGCAGCAGAACGAGATAGTTCTCGACGACGAGCCTGTTGTGGAACGGGTGGCCGTGGCCCCTGTTGCCGCTGCGCCTTCTCACAGGCAGCCGACCCCTCCTCCGCCGAGGGAACCCACACCCGAGCCAGAGCCCGAAGAGGTGGTATATCCCTCAATTTAGTTACTTGTGAATTCAGGAGAATGATGAGCCTGTGGAGGAGCCCGGAAGATACGTGGAGCCTGACCTTGTGGCCGAGCGGCCGAAGCCTGACGTCGTTCCCGTCGATGAGGCCCCCGATCTCGTGCACCACGAGCCCAGGAGTCAGCCGGATGATGCTGTGGACTCCGAGGAGGGCCGGTGGTCGGATGACGACTTCGGAGACCCGTCGGCCAACGACATCAACCTCGATGACTTGAATCTGGATGATGAGGATTGACTCGTAGTCGATCGATCAGCGCGCGATTAGTCTCTCCGTTAATTTATTAGTTATTTGTATTGCCAACCAGCTCCAATTGCCTTGTCCCCTCCTTTATCACTTGTAGCCATCTGCGCTGATCGGTCGATGCCCACTTCTTTTTCCAAAAAACACTGCCCGCAGGCCAAGTCTGTGGTATTACTGGTGGTGGAGTCATTTCGCAGTCTGCCGCTATTAATTGTGATTGAAGCGTGATATTGTATAACCGAGGACTGTTTTACCCCATGTACATGTCTGTACACTGTTTCCCTTTAAGTTAATATGGGATATTGGCTACGATTAAATTATTTACGAATGAACTTTTTTTATGGGGCAGACTATATTTCGGTTGAAGATTTTTCAGACTTCAGAATGCTGGAGATCAACTGAACTAACCGTTCTCCTTGAGAGCGAACACTTGTTCTTCGATCCTTCGCCCATCAGCTTCCCGATTTTGCTGTCTGTACTCGGTCTTGAAATGTCCTACCATGGTACCAGTGCTTCTAAACTTGAGGGTCGGACAGCGCCTGAAATTGCACAGATCGGGCCGGCCCGACGTTTTGGCAGCCCCGCGTCCATCTGTGTTTGTGTAGCACAACTGAAAACGTGGAACTCACGGACATCTGCATATTATTCTCCTCCTCAACCTGATTCACCGCCTACTTGGCCTTTCTAGAAGCACATTCATTTCGAAGATATTGCGGCAAAGCTCTGCTTCGGTCTCCAAGAAATAGGACGGCCATGCTTTCACTTCTTCGAGGGCTCCTCCTCGGCAGACGTTCCTAACCTCCTTCCTTGTAAAAAAAGCCTTATTGTAGACACGAATACTTCAGTTCTTGCAGGTGAACTTTCGCACCTCCGTCACCTCACCGTAAACCTCTTTCTGGTTCCGAATCATGCAGACAAGCATTTTCTCAAAGTACTTATCAACGATCCGTCTTTTTGACCATCATTCGGTTTATACGAACTCTGTAGTAGCCGTCTTCGTTCATGTGCATATACTGAATATACTGAATACGCATGAAGGTCTGTAGCGTCTGTTGTACTGCCTCTAAGTTCTTTCCTACTCGATATACCGCGAAGGCTTCATTTTTCCTGCGTCCAGTGCGGCCGTGCCGTCGGTCCCTTCGCCGGTCTCCTAACCAGGCTGCTCTCCTAGCCAGGCCTGGATTGCCCTTCCGTAAGCCTGGTGAACCTTCTTGAGGACGTAGCTCCACCCAAATGGAACACAGAAGTCGTCTGAAGTCCCCAATGTCTCAGAAGCCTGAGCAGAAGCTGATTCACTCAAGGAGAGCTGTATCAGCATTTTGACCACGAGGCACTTGAAGCCGAATATACGTAGAATGGAATCAATAAAGTCAACGTCGGCACCTGTGATTCTTTCTTCCGTTTCAAGGAATAATGCTAGAGAATAAACTGTGTGTATGTAAAAAATCATTAATTTTCCACCGGTCAGCTAGATTTTTTTTCGAACCAAACCTGTAGTTCCAGTTGGCTAAGGTCCCTAAGTTCATGTTACAGGGGAAACACGATCTATCGTATTGTTTGCGTAGAACCCTTCCCAACGTACAAAGACTGTCACAAGTGTTATTTTCAAAGTTAAATTTACTGGCATTTTGTCATTTCCCTTCCCAGCCCTTTTTATCGACCATTGAGAACGAACATGTTCCCACCAAACCGGCAGACGACAAAGGAAAGAACCCAACCACGTGGTTCCGGCGCCACGTAGGCATTACGTGACTTTCGTTGAAAGTCGAATTGGAGTGCACAAGACCCCAAAAGATCACATGGCAGGCCGTCAACGGCGATTCAAAAGCACTTTTCCGTGACATTTGGGTTGTTTACGGACGGAGTCACATTTCGAAACGAAAAAAGTGAAGGACGCGGAAGAGGAACAATGGGAGCAAAAGATATAGACACACACACACACGCACACACACACACACACACACGCACACACACACACCCACACACACACACACACACACACACACACACACACACACACACACACACACACACATTGTATCTCTTGCCGTACCTTGCAACAAATCCGTAATTTTGTACGTTTGTTCCTTTATGTTTTCCCATTATCTTGCTTCCTGAATTCCCTGCTCTTTGTCCCTTTCTGTGATAACTGGGAATCCCTCGCCGACCGAAGGCTCCGCGTGGTCAGCCTGATGTAACAGCCCCGTTTCGCTCGTCGGACCCAGCACAAAGAACACTCGCTTGTTACACCCAGATAGGATATCTCGCCATTGCTTGGTGGTAAACTTATTTTTATCTCTGCGATTTTCGACAGTTCACTGGCTCAGAAAAAGTAAGCCGATTACGGCCACGAGGTCGGCGGATTTCTTCGAAAGCAATGGATAAAGAACAACGTTTGCAATATCTTGCAGAGGAGAATATCATGAAACATCCTATTTAGAGGTTTAATTGAGATTAAGATTCTCTTTGTCTGAATGATCAAATAGAGTCTATTTTCCTTCGTCGACAGCAGCGCTTCTCGGGGTTACGGTAGGCTGCATCAGGTTTTACAAAGATGATTCTGTTGACAGGTGTTGTGGCTGGGTGACCTTGTGCAACTGGTTCGGCTACTTTTTTTTATAAATGGAAGTCGTCTCAGAAAAATATTATTTGAAACCAAAGCATATTCTGCAGCCATCGTGGAATTTCTCCAAACAATTTCCGGGTGACTTATCACCTAAGCCTAAAAAAAGTTTCAAAGAAACGGGAACGCCAACTAAATGTATTTTCAACCATGGCGAGAGACGAAAGAAAACAAAATTTCAATGGGAGTCGCGGCAATGCCAAAGGTACGCTTTCAGTTACAAAATGGGCACAATCGTGTAATCCGACAATCGTATCCACTTAATTTTTTCACGTTTCCGCTTTGCTGTTGGAGCATCCCAAAATACCGAAATTTTTGAATTGGGCAACGGATCACAACTATTGGGACGGAAAGTGGCGGCAAGTTCAAATTATCAAACTAGTTGAAAAAACTTTCAAAAACACCAAACGTGATTCGAACCTGCCACCTTCACAACTGCAGTCCGCTGCTCTCCCAGCTGAGCCATTAGTGGGCTGACTCTGCTTCTCTAGCTTCCTCTTGATTAATCGCGCTCTCGTTCCAAACTGTTCGATGGCTAAACTTTCCTGGTTGCATGGTTCTGAGAAATAATTCTATGGTTCTGAGAAATAATCCCAAGTTGTTTGCTGCTTCGAAGCCCCGGCTTCTTTTTATTGTGCTTATCAGCCGTTATAGTTTAGGGTTGTGTTTACGCCTTGAGATTAGAAAAAGGTCTCAAAACATTTATGTCATTGTAATAGTGACGCCAGCTATTTATTTGAAAAACTCAGACAATGACTGGGAAAGTTCAAAGAACTCCAAATAGTTGTCTTTCCTATCATCGGATGATGCATTTGTAGCTTACGCGTATTGCAAGCAGCTCCGTCTGAGCAGTTGTTCATCCAAGCGGAGAGTTCCACAAGTTCAAAAAACGAGAAGGGCATTTTGCTTATACTATCGTTAGTTGAACTCAAGCCTACGCAAAGGTTCAATGAATTGCGTCATTCGTTAATGAAAATAAATGTATTTTGAATGTCATTATTCCGATGAACTCAAAGGCTCTTTTCCCGATTGCTTCCATCTCAACCTACCCTCATTCGGCGTGTCCAGCCGTCTCGGGGCAACCCCATTCGTCCCGTCGATCTTCCGATTCCCCCTTGTCGTCGATGCGGCCCTAATGCGATCGAACGCATTACCCGCTGGTCGGGTTTTGCAAGAGGCCACTGTTCGTTGTCACTACAAACCACTGAAACACGCATTACAATAGAGAGAAAATAGGTACAGTCGATGCCAAAGCGGTATCCTGCCAAAATTGGCCTTAATGCAGCAATCGTGCGATGCGCAGGCGGATATAGTGCGCAACCGGCCGAGACGCAGAGAAAAAGCGACTTTTTACGAAATATGCTCATTTGGCGATAGCTATAGCTGAAAAACGCAACATTTGGCTTTCTCTTCGAACAACTCCAATAACAAGAAGAGAAATGGTCTGGGAAGATTCTACTGGTCGAAATAATAGCTCTCCCCAGCAAATTCCGTTACAGAATTTCGTAAAATTGACAACCCCCCCCCCCGCTCAAAAGTCTCTCCAACTGTGCCTGCTCTAATCACCTCCCGGAGCATCGTTTAGCTTGCCTCGTTGTCTGATTGGCGCCATAGTGTCCGTTCAAAGTGTTTGCTTCCATTATCAAAGCGACGGGCGGCGTGGTGCTACTGGCGAAAAGCCAGCTGGCTGGTTTAACATGTTTTGCTAGTTTGTTTTGTGGGAAACATGATTCAAAACGGAGACATCCTGTGTTTTTCGTTAAGAAGAACAATGATAGTTTTTCGATAGGCAGTTAAATCTTCGGGGTCCGCGAGATCACAGAATAGTTGTGGCAGCTGTTTCCTGGTACGCTTGAAGAGATTGTCACTGGTTCATGAGCGAAACCCATTTGCCCGATTCATAATGGAGGAATTATTTTAAAGGCATCATTTTAAAGGCGTGTGTCACGAAAAACGCTGTGAAGAGTCGGCGTGTGGAGAGTCGCATTGGCGGGAAGACTTTAAATTGTCCTCCTGACTTCAAACGTGGATTTGAACCCCAACGTGCTATAATTATCGTGATCAGCAAAAAATTATCTACTTTTCGGTGTAAAAACCTAAAAGATTTGTTTTTTGTGACACACACCGCTTGAAGCTGCATTTATTCATAAAGTCCTAAGTTAGTCACTATTAGCTTGAAACTTGGAAAGGTCTCTAATTCTTCATCGAAGAGTTCTTTGCATCCGTCGTTTGCAGCATTACTTTTGAATTAGGTTTTTCATTAGTCCTTATGCTTCTGGTCCTAGACTTAACAAGTGAATTTCCAAGCGTGGTAAAACATAAGGTTTCCGATCATTCAAATTCAAAACATTCGCATAATGCATTAGTCTGGTCTTTGTCTCTGCATGTTCTCTACAGCTGCTCCTCATTCTTTGCAACTAGAGGCCAATCATCGCCTTGTACCGTGAAGTGTCTCACAAACAGAGTGTCACAAGGCCCCCGGAATAACTTTTTCGCGGGTACAAGTATTCCGGAAATACCTCCAGTCCCTATATAAAACGGCTTATTTGTCACTACAGCTGTCCCAGTGGCGTACTTTGTCCTCCAGGAACACTACTCTCGTGACTAACTGATACTTTATCGACGACCGATGGACTTTACAACCCTTCTATTATCTTTTATCCACTGCCCCGCCCGATTTATCTGAAAATACAAATAGAGAGCACGCGGACCTCAGATATACGAACCAGAGAACAGTTTTCCCTTAGGAAGTGTGACTTCAAGCACACAATTTTCTGTCTTTATCCTTTCTGTGTGTGTGTGTGTGTGTGTGTGTGTGTGTGTGTGTGTGTGTGTGTGTGTGTGTGTGTGTGTGTGTGTGTGTGTGTACACATCTGATTTCCATGTCGTTTCATCGTAATTTTTGCACGCGCCTGTGCCCTCCCGAAATGATACCCCACGTGGTGTGTCTGACCATGAGGTCTGTATCCTCTAAACTACGTGTCCAATCTTTGTCAACAATTGTATCATTGGCAAACATTAAACGAGACGTGAAATTGCTAACAAACTGCTAAGCCTCCTCATGTTACTTTGATCAAGGACGCGACCCAGCGGGGTACTGTAAAACGCGGTCGCGTTTACGGGATATGTGGTGACAGAGGTTTATATGAAATCGATTTGTAAAACCAGTTTAAAACTGGCACATTTCGCTTCCAAGAATGCCCTAAGGCACCAAAAACCCGTTCTCCGGAACTGAAACCCTTGCCTTCTCTCTCCGTTTGCTTATGTAGCCTGCGGCTGCTGCGGCCAGCTGACTGGCGCTATATCGATCCAGCTTTTTCGATTCGCCCTAGTACAACTGCAGTTTGTCCCTTACTACACCCAACCTTTGTTCCCCTTGTACCCGATCTTTCGAAACTAGGAACACTTTTTATATTGCGTTACACACTCACGGGTGTCTATCTTGCAAGCTTGGATATCGGGGGATTTGTCTGATCACGCACACGCACACACGCACACACGCACGCATGCACATACACACGCACGCAGAGTGAGAACCTTTGTCCGTTCAGTTGGTTCAAGAATCCCGCTCTTTGGTGACCTTGAACGTTCCGGCGGATGTTCGATGTGGATAAAAACCGTGGCGTGGGAATCGATTGCTCAGCTGTTCGCGATGCCTTATCTGTGATCATTTCCAAGCGGAAATGCTATTACCAGCTGCGGGTTACTGTAGCCGAATGACCACTTTACCCCTCCGATTACCAGAAAAATCAAAGGTCGGCGGAGACAAACAGAACACAAGTTGACCCATCTTGCAGAGCTAAATTGGGAAAAGAGGATTATAAACTCATAGTTCACTTTAGAATGCGATTAGACTGAAAAAGTATTTGACCCTATAAACAATTGAAACTTTCTGGATCAATTGTTGTGACGCGTGCCTTTTGCGCCCTGCGTACAATGCCAGTTCGCTACCGTATCCTTTCTGTAAAGTCACGCTGATATCTTTAGAACCGGATCTTTCAAACACATGAAAAATACTTTAGACTGTCAATGAAAACACCGCGTGCAGAGGCGTATGACGTCTCGCTGCGCCACTTCCCGGATCGAGTTCAGGGCGCACTTTTGGGTTTGGGATGGCTGCATACGCACTCCATAAAATTCGGTATTTGTGCTTGAGAATACCCGTAGTTTGCTTGAGTTAGACTTGAACTGAGTAAGTAGACTTGACAGACCCGTTGTGGTAAACAAACGGACAAGGTCGGCCTTTTCGTGACTAGCGGAGACGAACCGGCGAGAGTATCGGTGACGCGCCCCATATCGCCCTGCGCTAAGGTTACAAACTAATTAGGCCGGATTTAATCGTAATTTTAAGAGTTAAGGTTGTTAACTGGCTCAAAACTTTAAATAGATCCTTATGTTAAGGATGTAAAGAAAGAAAGAAGCTGATACAAACGGGAGAGGTCTCCACACAAACACACACACACACACACACACACACACACACACACACACACACACACACACACACACACACACACACACACACACACACACACACACACACACACACACACACACACACACACACACACACACACACACACACACACACACACACACACACACACACACACACACACACACACACACACACACACACACACACACACACACACACACACACACACACACACACACACAAAGACATGCTGTTTAACGTTACGGGCACAAAATAAACTACAACTTCCGCCTTATAACCAGAGAGTGGAAACGGACATAACGTGTACTACTTTGGCCTGATTAATGTACCTTCGCTAAATACTGATCCCATCGTCACTTGTTGGTCCTTGGCTATCTATGTCCATCGGAGACTGCGGTCTGACTGCGTCAGAGCTCGTTTCCCCGACGGCACTTTCCGGTCCTGGCGACCAGATGAAGTCGATATTCCCACCGGCGTGGGGATATGGGGGTATGCAGAGAGAGAGAGAGAGAGAGAGAGAGAGATAGAAATAGAGAGGTACAGACAAGAGACAGACAGACAAGAAGTGCGACAATCCTCCCCCTCATGGCAATGCTACTATTTGCACCAGTTCAAGTGTGAGAAAAGAACAAGTGCGATGTCAAACCCGATTTTAGTTTTACAGAGAGATTTTTAAATCTCCCAGTGTAACCATATGTTCGTAACCCAAGGCCTGCTACAGTACCTCCTTTTCCGTGGAGCGCCCTTGTCGATATTCCCACCGTGGTTCGTCCTGCGCTGCCCCCGTTTGAAGAGTGGATCAGTGCGATTAATCCGTCTCCGTCTCTTTGTGGTTCGTCCGCTTTTTTCGCCGGTCGCCCGATCGATCGCCGTCCGGGGATCACCCCACGTGGGGCCACTCCCCCACGTGGGCTCTCCCCTCCCCCTTCGCTACCGTATCCTTGACCAACCGGTTTCAACGCCTCGCCTTTATATCGGATCAGAAAAATGATGCCGTGTGCGTTTCCGCGAAATGGCTCCGACGCCTTTATAAGTCGCGAGCGGCGGTCCACGGTCTGCACAAGCGACTGCTCTCGTCATGCATACGGTAACTTTTCGCTACAGTAACCCTAACCCGCCTTGAGACAGTATACTAACCCGGTGTGCGATCAGTCACACTGACGCAATGTGTCCCCGGTGCACAAACACCCACGGCGGTCGGTTGAATCAGATCCTATTTCAGTGAGAAATGAGAGAAATTGATACTGTTAGACAGACTTTGATGGCTCAAGCCTTTCACTAACCGTCTGCCCATCACCCAGCGGCGTCGTCTAGGTAATTAAGGCACCCATAATCGAAATTTGGATAATTTGCCTACTTAGGGTAAACCATATCTCCGAACTCTACAGATTTCGAAGGCAATGGTGCTTCATGATTCTGAAGTCTGACGCAACACTTTAGCGTCAGGCTTCAGAATCATGCAATATGAAGCACCATTGCCTTCATTTCTGATCATTCTTCTGCAACTCGGCGCTAGACTTCAATGACAAAGTTCCCCGCAAACGAGCCGATTACAGAACTCTTTTACGAACCAGTTCCATCGAGCACAAGGTCTTTCGGGTGTAAACTTTTTCCACCCGGCAGCGACTGTGACCGGAGCAGTTGCAAAGGTTGCGTATTGTGTCGCAACACAATGGATGCTCGATTCCTTGAAGCGACAGTTGGCGGCGGGGGGAATGGTTCCACCGATCCACCCACTTGCGACACTGCAGCTCAAACGAAGAGAAATGATGAATTTGGAGCTTATTTTCAAAGGCTTGGGATTTAAGCCGCTTCTCTCTCTCTCTCTCTCTCTCTCTCTCTCTCTCTCTTTCTCTCTCTCTCCCTCTCTTATCCCTCTTTCACCGGAAACGAATCGCGGTCTCGTTTACTTTTCGCTCTGGTTGCTCTATCGTCACCGGGTCGGTCGACCTCGTGGGTGTGACGGCACTTTGTTTTGAAAACAGGACTGAGCGTCACACAGTAGAGTCAGTTGTTCCACCCGCTTGTTCCATTTGCAGCCGCCCCGTTTTTTCCTCGTCCTTGGACCGCGTGGTTGTGAGGGATGCCCTTTGCACAGCCACAGACATCACACACCCGCTCTGCCACCCGATACGACAATTGTTTGGCGGGAGAGTCTGTGATAAACTCACGGAGCCCCGCGTGGCCATTATCTTCCGCGAAATGTCTCTCTTTGGAAAGCGGTGGGAAGGGTTATCACTGTTTTCTTGCACGGACAACGTGCTTCACGGGAGAAGAGTGAGATAAGAGGGATCGTTTTGAGTGGGCAAATAGTGGCACGATGGGATAAGTTTCAACTCACGAAAGAGAGAAAAAGAGAGAGAAAGAGAGAGAGAGAGAGAGAGAGAGAGAGAGATTAAAATAGAATGACAAACGAAGAGGCGGCCCGTCGGGCAGTTGCACTCCCGTCGGCCTGTGTACGGTGTACTTCGTCCCTATGAATGATCTCCGTATCACTGCTTCTTTTAACTGATACACTTCACGCTCATTTAAAAAAAAACTTTGGTTAGGTTAAATCGCAGCCCGTACACTAGTACTGAACAACTTTGGTGTTGCAATACAAATTACTTATTTATTCCCAACGGTCCGTTATTCTGCAAGTCGTTTACAAATTTGACAGATTGATTGGAAAATCTGCAATTTTGGTTTGATCAATTAATTTTCTATTGTTTCTTAGTTTTCTCATTTTTTTCAATGTGACCGGTCAAGTTTACAAGCGAGCGCTTGATTTTTCCGTCTGACAACCAGGCTTCAAAGCTTAGCTTCACCCCGGTTTGTTTTTGCCGGCGGCACGTTCCCCAGGTGTTTGTGTTTGACTTCGTCTCCGAAAGACGATAGATAAACCCTTCGTGCCGTGGTTTCCTTGAATTCCTGCGTCATAAACCGTATCTTGCGTGGCTTCGTCACCCGAAGACCCGCCTCAATCACTTGTTATCGTACCCCACACACTTCGTCCCCCGTCTGTCTCCTGTTTGCCGGGTTGTTGGTCGCCGAGAGTGGACTTTATCCCCCACCTGTTATCACTCTGTATTTCCAGCCCTTCTCCATATAAATAAGACCTTCACTTTGTGCCCTAGCTCGTGTCTTCTCTCGTTCTTCGACCTTCCATTTTGTTTAATCTCAAACCTTGTCGTTTCAGTATTCATAATACTCCCCTCAATACAAAATGATGATGTTCGAACTCGACGAAGACCTAGAGCCCGACTCAGGAAATATGAGCACGGCTAGCAGCCAGATGATGGAGAATCCATTCACGTAAGCTTTTCCCTCTACTCGAAACCATCATGGCTTCAGATTCAATACTTCGGCCTCCACCAACTCTCTGAATCGTCTGATGCTCGAAGCAGCCGAAGAAGAGGACTACCTCGACTCCCCAACCGCCGTCCAGGTGTGCTCTCCTCTCTTTTTTGTCCCTTTGTGGCGTCCTACGGTAGGCCGCGAAATGACGCGGCGCCAAGTGGGCTACGTCAGATGGTGACGTCACGGGGAGCGGAACCTGGGCGTGGGATTTGAGGGATGAGAGGATGGGAAAACACGCAGAAGTGACCGAAAAGCAAAAGGAAGCATTTAAAATATTGTATCGGTGAGGAAGCGGAGATTTTCCTAAACCACATCGAAGATCGTGAGAAGTTTCCCAGCCACCTTTGTTGTGCAGATTTATGCGATTTGATCGTGGGAATCGTTGGCAACGAGCCAGCCGTCTGTCAATTGCGCGGCGGCAAAAAAGCCATAAATGCGATCCCGGTTAAAGGACTGTGTTTTAATAACATAATCGGGAACAATTTTTAGTTAAATAGTACTTTAAGGATTATATTTTATTATAGTTTGTTTTCAGAGATCCCTGTGCCTGAACGCGACCAGCACTCTCGCCATTGATATCGACGATTCTTCGGATTCCGATTTCAGCCCCGGCGCCGATCAGCGGAAGCTCTGCCTCTGCGCCAGCCAAAACCCCAAAGAGGTAGCGTCTGTCCAGCCTCCCCTATTGACATTTCACCCATTCAGACCCAGGAAAGCGGGCAGCGTTCGCGGAAGACAAGCCAATGCACGACCTTCCCCTTCCACGTGCACCAGATCACCGACGACTACAAGGTCTCGGCCGAGGTGCGTTAGCTTGTTGTTCGAGAGAAGGGGTGTAAACTGGAACGCAGCTGATTGAACCGGTTCAGATCATCGGAATCGGCGAGTCGGGCAAGGTTATGGCCTGCTACAGCAAAGACGACGGGAAGAAGTACGCACTGAAGGTGCTGAGGGACGGAGCCAAGGCCAGGAGAGAGGTGGAATTGCACTACCTGACCAAGTGGGTCGAATTCTGGGAAATGGGGTTAAAGGACTGTTGCAGTGGACACGAAAATGTGGTCACCATCCACGACATTTACGAGAACACCTTCAACAATGTCAAGTGTCTGCTGATGGTCGTGGAATTCTTGGAAGGAGGCGACTTGCTCTCGGTCTTTGAGAACCAGGGCAGCAAGCCTTACACAGAAGACAGTGGGTTTTGTTCAATTTTTTACCATCTGGCTTAAAACGTGCGCCTGAAAATCAGAGTTGGACATGTAGTGTTTAAGTGTTCGATCCGTAAGCCCCCCAAATGGTGCTAATGGTGTAAGCCCCCACCCCTCGTTAATTTTTACCACCATTTTTGATTAAACGCCGAAATACGTAGGTAATGCAAGCACCTCCCATGCAGCTATGCTGAAAATTCTGTAAAAAGTGACATTTCTATTTTCCACCGGCTTCGTTTTTCTCGGAATATGTTGCTGGGCCAATCATAGTTCTCACGGGCCAGGCCGGGCCGACTTGTAAAAAATCCTCGGCCCGGCCCGCTTCGGCCCGTCTACTCGGACCACTCAGTCAAAGTGTCACCCACACGACCAAGGTTCGATCCCGGTCGGGACACTTTTTTTTTGCTATCTTAAAATTAGTTCAAATGTGTAAAAAATTGACGTAAGCTAAGATAACAATTTAAAGAATTTTTAATTTGACAAGTTTACAAACCGGGCCGGGGCCGACACTTTTCTCGGCCTGTTTTGGCCCGGCCCGGTTCGACCCGTAATTTGAGAACTATGTGGCAGACCAGATCTTTAAAATATGCCCACCTTTCCCGGCAAGAATCTAGTCTCGTTTCCGCCCAAAATCACTCTTTGTACCCTTTCCGGTGTCCTCATTTGTACCGGATCTTATCAATTTTCGGGTCGGCGCCCGGTGTTCCACTCTGGGTCATGGGAATTCTCCCTTCCGGGGGATAGATGTTCAAAAACCACAGTTTCTGCTTCAGAAGTCGGTGAGATCGTCCGCCAGATCGGGTCGGCGGTACAGTATCTGCACGACATGAACATCGCTCATCGCGATATCAAGCTGGAAAACATCCTTTGCAGGTATTTTTCTTTCTCTATTTTTAGCCAAACATACCACGTGAGCGTATTTGATAAGGGTCTTCTGAAGGCAACGGGGGAGATTGATGGTGTTTTTGCGGAGATTTTAATGGTAAACATGCACTAATTGCAAGATTGTTTATTTATCCGAAGAATGGCGTGATTTTCGAGAGTTTAAGCAATTTTCTGGATAATTGGGGGCAATTATCGGCAATTTTCAGTTCTACGGGTGACGACTGCGTGTATAAAATCGGTGACTACGGGTTTGCCAAGAGGCCGGAAAGGAATGTGCTCATGGAGTCTCCCTGCTGCACACCCTTTTACGCGTGAGTACCTCTCTCTCTCTCTCTCTCTCTCTCTCTCTCTCTCTCTCTCTCTCTCTCTCTCTCTCTAACCCCTCCTTTCCAGGCCTCCTGAGGTAATCGGCCGCGAGCGCTACGACAAATCCTGCGACATGTGGTCTCTCGGCGTGGCTATGTACATATTGTAAGTTCCTTTCTCCTTTTCTCCTCTCTTGTGGCTTATTTTGTTGTGAGTTTTCTTCCGAAAATCCCCTAAATTCTTCCCCAATTTGGCCTCCGAGGGTCGTTTCGAGCCTTGTGCGTTACAGGCTTTGCGGGTACCCGCCGTTCTACAGTATGAAAGGAGTGCCCCTGTCGCCAGGGATGCGCTTGAGGATCTCCAAGGGATACTACGCGTTCCCGCCCGAGGAATGGGACCTGGTGTCTCAACCTAGTAAGCGTCAACCGCCTTTTCTCCCTCTCAGCCGCGTCTTGTCGAAAGGAAATGCGTCTTTATCGCTCTTGTGACTCTAAATCCGATTCGCTTCGTTTAACCGTGTGGAACAGGTCAACGGCAGTTCGAGCAACAGTGGGTGTGGAAACCACAATTTTTGGCTTCAACACCCACTGTCGCTCGCTCTGCATCCTCAAAGGCCCGTCTCCGCACTTGTGGTTGCGACTGAACTTATATCTGCCCTTTCAGCGAAAGATGACATTCGTGCGTTGTTGGTGACTGATCCAGCGAAGCGGATGACCATTCATCATCTGATGATGACTCCATTGGTTACAGGAGAGGATGCGCCTCAGGGCATGACCATTCCAGGAGCTTCAGACAGGGAGAGCAGCGAGGAACCTGATGAGGTAAGTCCATTCCCGTCATAGGTGGACGGGAGGTGATTGTGGTACATACGTAATTTGACGTTTGGTTGAAAATAGCAATAGAAAATTAAACGGGAGCTTACGTTGCCGCCGAGGTACCATTTGTGGGGCTTACGAATCGAGCCCGCAAACGTTCCCAGTCCAGCAACCATGACTGCGGGCCGGCCCGCTACCAAAATTTTCAAGGCCCGGCCCGGGCCCGACCAAAAATTTATACATTATTTCAATGTAAAAATCAAAAATAACGAAAAAAAAAAATCGGGCCGGCCCGTTCTCAAATTTTTCTCGGCCCGGCACGCGATTTTGCCATGGTTGCAGTCTAGCTATGATTCCCGCACCCCCGTTCAGAACAGCCACAGGCAAATATTTTGCACTATATCGAACCCTTTTTACGATAACAGCCATCATTCATGGGTGGTATATCGAAATACCAACCAGCTGGGTGTCAGCAAGGGTGGTTGATCAGCGGGCCGGCCCCACTATTTTTAAACTTTTTTTTTTCACTGTAACTTCTCAAAGCCACTATTATTAAGTTCTTTTCGTTCAAAGTTCTAATTACGCAAAACATTTCTGAAGTTACCCCAGTTCGATCCCCCGCCGACCGAACTTTTTTGCTTTAATTATTTATACATATAGCCGTCGCCAAACGAGCATCGGCTGTTAAAAGCCGCTTTTTCTCTGCGTCTGCGCTTCTCGCATGCTATTTCAGCCTGAGTATAGCACGACTGCTGCATTAAGGCCGTTTTTGGCAGGATGCTCGTTTGGCAATAGCTATAGGCATGATAGAGACGGAATTCCAGCTCATAGTTAAGGAAAAAACTTTTTTGTCAACTTAGAGAAATTTTCGCCGCGAGCCGAGCAGAGATTTTTTTTTTTTGGAAAAGGGGCCGGCCCGGCCCGTAGCCACCCTTGGGGCTCAGTAAATACTAAAATGACATCATTACAATGTCATTTTCTGTTGACGCACCCTATATTTCTTTTCAAATTTTATCACACATGGCTAGATAAAGGAAGAGGTAATCGAATAGGAAAAGGGACCCAACGTTGGCTTTTGAAATGTAGCGTTCATACCTGGGCAACCTACCGCGGGGGTCAATTTTGCGAGGCCCCCTTCAATTGTTGAAAGCGTCGAAAATTTGCGACGGGTCTCCTTTTCTAAGAAAAACTGCCGAAAACTTAAAATTGCGACGCCCCTACCGCCCCATATTGCGGAGCTTGCCCATGTATGGTAGCGTTTTACTCTGATATACTGAAAAGTCTCCCACTTTGATATATAAGTGTAGTTTGAAATAATAAAAATTGTTGTTCCAGGTGCCCGAAGTTCCTGCCATTCCGCGCTCCGTTCGTTTCCTCAAAGAGGGAGTCAAGGCGCCTCGCCTGCACAGTATCCAGGTAAATCTCACTCTTTTTGCCTCTCTTTGTTGTTTTTTCAACCGCTTGACTTTCTAACTTCCATGTTTTTAGGAGGAGGTTGGCCGTGCTATGGACATGATGCGTCTCGGCAATGACCCGATCTTCATCAAGAACCCCCAGACCTCTTGCAACAACCTCTTCGCCCGTCGCCGTGCCCACCACCTCTCGATCCCCCGCGTTCACTGCTGAGGGGTTCGCTGCGCAGCCGCACACTCTGTTGTCGGTTGTTTCTTGTTGTCTCAGCAACAGATGGCGTCCCGTAGCGAACACGACGACGGCTGTCTTTCTGGCAGCACTTAGAGTAGAGATAATATTTATCACTGATATTTTGCATGCTCGGTGATGACCGAAGAGACTTACCTCTAGTAACAGGCGGTCCTTCACTTTTTTATTTGTACATATGACTAGTCAGGTCAATTAAAGGGTTATTACGTACTGTACTTGTTTTTCTACATTCGCAGAGGAAGTTGTGAATTCACCCAAAGAATAATAAGTCATTATTTATTTCGAGTATCGCAATCATACCCCCGGGATCATACCTCAGCTCGGCTCTTAGAGGAAATAGGGGTTGTTTGAGATGACAATTTTTCAAAAACGCCCATCCAAGCATGGCAAAATTTGGGGCCGGCCCGGGCCGAGAAAAATTTTGAAGCGGGCCGGCCCGAAAATTTTTTTTTTTCGTTTTCTTTGATTTTTACATTGAAAAAAAGGCATATATTTTCGGTTGAGTAGGGCCGGCCCGGGCCGTGAAAAATTTTGGAGCGGGCCGGCCCGTTGTCATGCTTGCGCCCATCTAAGAACGGGTCCGGAGGTGATCGAAGGCGTGGAATCGCTTGGTGGTGTTCGTTTTTAACCATCTCTATATTGAAGCCTTCAAAAACTACATTTTCCTTGCAAATGTTCGAAATTTTGGAGACCTGTCTCTCAAAAATCACAGGTTTAATTGGCTCCAATCCAGGCGAAAGTTGTTCAAGATGCCGAAAAGAACCTTTTTTCTTTCGATGACACCACCGGACTATCGCCGCATTAGGAGCTAGGCATACGGGTATTTGTGGAATTGTAGAGTTTAGCTCAGAAAAGCGTTATAAAGCTCTTTGTAATTCAAAATAACCTGCATATTTGCATTCAGCGTGCAAAATAAACCCTTACTATTTATGTGCCGCTCGTGGTGGCCCACTAAAGAAAATGATGTTGCCGGACGTGGCTTACCAGAAAACGCATACCCACCCTTAATTTTAAGCCTTTTATTGGGTAACCACTCTTAAATTTGGGATCTTGGAAAATTTGTTACCGGATTAAACGCAAATAGCCCCTAACCGCCCTTATCAACTGGGCATTCGTGCCCCCCACACTTCACCTAGGGAAACACGGATTTACACTTCCGAGGTATATAATATCAACACTAAAACAGCCTAGACTCCGGGTTTGGCGTCTATGGAGGTGTGACTTATTCTACTGACAATGAGAAAATCGCCGTCTTCCTTTCTTTGATTTGTTGAACTTGCGAAAAGTAACGGAAATGTTCCGTGACAACAATAGGAAGTCTGGCGCACACAAAGGCATCTTTTTTTTCAAAAGTGAGAGGGGAGGGCGTCAGCCCAACGGTTTAGAGGGCCTAGCACAATTTGTGTAAATAGGGGGGGGGGGGTCGCTAGGTTTCCCTCTATAGGGATTTTCCCAGTAGGTGTCGCACAGGCGTCAGTGTTTCACAGAAGTGTGGGGTTCACGCAAATCAAAACCACGGTCTTATGTAACCCTCGGGTATGATGTGTATGTGCACCCATATGTGCACCCTTACACCACTGTTCCAAGTGCAATATACTGATACTTAACAGCTATTCCAAGTAGAAGTAGTAGTCTACAGTCCATCTAACACTAACATTGGACTGACGTTGTAAAAGCCTCTTACAGGGTCAGTCGGGAACGTGTAAATCGTCAGTGTTTAGAAAAGGGATCGTGGTACCTACCTACATTTTAACATCAAGCAAAAGAGAAAGTAGTAACCGATGGAGCATGCGGTGCTTCAAAGTCTCTGTAATACCCCTCCCCTGAAATGTAAGTGAAACCTACCGATATTGAGCCAGACTCTCGGGGGTCGGATTCGCGTACTGAGTCGCAGAGGCAAAAGTACATGACGGCAGTTTTTAACTGAATTTAACCAAAACTTTTGAAGGGCATGCCAATGATACATAATGCCTACAACCATATCTTGTCACCATTCGCTCTACTCTCTACCTCTACTCTCGCTAACAGTCGGAAGGTTGTCAATCTTGGCAAACAAATGGATTCTCTTCTTAGCATGGATCATCAGTCCCGTTAGGTACTCACAAAGACAAAACGCTATAGGCAGAATGAGATCACACTAGCTCAGTTGTTAGGGAACGTTTCTTAACAAATACCTATGACCTATCAACCACAAAGAAACCCCGTTGATCCCATTTTCTCTGTAGCCACCTAATGTCAAGGAAAGTTTTTGCAGGAATCGAAAGCGGTATCTGAAATCACCAATCATCAGTTTGTTCGCTCCGGATCCACCCAAACTTTATGTTGTTATCGTTTCGCTGACAGGACAACTCTCACAGAGACCGAAAACTATCTCCGCTTGATAGAAATATCATTAAACATCCGAAGACATAACAAACAAAGTCGTTTCTTGCCTGTTTCACCTCCCCGTGAACGGCGAGTGGTCGACACGCGACACGGGACGAGTTTCTCATGACAGGTGGTGGAAAAATGAGATATTTAGTGGTTTGTGGGCATTTTGTTTCTCTTTCATAGACACACACACAGACACACACACACACAGACACACACACACACACACACACATGAAATTCCTTGTCTCTATGCTTCTGCTTCGCAATCAATTAATCATAGCGAAATTTCTATACACGCCGCCCGCATTCCTTTCGTGGATTATTTTCCTTTGTTTTTGCTGCTTTGGCGTTTATTTGGCGCCAGCCAGCTGACTGGGTGAGGTGGGATCGATCTAGCCCCGCCCCCTCGCATTCTCCCCACGATGAGTGGCCAAATTGGCACAGGTCAGTTGAAATTTGAAATATTTAAAGTAAACAAACACCTTTTTTAAGACTCAAAAGCGAAAACATTATCCCTGTTTCACAAAATACGGAACCGTGGCTATAAAAAAACACGCCATTCAACAAAACTTGTCCACTTTCTAAGTTTGGGTGTAATTTCGAAAAATTTCATTCTCAAATCAACATTTTCGCTCAAACTTGAAATTTCAAATCTTGGTTTCCCGCCGATTGCGCGCTCTCTCTCTCTCTCTCCGGCCTCGAATTTCTCCTCCGTGTTTTCTTCTTTTCGACGTGTCCGCGCCCGCCGACCGATCGTTTCGATAAAAAAGAGTGTTGACTGTCCTTTCGATTACCTTTCTGCTCAAACGACTCTTTCCGGGCCAAAACGAAACGTAGGATGGCGAAAGAAGAGATAAGGGAGACCTGTTGCAAACAGGACAAAGGGTCTTCTAGAATTAGAGATAGGACAAAGGGCGTCAAACAACACGCCATCCGAGAAAATTAAGAAATATGACTTAATCGAAGATCAAAGTTTTTCTCCTACTATCTTTCTCCTACTTGGTTCTCTTACTCACTGTCGCTGTCTGCCTGTCTCTCTGTCTCTCTGTCTCTCTCTCTGTCTCTCTGTCTCTCTGTCTCTCTGTTTCTCTGTTTCTCTGTTTCTCTATTTCTCTGTTTCTCTGTCTCTCTGTCTCTCTGTCTCTCTGTCTCTCTGTCTCTCTGTCTCTCTGTCTCTCTGTCTCTCTGTCTCTCTGTCTCTCTGTCTCTCTGTCTCTCTGTCTCTCTGTCTCTCTGTCTCTCTGTCTCTCTGTCTCTCTGTCTCTCTGTCTCTCTGTCTCTCTGTTTCTCTGTCTCTCTGTCTCTCTGTCTCTCTGTCTCTCTGTCTCTCTGTCTCTCTGTCTCTCTGTCTCTCTGTCTCTCTGTCTCTCTGTCTCTCTGTCTCTCTGTCTCTCTGTCTCTCTGTCTCTCTGTCTCTCTGTCTCTCTGTCTCTCTGTCTCTCTGTCTCTCTGTCTCTCTGTCTCTCTGTCTCTCTGTCTCTCTGTCTCTCTGTCTCTCTGTCTCTCTGTCTCTCTGTCTCTCTGTCTCTCTGTCTCTCGGGTCTCTTTGTTTCTTTGTTTTTCTCTTCACATTTCTTTCTAAAAACTAATTCCCTTCTGTAAACATTTTCAAAGTATGATCACAACCCAAATGCACTATTTTAGTGCGGAACATCCGCGTAAACGTGGAATCAGTAGAGGTGGAACTCGATGACGACGATGGTATTCAATGGACCGCCCTTCAAACAGCATTTCCAGGTTTTATCAAAAGAGAATCAATAACTAAAGAGAGTTCAGGTTGTTCTGGCATGTACTACCGAGACCGTGAGAGTCCCTGTCGCAGTTCCGTGAAATTCGACGGCAAAAAGTTCCGAGCACCCGGCGGCGCTTGGAATGACAGGGAATACTTTGTCACTCTCAGTTTGTTTCTTCTTTGGTAACAAAGTTTATATTTTTTGGGTCAACGTTGCCACTCTGCCGCGAACATGCCTTTCGGAAGCTATGAGAACGCCTCGAAGCAATTTGAAAGATCTGTGAATGCAGTGCAACAGATGCTTGCTTCCACCATGAAAGGAGGTTTGTTTATCGATTGGCAAAAACAAGGTAGTTTATTTGAGGTAGTCGTATGAGGATTCCGTCGACTGTGCTCCCACCCTCACCCCCTGCGGAGAAGTGCGTCACTGCGACAACTCTTTCGAGTTCCCCTCCATCTTCGGACCCTATTCATGAGAGAATACAAGTACCTAAATAATATTTAGGCCTCGATAAAGTGCTTAAGGAACGTGAGTCTCTTCTTCGCACAACTGGCCGTCAACTGACTCCTTTGGAACAACAATTCGTGGACTTGGCAAAGATTTCGACGGGAAAAGATGCCGTGATTGAAGGACATCGCGATGAAATTCGAACCCTGAGAGATCGAGTCGCTGATCTAGAAAAGTTTGTTAATGCAAAACAACCACAAACAACCACAAAATTCTTTTCTAGGCAACTGGCTGATATGGGGAAGAAGAGCAATGATCTTGTGTTGAAGTCCACGGCACAAGAGGAAGAGCTAAGGCTACTCAGAGAACTGGGGACACAACAGACTTGTATGAAGGATCAGGTGAGTGCGAAAATAGGAGAAGGGGAAGCAATAAGAATTTGTGTTTCAAGTGAATTTCCGCGTGTGTCCCCGATTTGGCTCTGCCTATCGAGCTTTGCTTAGGACATCTGATAAAATAAAGTTTGGGGTCAACCTATACACATAATTCTCACCATATAAGTGAACCAAACATATTTCTTTGGAGCAAGCAGTCGGCAACAATTCACGAAACCTCATTGATAAAGTCTTTGGCGATGTCAATTTATACTCAGATACAGCGCGGTTTCGTCGTTCGGAAGAAAATTGACAGCTTTGCGCGAATACCGTCATCTCTGGTAAAGCATGTTTGTCCCAACATACATTTGGCAGTTTCTGTCTGTTAGTTAGCAGCGTGGTGTAATGGTCTAAGTGAGTGCCTACCCACTTCCAAGCGAATCGACCGGTACAGGGATGGAAGGACATAGAAATGTACGGGAGTTTGAAAATTCCATCGAGCTTACGATTTACTCTTCGACATTCGCGACCTTCGTCGTTCCTAGGCCGCAAATACAGAATAAAAACAAATTGTTTTCAAGTCTTTGGGATTTTGAATTTAAATCGAAAGCTATCTTTTTGCCTATCCCACAAGCCCCAGAACCTTGCAAATACTATTGTTAGGAAGAAAATTCGGTGCTAGTTGGGGAGAGGGGGCATCTACATTTGCATATACGTACTCCAATTGCTGATTACCTAACGTTCCTATTCTAATGTACCTCACAATCAGAATAATTGACAATTTCAACAAAACTATTTAATCAGCTAATGCATCTTAGGTAGCTAATCATAAGTAAGGTAAGTAGGGTAGGTGTTCTTTGTACCTTCGGTAGCTATGGTAGGTAGCTTAGGTCGGTAGGGAAAGTAAAGTAGTTTTTTCCCAAGTATACATTTGTTTCAATTCCACAGACCCACCACAGTATAGTTACCGCTAAACGGGCAGCATGCCAATTTGTGCCTTTATTCTCTGTTGATGTTCAATTAGATTACGATTATATGCTAATCTATCATCAACAGAGAATACTGGGACAAAATTTGCATGATGCCCGTTTGGCGACAGCTATAAATGACAAGTTCTTGAAATATTCTTTTGTCGTGTTTCTCCTAAAAACAGGGCCGACTTCTGGTTGCCGTGATCGATCGCCGTCCTATGATGTAAACAAACGGTTGCAGGTGGCGGATCTGACCGATAAACTAGAAAAGAGGGGAAAAGAAGTGAAAGAACTACAAGAAACACTCTCGGAGAAAGAGACCCTCTGGAGGAAGGAAACCGACGACCTCAGGGAAAAGTGGGCATGTCTCCGTTGAATTCCATGAGAAGTTACAGATTTGCCACAGTTGGTTTGCAATTTTCTCAAAAGTCCCAAGAGTTCGAGGAACTCAGTGAAAGATTCCAGGTAAAAAAAACACAGAACAACAAGTAATGGAGATTTAGGTTTCCCAAGTGTCTCGGGAACTTTTGGCTAAGGAACTGGATCAACTACGACCGCTCGCTGAACTGATTGAGCTTGATGTTTGAAAGACCCAAAATTAAGAGAATTTGTATTTTAGGAGCCTCAAAATGTTCAAAAGTATGCGGAAACGTTGAATAAGAACTATGAATTGGAGGAAGGAAAAAGAGCAGTTGAAGCTGAAATTTTGGAGATTCGTAATGCGCATCAAGAACTGCAAGGAATTGAGGAGACGCTAACATCGGAAAATACAAGACTGAGCAAAAGGTGAGAAAAACAGAGAGACAAACTGTAGAAAAAGAGAGAAAGAGAGATTGAAAAAAGAAGAGGCGGCTTTTGTTTCGGCGGGGCGTTGCGGCGCCGGGACGGCACGTACAAAATCAGTCAGTACTTGAATACCAGGTCCATTGGGCAATTTTAAATCTGATCAGTCGATTTTCCATTAAATTCTCTAGCGAATGGTATATAGCTCGTTTGAAAACTCTGCGGTCATGTTCATGGCCTTCCCTAGTGAGACAGAGAGAGAGAGAGAGAGAGAGAGAGAGAGAGAAAGAGAGAAAGAGAGAAAGAGAGAGAGAGATACAAAGAGACAGCAATAAAGAGGGAGGGAAAAGGATAGAAAGAGATATAGAGAGATGCGTAGAGAGATACAGGTTACAAAAAAGAGAGAAACGGAATAGACGGCTAAAATAACTTGACTTTGTTTCAGGAACACTGAATTAGAGGAAAGATTAGCTCACGTGGACGAAGAGTTGACAAAAATAAACGAAAGCTGGAAAATGAGGATGCAAGTGAGCCACCAGGAAATGAATACTCTTGTAGGTTCAGTTCTAGCTTCTTTATTAAACTTTGCTTAGAAAACGGAAGCTGATTTGGAGATAGAAGGTTTGAAGACCTCCCTGGCCGAAGTTCAGAAAATGCTGGAGGTGGCCACCCGCGACGCGGCTGAAAACGCCCGGAGGTCTGCCGACTTCTTCTCTTCTTCTCTCATTTAGCTCAAACCTCACTGTGGCTCTCATTCGCAGTTACTCTCGAGTTACGAGAATTGCGCCGCCGCGTAAGCACAAAAAGCCACTGACGATTCGAGTCAATCCACGGGGTCGATTTGAATCAATCACTTCTCAGCACTGTAAATAGCTGTAGAAATAGATAATTTATACGTATAACTGTGCAACTTCTCAAAGAGCTTTTATGTTTAGAACTAACACATGCATGTCATAGTTCGTGTTCAATAAAGTGGCCGTCTTTGCATGTTTTGTGTTGGGTTGTCCGGTTGTTTCTGTGTTGCTAGAGTTTTGGTTTGTTTAGTTTTTGGCCACACACACCACCCACACACACACGCACACACATACACACACACATATATATACCCACATACACACGAACACACACACATACACACGAATACACACACACCCGCGCGCTCGCTCGCAAACGCACACACACATACACACGCATACGTATACTCACACACATACACATACACACACGCACACACACAGACACACGCAGACACACACACGTACACACGCACACACAAACACAAACACACGGTTGGTTTTCGCTCTCAAATTCGCCAAAGGAGGACGGTGCCTGCCTGCGAAATTTACCCCACTCCTGTTTTTTTTATCATTTTCAAAAATAGTTGCGAAAGTCGAGATTCATTATATTGAAATTGGAAAACAGTTTTAAGCCCTTTTGAGGCTCCAATGGAATTTTACTCCCAAATCCGCACCTCCCACAGAGAGCAGCGGCGAATTCACGCATTCTTTGTACCGTCGCTTTCCAAGGTGTGTCTGTCGTCGTGTTGTCCACCCTCTTAAAAACATTAAGATTTCAAGTTATGTAAAATATAGATAAATCCGTCTTCAGACTGGCAGATGTCACTGTGGCAAAGGAGGAAATTCGTCGATCTTTCGAGTGCTCCGAGTTCAGACACCAGGTCAGCTCCCCTCGCAGTCCATTCGCACCTCGATTTTAACCTACCGCCTTAACCTTAACCTTAATCCCTTAACACTCACTGTCTTCCCATTAAACATTTCGTTACTAATCCATTTTGCTCATTTATTGTAATTACCCTAATTAACCACGCCAATGGGATTGTTTAGCGGGTAGACGATTTGATGACGACTCTACGGTATGAATAAATGATTCTAACCAATTATTGACTAAAACTGGTAGTTAGAAAAGCTTGCTTCACACTAGAAAATGTATTGCTAGAATTCTCTGGTCTTGCGATTAGAATAGTTCTTTTCCAGAAAGGTGAATGTTTAAAGTGATACGAACATCACATCCTGCTCGTTAAAACGCCTGAAAAACCGATTTACTCGAACATTTTTTTTAAACCGGCCAATTTTTATACGCGACTAGCTAAAAAAGACTTTTCATGAAATCCCCCAAAAGCTACCCAAAGTCTGCGTTTCAGGAACCTCTAAAGCGGCAGATTCGTAATCTGAGTGAAGATCTTCGTGAAGCTGAGAACAGAGTAAATTGCATTTTCAGTTGCCAAATTCTTCTAATTTAGGTCTCTGAACTGACAGGCCTCGTTGCAAGTCTCACCAGCGACGCCCACAACAGTCGGAGGGACATCGACGACCTCATCTGAAAACCTTAGCCTCCTGTAGATCTTATACAACGGTGTATTCACGGGAATGAATTAACTTCGCTTTGATACAAAAAATTTGTGTGTGTGTATGTGTGAAAATGTGCAAAACATTTAAATCGAACGTATAGTGCACAATCGCGGTGAAACGACATTCTAACTGAACCTGAATGTGTGCAGGCTCGGGATCTGATGCGCAGGCTGAGGTCTCGCACGGAAAGTCCTGCCATTCAGCGATTTGAGAAATATGAGGGGGGAAATACGGTAGAAGAAGAGATTTAAAAAAAAAATTTTATTTTTAAAAATAAAATAAATAAAACAAAAATACTTTTTTTTAGCTAATTCTGTTAAGGAAAATTTACTACACTTTTTGACAAATTCGCAGTTTCGATTGCCCGCGCTTTCAGACTAAATAGTCTCAATTTCCGAACGCGTTTTTATTATGCAAAGATTTATTCATTGATGGCAGTTTTCTATCTCTTTGTTTCTTCTGTGTTTGTGGTATATCCAGTTTTTTTCAGTTCGTCTGCCGAGTGCTTCGGCCGCTCTTGGTTATCATGAGGTAAGAACTTCGTTTATTGATGCCAATCTATATATTTTGTGTACAGCACAGTTCAAAAGCGACTCATCTTGCAGATGATTGTTTGAAACGCGCCGCATACTTCATGATATTTGTACAATTTTCGGTATACAGTCACCATCGGCTGAGCGAGATTCTTCACTGACACATGTTCTCAGCGTTAAAACGCAGCATGCAGTTGTCCGTTTAGTATTTGACGGATTTATTTCGCAGCTGGACAGTTGAATATTCGATAGTCATGGTTTTATGCATTTCGGAATCAATGTCTATAAGTTCCTTTTCAGCTCCGAGCCTCCTACGGTCTCATCGTCAGAGCCCGCACCTGCCGTTGGCAGGGCGGTTCCACCGTCCACTCCGGCGATTGTCGACAAAATCGACCCCTACAATAAGTGTAGGATCCCCAGGTATGTTATTTATCTATATTAATGGATTTCAGTCATTCCAGGAGGACTGTGAGCAGCTGTCGCCGCAGCTCAATTGCTGCCAACGAACTTTCGCCTTTGCCCCTCATCGCAGATGCTACGCCCGAGGAGAAGGACAACCTCATCATCCAGAAGCTCAAGCAGTGTCATCACATGTTCAATTTCTGCGATCCGTATGCACAAGTCCAGGCGAAAGAGGTTAATACCGTCTTGTTTGTAAGTAATATTTGTGTTTGTAGGTGAAACGGAGTGCGCTGGCCGAGTTGACGAAGAGCTTCACTGAAGAACGGCCGGACATGCTTGAGCAGATATATCCAGAGGTCGGAGACGACAGTAGCCGGATACCGTTTTCATTCAGGTTCTGCAAATGGTGGCTGTGAATGCCTTCCGTACGTTGCCACCGCCCTCGTCACCTGACTACGATCCTGAGGAAGACGAACCCGTGCTGGAGGTGGCTTGGCCCCATCTGCAGGTAAATTTTCCAGAATGTGTGGTAGTAGTAACTTGTTTTAGTTGGTCTATGAGGTTTTACTCAGTTTCATGGAGTCGCCCAATTTTAAAACAGCCGCCTGCAAGAAATACATCGACAACCGCTACGTGTTGAATGTAAGTCCCTACCCCAGAGTGGTATCGCACCGCCTTTCCAAATGATAACTCGGGTCACTTCAAAAACAGAACTGGAACTTTGACAAGCACCGCCATATTTTCTGCATTTGGACAATGAGTCCCGCCACGAAAGAAGCTGATTAACAACCGTTGATTCGCGAAAAACCACGCATTCGATAGTCTCGGCACTTTGCCAATGCTTTCGTGACAAGAACACGGGATTTGGAATGGGCCCGTTGGCAAAGTGCCAACGGCCGATTTTTCGGACGTTGGAG
The DNA here is from genome assembly GCA_964057215.1 of Oscheius myriophilus. Classification (NCBI taxonomy): domain Eukaryota; kingdom Metazoa; phylum Nematoda; class Chromadorea; order Rhabditida; family Rhabditidae; genus Oscheius; species Oscheius myriophilus. The sequence goes on along the minus strand of OZ059903.1, from coordinate 10,966,052 downwards.
TTCCTTGAAACGTTAAGGATGGAAAGGCCGTGATCGTAGTTGTATAATTTTGTGTAATTTATTATGTATCACTGCTTTGTTTCAGCTGATCCAGCTCTTCGACTCTGAGGATCCACGTGAACGGGATTCTGTGAAAACCGTTCTTCACCGCATCTACGGGAGGTTCATAGGCCTCCGCTCCTACATTCGCAAAGAAATCCACAATGTCTTTCTCACGTACGTTTACACCTCTGTTTGCATGTTTTATCCGAAACTTCAGTTTCACTTGGGAGACCCGTATTTACAATGGAATCTGCGAATTGCTGGAAATTCTTGGGAGGTTATTATATATGTACTTCTCTGGTTAAAATCGGAATTCAGTATTATAAACGGATTCGCCGTGCCACTGAAGGAGGAGCACAGGGTCTTTCTGAGGCGAGTGCTCATGCCTCTGCACAAACCGGCCAGTCTGTCTCTCTACCACACCCAGGTTGTTTTCTCATATTCCTGTTGGTCATTCGTTTATTTCAGTTGGTCTACTGTGTGCTCCAGTTTCTCAGCAAGGAGCCGACCCTCACCAAAGAAGTCTTCGCCCTTTTGCTCAAATTCTGGCCGCGTACATCCTCGAAGAAGGCGAGTCATCCACTTTTTTGCTAATGTCCTATTTAGGAGATTTTATTTTTGGGCGAAGTTGACGAGATGGTCGATTCGATCGCTGATGCTCAGTTCCAGGACATTGCCCTTGACCTCTGCAAACAACTTGTAAAGTCCTTCAGCAGTTACAGCTACCCAGTGAGTGAAGACCCTTTTTTCTATATTTTCTCGTTTTCAAGGTCACTGAGCGTTCCCTGTCCATACTGCAGCAGGAACACTTCCAAAGACTACTCTCCAGTATTTCTGACGAGGTCGATTTACCTTTATATTCACTGAAGTCGCTGTTTCAGGCCTACCCCATCCTAGTCCCCGGATTACTTCGCGTCCAAGAGAATCACTGGAACATGTCAACCCGTATGCTTGCGAATTTCACATTAAAGGAACTTGCGGAATATGATAAGAACGCCTACAGGGAGGCAAAGGCCGAAGACGAGGAGAGGTTAGTCGCCTTATCGTGGGCATGCTTTATTTTCGATTTTTCAGACATAAACGAGAGGCGAAGGCACCCGCGGAAAGGAGGAGGACGGTTGAAGAGGAGGCTGCCATGGCTGGGCTGGACTGATGCCTGAAATACGATGTGAACACCCGGGTTGTACGTGCCTGTAATCTCGGTTTGTGCCTATAGTTTATCAATAATACTCGCTGTGAATCATAACAATAAAGTCCGATTCCAAAATGTTCTTTTCTTGTAAGTTTAACTTAACTTGGTTGTAGTCGATCACAATGGGATGAGTCTACAGCACGGGCAGGCTGTCATAAAGGAGACAAAACCGGTTCAAAATTTGTTTTAAATTGGAAACTGCCAAATCGTCAATCAATTGCAATATTGTGGGTCTAGACGTTAACACAAATATGACAGACTAATTAAGGCACGTGGGACCGAATTTGGCCTTTTTAGAGAGTAACCGGGATCCAAATTTTGATGTCTTGGCATATTTGAATCCACGCAGTGAATAACTGAATGCAGGGCTGGCAAAATAACGGGCCGGCCCGCACTGTTAAATTTGGGCCCGGCCCACTCCCTAAATATCAGGCCGGTCCTCAAATTTACCAGCCCTCACGTGCGCAAAATCAGATGGCTCTAAATGAGTAATTATAGGAGATCGAAACCGATTTTGCAACATTTATATGATGACACCAATAAAATACAAACATTTATTAGCAAATAAAATGAAAACATTATTTTCCCTTCTAAAGAGTAAAAATGATTTATTGATCGGAATGTGAGAAAAGTTTGAAAATTTCCGTTTCCCCCCTTTTTACTTCGTCATTATTACGTCGTTGGATTTTATTCATTTATCATGCTGTTGTTTCGCTCACAATGTCAGCCTGGCATTTCCTTATTCATTAATTTTAAAAAAATCTGGTCTTTTTTTAAATTTCATATTCTTTTGGGCGTAATTTATTGCAGGCAAACAAGGGACATTTTCAATATTCGTAAAAGCTATTGGTCCCTGTTTTTTTGTTTTTACTGGTGGTGACAGGGGGGGGGGGGGGTGGCGGAAGCGCCATAGTCGCGTTTTTTTCCGTATTTGGCACGTTTGTGTCTACCGTGTTTCCTAGGCGTAATTCAGGTTTGTCAAAAAAATTTCTCCTTGCACATATACCATACCAACCATACCAACTGAAGACTTGGTGAAGAATGACGAATTTTGGACATTTGTCTTATTGGAGTTCCCAATACGAGAAGGAAACTTGCCGTGTCTTGTGACGCCAAGGTGATGCTCTCGTCGAAAAAGTTCTGAATTTGACTTTCATTAGCTGGACGACCGTTGTTGTTGTTCCTGAAATAGAGCACACAGACAATGTGAAGATCTGTGACGCTCAGCTCAGGAGAATTGTATAAAGCAGTGGCTCAACTTGCTAAAGTTAAGGATTCCTGTGGTCACGCTCAGATGTACAACTGTATTCACGGATATGAATTAACTTCGCTTTGACACAAGTAATTTGTAGGGAAAGGGTTTCCTCAGCGATCCTTGTTCGTTCATAGCCTTCATTCCTGCAGGGAATTCGGCGACGGGCTCGATATTGTAGTTTAGAGCCATATTGCCGATTATCTAAAGGAAACGCGCATAAATTGCTAATGGACAGAAACAGAGACACTCTCTTCTCTGAGATAGAAATTAGGCCACTGACCAGGTAAAGTTCAGCCCTTGCGAGAGATTCTCCCAGACAGGATCTCTTTCCCATTCCAAACGCAATCACATGTTGCTCCGCTCCATTTCCATTCAAGAAGCGATTTGGGTCAAACTGAAGACTATCTTAGAGACTCATAGTTTGTGAAAATACCTTTTCCGGACTCTTAAAGTACTCCTCTCCTGCGAGAATTGTCGAGAGCTGAGCGGTCAGAACTGAGCCTTTTCTTATCAAATGGCCTCCCACAACGATATCCTCAGCCGCTACTCGCCAAAGATTCATGGGAACAAGGGAGGACAAACGAAGCGTTTCCTAAGGTTTAATACTTTATAAAGAAGACGTTGAAATTTACCAATACAACTGCATTGAGGAAAGGAGTGTGAGCCTTGTCCGAGAGGTTCAGCGTACGATTTCTGCCTGTTAATCCGTCGAGTTCGTCTTGCAACTGGCGATATACCTAAACATTTTATTTTATTCTTGGGATTGAAACTGTGAAACCTCCATGTTTTGAAGGAAATAACTAAATGCCCAATCTAAGGTAGAGGAAGTTGTTTCTTGACCAGCAAGCCAAAGATCCAGGAGAGTGATGACGAGACTCTCTTCGCTGAATAAATGAATTGCCTCTCTCTCTCCCTATCTCTCACTCCCTCTCTCTCTATCTCTATCTCAGTCTCTCTCTCTCTCCCTATCTCTCACTCCCTCTCTCTCTATCTCTATCTCAGTCTCTCTCTCTCTCTCTCTGTCTCTCTCTAACCAATAGAGTTTCTTACTTACTTGAAGCTGTCGGCCGCAGTCTCTTTTTTCATCTCTTCCAAGAACGCATCCACAAAATCCTCTCCACAAAGAACATGCTCTCCAGAAGCAATCGCTTCCTTTCTTAAAAATCTACCATCATCTCCTGTGTATTAAAAAAACCTTTGTTTCAGTTGATCTCTAATGAAGGACACCACTTGGTCCAAGGAGTATACCCACTGGTCATAGCGGGTTTTCAAAATAGGAAAACTCCTATTCCATTTTTGAATCAGAGCATCAGTAGTAGAAATATCGGCTAGCATGGCGTCCAATTCCTTTTTCAACGCAAAGAAATGGACCTCATTTTCCTAAATACTTTAATTCTAATTGATTTAATAAAGATTACTTTAGTAAATCTTTCGGAAAAGAGCATCCGATTGATTATGTTTCCAACTGTGAGTTCGAAGAAATGACATGAATTCCACAGCATTTTTCCACCGGAAGATTCGATTTCAGAATTTAGAAGGGAACTCCTAAGATTAATTTATAACATTTTTTGTTTGTTTATTTCTACCTGTACTCCCACTCCAACATTATTCTGTCTTGCATGAGATTTCGTCCAAGACCGAAATTTCTCAAAGTGTGGAGGGCAAACCGCCTCTGCTCCAGGGAATGCATTCCGTTGGAGTTGATCAAACCACGGCCATCTAAAAGGAATCTAGTCAAACAATCACATAAACAAACCACACACACACACACACACACACACACACACACACACATACACACACACACACACACACACACACACACACACACACACACACACACACACACACACACACACACACGGATTCCTCACGTACCTCTGACAATGTCAAACATGTAGAATGTGTATCGATCTGTGAACAGATTCCCTTTCCTCACCATGGTCTCCTGTGCCATTTCGTAGTCACAAATATGAATAGTTGGCATCGGGCCAATCCAAATAGTCATAACTGGTCCATATTTCTAAATCATTTTTGTATTCAATACCTCAAAGTTTACCCACTTTCTTCCACTCCTTCAGTAACGGAACTACTCCTCCAAGGCGAACTATTCCGGCCCCAAAAGTGATAAGATTGCCAATGAGGGGAAGAGGTCGTGGACCTGGAAGAAGTCTTCTGAATGAAGCAAATGCAGAGTTACCTGGTGGAAGTGACTGACAGAGGCTAATGAACTTTATAGCAAAGTAAGTAATGAAAAATAGAAATACAAGTAGTAGAATCATAGAGATGTTGAGGAAGAAACACCTGAAAATGAGTTGATTGCGGTTCCAGAGGGTCGAAAAGTCAATAATGGGTCTGCAGGTGGCCTTGGCGGCAGGCTGTTGTTAGTTTTGCTCAACTAGAGATCACAGCGAACTTTTGTCAACAGCTGCGATAAGAGAAGATAACAATCAAAAGAAGTTATGATTTGTAGACAGTTTTTGTAATGCGCCACGTATGCGCTCAAGGCACTCAAATATAAAACAAAAAATAGGGAAACATAAAATAAAACGCACTGTGAATAACTACAAAGTGAACGATAGGGGTCTTCTTCCTGCTCAACGGCAATGCTATATACACTTATAGGTAGGGGTAAGCGTCGCGCTCTGCTATATATTGGTGTAAAAGTGTGTTTGTGTGTTTGTGTGTGTATGTGTTCATTCATGTTTGTGTTCATTCATGTTTGTGTGTGTATCAGTTCACGCTAAATCTTCACCACCGAGCGGTCGGTTCTACCTTCGCTCCGCCGCCTAGCTGAATCCGGCCCCAGAACCTCGTCAAGGAGGGACCGTCATCGACACTACTCCGTGTTGCTGTGAGGTATCGACTATAGAAGCTTCTGCTCGACGTCTACCTACACAAGAAGGCACTGGGATCCGCCGGCAGAGCAACAACACCCCTCTCAAGATCTGCTCTCTAGATCCAGCCGTGATTCGGGAATAAATTTGTATTTGTATTTGTGTGTATGTGTGTTTGTTTGTGTGTACTTACTTACCTCCATTCAGCCTGAAGAACTCCGATGCAGGTAGCAACGCACTGTGGTCCTCAGCTGCTTTTCGAAAGACGTGCCAGTTGTCAAGATTTTCGATTACACGTGAGTTGGCCAGAACGATGAGCAGTTCCTTGGCTCTAGAGAGTGCTACATTGATTGTCCTGGGGTCGCACAAAAACGGGTTATTTCTGGTTCTATGGCTTCGAGTTGTGCACACAATGACTCCTCTGAATTCTCGTCCTTGAGTTGCATCGACGGTTGAGACAAAGATCTCCAAATTTCTCCTTTCCAGTAGGGACTTGATGTGCTCCGCCTGTCTCCTGTACAAACAGATGATGGCTACATCCTTGGGATTTCCAGATTTTTCTGTCAGTAAGACGGCAAGTCTCATGGCAGTAAAGGCTTCCTTCTCGTTGATATAAGATGTGAGAACACGTTTCTGATGACTTTGGGTATCCAAAATGGCGAAAGGGAAAAGGGGATCCGGCATGCGAATTTTTTTCAGAAAACCGTCTCTATCCTCCTGAGTTACCGCTGGTTGTAGACGTCGATTGTAGAAGGCTTGGGACAACATGGCTGTCAAAGCAGGATGGGATCTGTAGACGAGCACCAGACTCAAGGTAGTCCACAATTTCTTCGTCTCTATGTCTTGTAGAAGATTTCCAACAACCAAGTTTTTCACCAGCTGGCTGTCGCAAAAGGGGGAATAAGCTGGAAGTTGCCGAGGGTCTCCGATTAAGACAGGGCGTGCTTGGGGCAGGCGATGAGCCAACAGACTCAGAGTACAGACTGCCAACTGGGAGGCCTCCTCAACCAACACGGTCTCAATTGAGTCTTTCCATTTGTCTCCTAAAGGTCCGGTGCTTGCCGTCATTGTAAGAAGTGTTGAAATGATGGAGAAGATCCTCTGAGGCCGGTAGAGTTGGAGGAATATATTCACAGCTCTGGTCATGTCAGAAGTAGCTATGTCTCCTTTGGTGAGTGTTGCATTCTGAAAAGAAAAAAGTTAGTCAAACCGCATAAAGTACACACAGGCACACAAACACACACACACACACAGACACACAAACTCACAGACTCACACAGACACACACACAGACACACAGACACACAGACACACAGACACACAGACACACAGACACACAGACACACAGATACACAGGCACACAGGCACACAGACACACATACACACAGACACACAGACACACAGACACACAGACACACAGACACACAGACACACAGACACGCAGACACACAGACACGCAGACACGCACACACACAGACACACAGACACACAGGCACACAGACACACATCTACACAGACACACGGACACACAGACACACATACACACAGACACACAGGCACACAGACACACATACACACAGACACACAGACACACAGACACACAGACACACAGACACACAGACACACAGACACACAGACACACAGACACACAGACACACAGACACACAGATACACAGGCACACAGGCACACACACACACACACACACAAACACACACACACACACACACACACACACACACACACACACACACACACACACATTCTCTCTTGTTGTACCTGAGCTGCAGTTTCCATGCCGTCTTCGACTTCTCTTTGAACATCACTCAGTGTCTCCTGCATGCGTTGAATTTCTTCCACATAGCTTCGGGCAAACATTGCATCATCCTGGCTGAGATTCTCCACTTCTGCTGTCATGAACATCATCTTCATGAGCTCCGGAAGGTCGTGGTTGGTCTTCTCCTCTCGAACTGCCAGATTCTGAGGGGTGATCAGGCGCACAATCCTCAAGTGTCTGTACTCTTCCAGTCCATCGGCGTAGTTCACTGCATTGACGACTGCGTGATTCGTCTGAGCGATCATCAGATGCATGTTTTCGGGAGACTTCATCGTGAGGTTGGCTAGTAGAATGTTGCCCAGAAGAGTTTTTCCACAGCCGTAACAGGCTGAAACAGCCAAAGGTTCCTTGGAGCTGACTGCCATGTTCAGCACTGCTACTTGTTCCTGGTGTAGATTCAGTTCCTGTCCCCGAAACATCACAGTTTCCACGGGTGGAAGAGGTTTCTGAGACCTTGTGCTAAGGCGTGTTCCACCGAAGAGTGCTCGAATTCCTCTGTGAAAGCTCGTGTCTCCAGCAAGTTCAAGTGCTTCTGAACCACAGAAGAAAGTTTCTTCAGGATCAGTCCTTTCATTGATCACTTGTTGAATGGTCACCGAATCGCTTCCGTTTTTCTGAAGGTGATGGGCTAAGTTGACGGCGTTTTTGCGACAGGCAACGGCTGTGATGGTGAGCAATACAGGATCACGTTCTGCAGGTAAGACAGAACACACTTGTGCCGTGCAACGTTTCTGTCCAGGGAGTGTGATGTGCAGGTGGTTGTTGTCATTCCACGAACGCCCTCCAATAATTTTGCGTAGATTGAACTGGAAGTACAGAGACTCCTCCTCTTGCTTATGGATTCGAATTCTCTCACAATGCGGACTTTTGTCGACACCTTTTTTCTCCAAAGCTCCGAGTGTGGGTACAGAAACAGAAAAAGTTCTTGAAAGCCAAGCACTGGCTGTAATGAAGTCTTTTCGGAAGTGGGAGAACAAAACGTCTCGGTTGGTAAAGTACCATTCCTCGCGATTTCAAATCCGAGGATAGAGGAAGCTGGGACGAGAGACTTAGAAAAAACACTTTAGGGGTAACAGTTTAAGCAGAACATAAGAAATTCAACAACTCACACCCAAATACACACACACACAAATACACACACACACACACACACACACAAACACACACTCATACACAAACGCACACACATACACTCACAAACTCACACACCCACACACGAACACACATATACACCAATACACACACACACTCACCAACTCACACACCCACACTCAAACACACGCACAACACACATACATACACACACATAAAAACGCATACACACAAACACACACAACACACATACACACACATTCTCTCTCTCACTCTCACTCTCTCTCTTTCTCTCTCTCTCTTCTTGACCTCATTCCTTCCGTTCTACTTTACCTGGTTATGCCCAGCCAGAGTGTATGCTTCCCTCGCTGCCTCCTTCTCCTCTTCAGAATTCGGCGTAAACGAAAACACTCCTGCCCTCCGATCAGGCAAAGTGACCGTTCCCTTAAGAACCATATCCACTTTAGGAATCTTCCGTGTCTTTAACTTGGACACAGGCAGACGAATGATCTCGTTCAATTTCTCCACTCCTACACAAATCATGTCGGTACGTCCATCATCCTGGAAGATTCTATCGATCACAATTCCAAACTGATCGGGAATGCTTCTTCGAGTGATCGGCTGGTACTTGTCCACGTTCCACAATGGTTCATATTCTGCGTTATAGCATGCTCCAGGGTCGGTTGTGGCCACATCTTCCCATAGTTTACTCTCCTCGAACTCGGTAGGTATCATCTTCTGCACGAAAAATAGATCTCCGGCTACAAAATGATCGTGTGGATCGTAACATCGGTTATCTAATGTGTTGACGGCGAAGTAAGAGAGAGCCACTTCACGGAGGTCTCCCCGAGTGAGGAGCCGAAGGTCGACTGTGACAGCCTGGAGATGGGCTTTTCTTTCTCTGAAGGATACCAAACGGTAGAGAACACAGATGCCTTCAGGTTTCGTCATGGTAGACGTCGGAGGTCCTTGGACTCGAAGCGGTTTCCGTTGTCCTGTTTCTCCAGCTTTCAAGTCGAACCAGCCCGTGGATTCGGAATGAAAGCGAGCGATGTTAGAAGGGCTGATGCAAAGAATGTCGTCGAAATCTTCTTTTCCAGGAAACAGAGATGTCCTATCGGAGAAACGAAGAAAACGGGGTGTCGTGTAGGGCGATTGGGACTCCCAGCAGAGAGTTGTTTTGACCGAAGTGGTAGTCGCGTAAAAAGCATCTGTCGGAAGGCTTCCGAACGGCAGATGAAGGCCGTGTTGAAGAGAGCTTGTTTGGGGATCTACGATCCGTTCTGAAAAAAAAAAAAAAATTTCAGAGTCAAAGGTCGAAAAATGCAGGAAACTGTATTTGCCATTTTAAACACGGAAAACGGCACGAGATAATCACTTGTGAAAGTCTGGATCGAACAAATTTGTTCATGACGTCCAGTGCGGGCCATAACTACGAAGCTGAAATCCTATGCTAATTGCGAAACCATGCAAAGCATACATTGTTGACAATGTATACGCAGTCGACAACGTATACACGACAAATAGACTACGAATTTTCCATATCAACAGAGCATCACTTTAACATTCTAATTTTATTGGCATGATTGGAATTTGACGACAGCTATATACGGCCACCCCATATTTTCGCCCTCATGCAAATTCGGTGAATATTGAAAACCTGTGAGTAGTACCATCGGATTCGCCATCATACAAAACCTAAGCATTTTTAACTGCAGACTCCCAATATGCTAATCAAGTCCAAAAATTCAAAGTTTTCAAAAATCACATAGGCCATAAGTATACGGCCATCCTTGAAAAGACCCATTTTTTCAACAACAAACCAAATCGAGAGAACAAACGGCAATTTGGGTCGCTTTGATTTAAAACACCTTTTTTTGGGGGGAGGGGGGATGACCAATTTGGTATTAAAAAAATTTGAATTTTTGGACTCGATGAGCATATTGGGAGTTTGCATTAAAAAATGCAGTTTATGCCAAAACTACGTCGCCACAACGTTTAAAGGCTTCGATGTTATAACTCGAGTAATGCGTGTAACATATGATGCTCATTATGCAGCTAAAGCTGTCGCCAAATCTAAATTTTATGCCAATTGCGGAAACATTCAAAGCATGCTCTTTTGGCAAGGTTTAGACTACGAATTGCCAATATCAACAGAACATCCCTTGAACATTCTAATTGAATTGGCACGATTCAAATTTGGTGATAGCTATACTCCTCGCCCATAGACCTTGACCGGAAGTATAAAGAACCTGCGAATCTAAGCTAATTAGCTTGAGCAATGACAGATTTACAAGTTCACATTTTTGCATAAATGTCCATTGTTTATGAGTGGAAACTATGCTAATGTCCAATATTTCCGGTCAAGCTCTATGGGCGAGTAGTATATATACTCGTCGCCCAACGACCTTTCTCGCAAATCCTTGAAATTAGCATAACTCTGAGAAAGAACTAATTGAAAATTATGCAAAAATGTGAATGTGTAGCTATGTCATTATTCATTCTAATTAGCTTAGATTCGCAGGTCATCGAAATTTCCAAAAAGGTCCGTGGGCGAGGAGTATATATCAGTCAAAATAGATTTGGCAAGGACCATTCGAAATATTTTTAATCGAACAGAGTAAAATGCCAAGCGGTAATAAAATGACTTACGTTGAGCCACGGTAGTTCCAATCGACTCCAGTGGGATCCTTGAATCTCCGAAGCACATTCGTTTAGAAGCTGAACAGTGTTTTAGTAATTTAAGTTTTCCAAATCTTACCACGGTCATTTGCGGACGCAATGGGTCCTAGTTTTCTTTTGGGAAACGTCGTTCCCCGGTCGTCGATTCTTCTGGAGACAGTGGCCAGACGATGGGTCTCTAAAGCACCATCACTGTATAATGACGAAAAATGAACTATATACCATTAGAAGACATATTTGAAGCTGAAGCGGAGGGCGCAAAGGGCCCCTGGTCTCCGAAACGACGGTCTGAAACAATTTTTATTCACTTTAGAAAACCTTCTTACCAGGGTCCCGTATAGGCCGAGACATGTCTCACTTGAAGCTCAGATAGCAATCCCAGTTCTAAAAAAAGAGAATATTAACGGAAAAAAGATTGGCGGCAAAGAAGACAGAATCGATTGATCATTCGAATTGATATCGTATAGGCTTTTAGCGGGAGCAGGCGTAAAGTGGCTCGCACAATGGGAATCGTAAATCAAAGGACAGATTGCCCTTTGACATTGGCCGGCTAAAGATCATTCGGACAGGTGTATGGCAAGGAAATGAGAGAGAGAGAGAGAGAGAGAGAGAGAGAGAGAGAGAGAGAGAGAGAGAGAGAGAGAGAGAGAGAGAGAGAGAGAAGAGGAACCGAGTGGGGGAAAGGGAGAAAGATATGTGGGAGTGATAGAGATAGAGAGAGAAAGAGAGGAGAAAGAAAACTATGAAAGAGAGAGAGAGAAAGAGAGAGAGAGAGAGAGAGAGAGAGAGAGAGAGAGAGAGAGAGGGAGAAATTGAGATAGAAAGGGGGAGTGAGAGGGGAGAGGGACAGAAAAGGAAAACAGGAAGGGTGGGATCGAGGGAGGGAGGTAGGCAGGGAGAGAGAGAGAGAAGTGGGGGGGGGGGGGGAGACAGAAAGGGAGATATAAAAGAAAATAGAATAGTGAGAAAGAGGCGAGGGAAAGAGAGATGAAAAGAAAGATGAGAGCTTGTGGCACTCAGAGATATCATTCTGACAGGTATCTGGCAAGGAAATGAAAGAGTGAGAGGGAGAGAGATGAGAGAGAGGGAGAGCGGGAGAACTGGAACAGAGTAAAGGAGAGAGAGACATGTGGGAAAGTAGGGATAGAGAAAGGATGAGAAGGAAAGAGAGATGCAACGAAAGATGAGAGACTTTGTGGCACTCAGAAATTGTTTCCCAGGGATGGTTAATGGTTTTTGACTAACCGTCGATAACGGCCTGCCGTGGATGACGAGGGCGGCAGTCTTTTGAGAATCACTCGATGATACGGTAGCTGTGAAAATAGGCGAACGTGCGGCGCAATGGAAACCTAACGGAAAGTGAGATATTAGGATTTAAGACCTTTGGGACTGAGGATGACAATATTTTAGTTAGGCGGCCAAAGGTTTCCAAACTCTAATAGATGCGGGCAGAGGTTGCCTGTTTCAACTGCGAAAGGGAAGAACTTTTGAAACGTACAGTGACGTAAGCACTGTTCGAGATCACCTCTCTGGATAGCGGCCGAAGGCTGTCATTTGTTATCCGAAGATGTCTTAGGTTTTCTCTGAAGCCTTTGTCCCTTCATATAGTTTTCGCCAAATTGGGCAGTGTCCAATAAAATTTAAATATCCTGCTAATGTTGTGTTGGCGAAAATTCATAGTCAAATCATTCAAAGTATGTTTTGTATATTTCCGCAATTAGCGTATATTTTCGAGAATGTTCTTCTAAGTTGCGTTGGGTACGCCACGTGAATTACCGTCAGGTGAAACCACCTCAGAGGAGTCATTCTCCCCCGTGTTCTCCCCAGAGGCGGTTCTCATCATGCCTTCGGAGCCGAAAGAAGACACCAAGCAGGAACCGGTGAAGGAGGAGGAGCCGGCCGAGAAGGAGAACCCCTGCGCCAGTTTCCACACTGGCCGATTGTGAGTCTCTTTCCTTCTCTCACCCTCTCATCTCTCTTTTCTTGTCTCATTTCCTTCTTTCCAGGTTCGGCGAATGGAAAATCCTCACCAAGTTGGATGAGGGCGGTTTTGGCCAAGTCTACAAGGTGGAGAACAAGAACAATGGAAAGTTCGCGGCCCTGAAGGCCGAGCCGAACGACGTGGAAGGCGGTTCGGCCATCAAGCTGGAGCAGCACGTGCTGAAGGAGATGGCCGGCCGTGGCGTCAAGGATCATGTGCCCATTGTGTACCGTGCTGCAAAGCACAAGAAGTTCTGCTACATGGTCATGACCCTGCTCGGGGACAATCTCAAGTACCTCAGGGTTAGTGTTCCTAAAACTATGGAAAAGGCAAAAGTATGCACGGAGTGGGATTTGAACCCACGCCCTCATTCGAGGACCAGAATACCCGAACCGGCTATCTCGCCGTAAGCTGTCGCTTGAGTCTGGCGCCTTAGACCACTCGGCCATCCGTGCGTTGGAATAGCCGCCGCGGTTGCAATTGACTACCCCGGTGGAGGGAGCAACCTTTCCCTTTGAGGGGATAACTATCTTTCCTTTTGAGGGGATAACTATCATTCTGCCTGGATTTCGATTTCCTTAGACTAGAATTTGATTATAGAACCACAATCCTTCCAAGAAGGAGGTGCTGTCCGCTTCGACCTGGGCCCGCATCGCCATTCAGTGCCTTTACGGGTAAGAAATAAACCAAAATTTGGCAAAACGGGTTTGTTTTAGAATCAAACTGGTCCACGACAACGGTTTCATCCACAGGGACATTAAACCCAACAACTTTGTCATGGGAGCCGCCGACGACTACGAGAGGGTTCGGATCGTCCACATTCTGGACTTTGGCCTCACTCGGCCCTTTGCCAAGGTTTTTTGTATAAAATTTAAAGATTGAAGTTTTTTAAGTGTGAAGACGGGAAATGGGTCACCAGGAGGGCTCGTGGAACGGCCGAGTTCAGGGGTACTCTGAGGTACTGCTCGCCGAACGTTCACGAGAAGAAGGAACAGGGCAGGAGGGACGACCTGTGGGGGCTCCTCTACGTTCTGATCGAATTCCACTGTGGACTGCCCTGGCAGAAGACATCGGACAAGAACAAGGTACACTCTGCCTCTTTTCTCTCTCTCTCTCTCTCTCTCTCTCTCTCTCGCTAATCAACTATTTCAGGTGGAGGTGATGAAGCTCAATATGAACGACAAGATCCTGTGCCAGAACATGCCTGCTGAGATCCTGGCCCTGCCCACCCATCTGCGTACCCTCGACTGCTACCAGAGGCCGGACTACAGTCTCTTCCACAAGGCGTTCGTGGGAATCTGCACCCGCCTGAAGGTGAATCACTGGGACCCCTACGATTGGGAGACGAAGGACAAGGTGGAGCTGGTGGTGAGTTTAGCATTCCGGAGCCACGCGAGCAATGACTTCTTAGAAGACGAAGACCAACGGAAAGCTGCCGGAGTGGGAGGAGAAGGGCGCCGAGTTCTTCAAGTCGGACCCTATCGGCATCAACGGTCCTCCGGAGTCGAAGAAGAAGAAGAACGACAAGAGCACGGCCGGAACCACGCTTCTGGAGGACACCAACAAAAAAGAGGCCTAGAGACCTTCGAAAAAGGTCTCGTCTCATTTCGAGCTGAATTGGCTTGTTCTTGTGATAAAGCACCGTGACTGAGATAAAGAGAGGTCTCGATTGAGGTTTTTGTTGTTGCATATTTCATTCTGTTGGTTGTTGTTGTTGTTGTTGTTGTTGTTGTTGTTGTTATATTAGGTGTTGTTAGTTATAGTATAGTAATGTGTCAGGTTACTGTTTTTGAGCTTAGATCTATTTCGTCTGCCTAACAAATGTATCATCTTAAATTACGCATTACTTTGTATCTGAAGCCAAATCGGAATTATGCAGTAGCTGTTTTGATCCAAATAGACTTCTAATTTGAACATCGACACCAAGCATGGCAAAATTTGGGGACGGCCGGGCCGGGCCGGGCCGTGAAAAATTTTGGAGCGGGCCGGCCCGGGCTGGCCCGTTGCCATGCTTGATCGACACCCCGCGGACTTCAACTACCGTAATAAACCGGAATACCCCGTACGGAATCAATTTTTATCCTGCAATCGCTGCGAGATTTTTTGTTTCCCCCGCGGTTCTAACCAATTCAAATTTTATTTAGTTTCGTAATTTTCGTTCGAAATTTTCTGGTGTTTCCGGTTTCTTTGTTTATTTATTCAACACTGAGTGGAATTATACAGTTAATTGTAAATAAAAACGCCCTATTTCTCCACAAATTGCTATTTTCCGGTAGACGCCACAGCATTTAAAGTTTTTTTGCTCGATTTGGCTTGCAAAACGGTTTTCTTGATCTTTCTTGCAACATACAACTGATTTTATTAATATTTCTTTCAGAAGCCAGATGTCTGGCTTTACAGACGACGGAGATAAGGGTATGGCCGTCTATAAAATGGTGGATTCGCTTATAATCGGGTATCTCAGGAAGCGAGGGGTGGGTGACCTGGTTTTTAAGTTTCGCGATGATTTTTTTCTTTTGTTTTTTGTTGTTAACAATTTATTTCCAGTACGAAGAAACTGAGAAGATGATGCTCAATGAATCGCCGTTTTTCCTCAATCGTGATCCCAACCGCCCGTTTCTTATAACCACCACAGTCAATGACAAACACCTCGACGATATTATCGAGGTTTGTCTTTTTTAATTCTTCGCTTATGTTGTATTTAGACTTTTTATCACTATGGTCGCTTCGACGCGCCGCCGGAACTGCTCGCCATGGAGCAACAGCTCCGCGATTACTCCAACACTTTCACGAACTTTGTCGTCAACTATTCGCGTGCTAATCAAGACAGAATGAGGTTTTGCGCAGTTGTTGGCGAATTAAAGGACTGTTTCAGGGAAAGACGGCAGAGGTCGGTAAGAAATCAGCAATTCTTCATGTCGGGTGCTGCTCCGAGGCCCACCTATGGGGCGATGCCACCCAGGAGGGGATTTAGTCAGCTGGGAGCACCGGCGATGAGCCAAGGACGAAGGCTGCAGGTTTGTCACCATCTAAACCCGTTTATAATGCAATTTAATGCGACTCTAGTGAATTTGTGGCTAAAAGTCCGTGTTTCAGAGACAGAGGATGAATTCTGATATAGCTTCACTCGCTGTGCATAACGGAGACGTGTATCCGAACCAGGTTCGACAATTGTCATCATTTTAACCTTCTTAGGAAAACCAGCTCATGGCAAATGGCCAGGTCTCCTTCGAGCAACAGCTTGTGCAGGCTGACCACGACGCTATGCAGGTAAACTCCATTTTATTATATTTTACCTCTTTTTTAAAAAGACTGACCAGTCGAACGATGATGACATCATGGGCAACGGCTCTTCGCAAGAGATGAACCAGATGGGGGAGGGTGAGTTTTATATTCCTATGTGCACGCCTTATCGCAGGGTTTTCGATGATTTTTCTATTTTCAGGAGCCAGCAGGAGGAAATCGAAGCCTCGCAGCGAGTTTGATCTGGCTGGCCGTACCTTTATGAACATGCTGGATAACGCAAACGCAGCCAAGGAGTCGGCGTCTTGGGAAAACACCAACTGGGAAATAGACCTCGACCAGCTCCCGGTCGATCCCGCGGTGAGTTAAGACCATAGCTAATACAGGCTCGAAACTATCGCTACCCCAGGAATACCAGGGCTGGTCGCGAGCCGGGCCCGTCTACAAAGACTCGGCTCGGCCCGATTTCGGACCGCGGGCCGGTTTCAAAATCGATTGACAAGTTAAGGTGACATTTTTCGTCATTAATCTGTACAAATGCCTACAAATTAATTTTCGGACAATTATAGTGTCAAAATATTATAAAAAAAAAGAACGTTTAAACACAAAATTGTACCATACAACGAAGTTTAACTACACAACATTTGCTTGATCTTAGCATGGTCGGGCCGGGCTCGGTATATCAAATTTCTCGGCCCGGCCCGGGTTGAGCCCGATGTTCGGCCATTCCTGATACCAAACATATAATATCTTTTTAGTATTAATATGTGAAATCCTAGGTGACCTGTAAGCTGTTGGTGGACTGGAGCGTAAACGGGCTCCCCGGCGACGGAAGCGATCCTCTTCTGCAGATACACGAGCAGATGGGACTTCAGGACTTGGAGATTGTCAGTTTCCCTGGGAATTTATAAATTTTCGTTATTTAGATGCCCGAATCTGTCGCTCCTCCGAGGGCTGAAAACCTAATCGTGGATTCGCCGCTGGTTAGCGCTCCTTCGCCTGTCCAGCCCACTGTGGCTGTGGCCCAGGTGGAATTCCCCTTCGCAACCACCGTCACGCACAATCCTCCGGTGGCCCAGACAGACAACAACAATGTGGATGTTGTGGTCAAGCCCACTCCTCCCGCCGTAGCTGTGGCCCCTTCGCTCCCCACTATCGCAGCCACTGTGGCCCCCTCACTTCCCGTTGCGCCGTCCTTTGCTCCAAGGAAGATTGACTCCAAAAAGCCTTCCGCTGTGGCCTCCGAGAGCTCTTCTTCCGTCGTGTCGACGGTTTCCGATCAGACGACGGCGCCGCTGGAGACGAGCAACGATAAAGCCGCCCCTTCGTTAGTTTACTGTTTTCTAATAGAGATTTCTGTGATTCAGGGTGTCGATGGACGAGTTGTTCGGCGACGGAGACATGGAGGAAGTGGGAGCTCATTTGCAACAGAAGAAGAACAGGACGGAGCAGAAGGAACTGCCCAGGGAATCTCACAAAGCAAAGGAAGCGGGGTGCGTATTCATTAATATCTTTGAAAATAATAGTATTTGATGCCGTCTTTTGACAAACGGGGCAGTCATCTTTTTGCTTCGGGATGAGCCAAGTCTTGTTCTTTTTCAGAGAGAAGCCCGGCCGTCATTCCTCTCCTCGCCCGCGCAACTCTGATCCCATCGTAAACGCTAAAGTAACTTCTCAGTTAGTTTCCATTTGATTATTTCTCCAGTACGATGTTTCCAGAGAACGCCCGTCCAGCAACGGCTCCTCTTCCTCCAGCCAGAGCGTGTCCGCTCCCCGTGCAAAGTCTCCGCACAAGACGCCGTCCTCTCGCAACAGGTCCCCCAACAGGGATTCGAAGAATCGACCGGCCTCTCCTTCGCCCAGAGGCGGATCCAGGTTGGTTGCTGGGAAACATCGGTATTCCTCGATGGTCTTCGGTGTTTTTGTTGCCAAACGTGCATAAATTATGTCATTCTGGTCGTTGAATCACCTTCGATTGGTATAGTATAACACATGCCTGGTGATTCCCGACGGAAAGGCGTCTTTCACCATTTGAAGCCCTCATGGTTAAAGGCAGTGGCCTACGAAAATGAAAAAGCGTAGTTCTCAAAAAAAAAAATGCCCGGTTTGTAAACTTGTCGAATTAAAAATTCTTTAAATCGTTATTTTAGCTTACTTCAAATGTTTTAAACCCCGCAAACACTTTCATAATCTTCTATTACACATTTAAACTAATTTCAAGTTAGCAAACATAAGGTGTCCCGACCGGGGTCGAACCTTGGTCGTGTGGGTGACAGTCTGACTAGGTGGTCCGAGTAGACGGGCCGAAGCGGTCCGGCCCGGCCTGACCCGTGAGAACTATGCGAAAAAGAGACCTGTCCACTATAGAACGTAGATGAGAGAGTGTCATTTTCAATGGGAAAATTCAGATTTTATGGTAAAAATGGACAGCCCCCCCCCCCATTCATTTTTCGTGGACCTCTGCCTTTAAGGTCCTTTCAACCCATCCCCCCCCCCCCCGAATCTATTCATGGTCACTGATATTTTAAATCTAGGCCTTTTATGCTCATAGTTGATAAATAATTTACTTTCTAGGCAAGATCGCCATCGCCAGCAGGAGCGTCAACATCAGGAACGCCAGCGCCGAGAATCCGACGATCACAGGAACAACAGACAGGGAGGCAGTCGGTTGGTTTTACTCTCTCTCTCTCTCTCTCTCTCTCTCTCTCTCTCTCTCTCTCTCTCTCTCGCCAAACCCTCCCTTTCAGAGATCAAAGGAATGATTCCGCAAAGGATCGTCAGGCTGCACGCAGACGAACTTCGGAAGACGAGAGGCCGCCGAGTAGATCCAATGATCAGCCGCCCCATGGTAGCAATAGGTCGCGCACTCCCCCGAAAAGGGAGCCTGAGAAGGTGGGATTTGAGAAGTTTGAGGGAAAACTATATTATTCAGAACCGACCGAAGCGACCGCAGGAGAGAAAGGAGGAACCGGCTCCGCTGAAGAGTTGTCTCTCCAAAAAGGTGAGTTTATCAAGCTTTTTTGATTTTAATCAGGAATTTGCAGGGCGCCGCTCCGAAATCGTCGGCTGCCGAAAACGACGTTTTGAGCAACATCGCCACGGAAATGGACAACCTGCGCAAGCCGGAGAAGCCCATCGACCCGTTCCCCAACGCACCGATGTTCGGTTTTCCGATTCAGAAACTTCCTCAGATCAAAGTAGGGTTTCTTATTTACACGGGGACAATGAGGTTTCAGATCCCGAAGATTTTGAAGGGAATCGACTTGGATAAGAAGAAGAAAAGCGAGGAGAAAAGTAAGACAAGGGGCGGGCGGTAAAAATGAGGGAATTCCAGAGGATCTCGCCATTGCCAACGGCTTCCCCTCGGCTTCGAGTGACGTCAACTGTCTTCTCAAGGGACCCATCAGTGACTCCAGATGTAAGTCAACGCTAAGGGCTCATCAAAGGGGATGTTTCAAGCCCTGTTACACTTCTCGCACTTGTAGATACACCCATAGGCCAAAAATCCGCACAATCGCCTTGACGTCTCTCACCGTTTTTAAGTATGTCTTTTTCCTGCCAGTCATGTGTCGGATGCAATTTACGTGCTAGACCACTGTCGCGCCCTCTATAATGTTCGCTTAAAATTTCCAGTTGTATCTTCTTCTGGATGCGGTTGTCTTTACTTCAGGGGGTCTTCATTCGACGTGCTTTTTGTTTTCGATGTTTTGTCCACTTAAGTTTGCATCTCCCTTTGAGCTTAAATGTGTCATAAGGAAGAGCGGGTAGAGCTATGAGCCGAATAAGCTAATTGGAGCAATAAGGAATACAGACAGAGTCGGGGGTTTTGAGTCAAAGGTTCCATGGAGCTACGAGCAGAAAAGAAATCATGAGTTAACTATGCCGCCTCAGCCGACGAGGCCATCCGGTGCTCTGGTCCGAGGCGGGAACGGGTGCGGGGGAAGTTTACGCTATTCGAGGCATAGGTGGACGTGAGGTGCTTGTGGTACTTGCGTAATTCAGCGTTCGATTGAAAATGGTAACACCAAATTCGAAAGAGGGCTTACGTTGCCTCCTAGGCACCATTCGGGGGGACTTACACATCGAGACCCCCCAGCTATGATTCGAGGATGATGACGCCAATTGGACGGCTTACCCTTACAATCGCGTAACTCTTGGCAAGCGATAGTTTGGGGTAAATAGTGGGTAAACTTTTTGCTCCTCAGCGTTGCTAAATTGATAAGCAGAAGCCACAGTTACTTCGTGATTTCCTGGACCTTAACTTGCAATTGATTACGCAACCTACCTAACGGGAGTTATGGCAAAACGCTTATTATAACGAGGGTACTGTGCTACGGGCGCATGGACAGACAATGTTCTCGTTTTATTGAATGGTCGAATTAGTTAGTAACTTTGCGGGGCACAGCCGAAACACAATTAAAGGTATTGAACGCAGTCGAATTATGGTCTTTCTCTCTTAACCGACTATCAGAAACAAACTACATGATAAATATAGCGCTAATGTCATATGAGAAAATGGTCCGGTTATCATTTTAACGGCTGTCCTGCCCCCTTCCTATGTAGCCGATATTACGTCATGACTTTCAGTGGCGATGGTTCTGTCGACCATCACCGAGAAGCGTCAGGAGTCGCTGACGAGCCCCTCCTCTGTCTCCATGAGTCAGGCCTACGATTCTGGAGAAGGCCAAGTACAGGGCTACAACGCTTACTACACCGCATCCATGGAGGTTTTTCCATTCTAAATCCACTTTGATCGCATTTCTTCAGAAATCCAGTGACACTCCGAAGTCTGCCAAACGACGCAAGCTGGACCTGCGCGACGTGGACAAGGTCATGTCGAGGATTCACCAGGGCTCCTCCTGAGCCCCCAGCCTACCTCACGGGCCTGCTTCGGGTATTTTCCCTCCAATGGTTCAATTCCTGTGATCTCCTTTTGTTACATTGCCTATTCTCCCACAAGTTGTTCATTGTTTCACTTTCGCGTAATGAAGTTGGTTGTTGAGTCAGTGCACAGGGAATTCCAAGGCTCATAAAGGACCGCCGCTGATAAAATGGTCTGTCGCCCACCAGCCCGCTCTACGAAGAATCCCTCTGCCACCTCAAACACTCCTATTTTAAAGATTTCCACCGGGAAAGGTGTTCTCGAGCTCATTTACGTAAGCGGCGATAACGAATCACCGCCCGGGGCTGCCTTATCTAACACGGCTACCAGAAATTTGGATTCCGTTCCGGAACTTTGTTTCTCTCACGCAGCTTCATCCTAACGTCCAGCAACGGACCATCTTAAGACACGTTTTCCCACATGTTGGAGCTGTGCGGCGAACCTCCGGCCACAATAGAATTTTTTGTCTTCGAATGGTCTGAAACATTGACAGAAGGCTACATAGAACCTGTTTAGGTGAAAAATGACTTTGGTTTCGAACTTTAAAAGTCGACAGCGAAATAATGAAACGCATGTTCAAAGTATCGTATCTCCTTTCAAAATTGCGTTATGAAGGTGCGGAAGGTTTCATTTTGTAGCAAATTCTGTGCTGTTTAAAACTACTTCTTAGATCAAAACTCGCTTTCCACTTTGAACACAAGAAAATTGCAGAAAACTTTTTAAGAAGAAGCATTTCAGGTCCCCATATATTCACCTTCACGAGGCGAGCGAAAGGACTACATTCCGTAATTTCTATGTAAAATTCTGCCCAGAATAAAAACGTGAAACAAACATTTCATGAACTGCATAGTACTTAAAAATTCATATTTAACGTTGAAAATATAAAAAAAAACCAAATTTTGTGACAAAGCTTTAACTTTTGTCAATACAATGTTTTGTCGTCAGCCTTAAGGAAAATTTAAATTTGAGTTTATAAAATCACTAAAACATTGTTTTGGAAAAGATAAAATTTTGAAAATGTCCCAAAAGTTGGTATTTTTCGGATATTTTCAACGTTAAAATGAATTAGATAGAAATTACTGAATGTAGTCCTTTCGCTCGCCTCGTAAAGGGGAATATAGCCGTCGCCAAACGAGCATCAGATGTTAAAAACCGCTTTTTCTCTGCGTCTGCGCTGCTCACACGCTATTTCCGCCTCAGTATCGCACGGCTGCTGCATTAAGGCCGTTTTTGGTAGGATGCTCGTTTGGCGACGGCTATATATGGGAGATTCATTTTCGCGGGCCTTTAAGGCGGTGGTTCCGGCTTTGATATTTTGTTCAGTGAAATACTTTTGCTTCAAACGATCACCCAATCTTTTCTTGTTGTTCCGTTGTGATCTGTCAAAGAAAAGTTGATAACGGATTTCACTTGCAGAGGAATTCCTCTAATGCCTTGGCTCCCCTGAAATGCGGGACACTCCCGGTGATTCTATCAGACGCTTGATAAGAGTGGTTTGTTCTTGCATGGAAACATAGTGAAAAGTTCTGTATTCGACTATTCTAAGCTGAAACACGATTTTGCCATTGCTTTAAAAGTGGGGAATGATGGATTCCGGCTGAGAATTGTGTGCAAATTTATTGTTTCTCGTTAAGATAAGGATGAATCGGACTGAAAGTGCAGTGGGTGTGTTTCACTATTCTTCTGCACACCCATTTTACAGCAGAAAATTTCAGATTAAACCTTTAACGTTATACCTCTCTTACTTCCTCTCCCTATTTTTCTCTCTCTTTCTGTCTCTCCCCTCACCTCTACTCACTTTTTCACTCTCTCTCACCCATTCACTTCTCTCTCTCTGCTTCTCGCTTTCTTTCCTTTTCTCTAGTTCTCTTCTCCTCTCCATTTTGTGCTCAATCCATGACCTATCAATATTTCTGCAAATTACAACTACAACTGCCCTGCGCGTCTTTATCAGT
The DNA here is from genome assembly GCA_964057215.1 of Oscheius myriophilus. NCBI lineage: Eukaryota > Metazoa > Nematoda > Chromadorea > Rhabditida > Rhabditidae > Oscheius > Oscheius myriophilus. The sequence goes on along the minus strand of OZ059903.1, from coordinate 10,943,056 downwards.
TTCCAATCGATTGAACCATTCCATTCCGGCCACTTCCTCTCAGTTATTCCTCTTTTTAAAAGTGTATTTCAATTCGGAGGTTCAACTTCTGTAAATGCTCCTGATGAATCGCATTAACGGATTTTCCGCCGCTTGCACTTGTGGCATTGATAAGACTAATCCTTTTAAGACTCTGCTACTGTACATTCAACCGCACCACTTTTGTGACATAAGTACATTTTGTGCGTTGATTTCATAAAAAATGGTTTGAGTTAAAAGGACCGTCAGGGCGCTATTCGAATTGGAAATGGGAAGTATGCAAATCAAGTCATTTCAATTGAAATTTTCTTGAACACCGCTCCAGCCAACGGTTATGCGCAAAATCCTTGCTAAATCCTCATTAGTATACGATTCTAAAAAGGTCCCTGACAAGCCCTTTAAGCACTGAATTTTGGAAAATTTATTAGAAGTGAGCCAACCAAAGGCTTTAACTTTATTTGAAACATGAATCTCTTTTTTTCCAAAGCGTCTCAGGTTGCCTCAGATGTCTCTCCAAGCCCTTTATTCGTATATTCTGCCTTCTTTTAATATCGGTTTAACCGTCGAGGCGTAGTTTGTCTCTGGCCACGGTAGCGCTTATCTCATCGAGAATACAACCACCGCCACTGATAGTCTTCAGCCCCAGCTTCTGGTCCCGGATACGACTTTTAGCTCTCCCAAAACACCCTATGATTTATGTCTACCGGCTGTTTTATTGCTTTGCACAATGCGATAATGGGAATTTGTTTGTTTGTACAAATGAGATGTTGAAAGAGCCCAGGGCATTCGTTATCGAATGTTTTAAGATGCACCAACACTAACTCGAACAAAGGTTACTTTGTTATTTCGATTAGAAACATCGAATCGACAACTTTTGCACACTTATAGCTCGTTATTTTATAAATCAAGCTAAGGAAAAGGATGCTCGCATATCAACCAAACTATTCACTAACTACTAATCTAAGTCTCCTAAGGTCAAACGTGAGCACAACGAGACCTTTAAAAAGGACCAATTGGGGGAACATGGTGATACCAGCTCGTGTAGTAATTAACTAAACTATTTTAACTACAACGGCAGGCCACGGGAAGTTTTCAAGGTGAAGAACTCCTTTTCTCGAAATTGGGCTGAAATGAACATGATTCGTGTAAAACAACATGCTAAATGCCAACCAGCCTGGTAAATACGTAGCCGTCGCCCATAGTACTTCCTCCACGAGCTTTTTCTTTATCAGCTTAGATAAACAAAAATAAAGTATATAGTAAAAATGTGGATTAGTTTGGATTTTGGATGCCACATAAGGTTTCTGAGAAACGCTCCACTGTAAAGACACGGTTTTACGATTATCTGCTCGGTTTTTAAGCAAGAAAGCGAAAGAGAGGTTTCCGTGAATTCCAGCTTCATAATATTTTCATGAAAGTTTTTGAAACATCCACTCGGTTAATATTCTCTTATTCATTTCCTATCGACATGCCAATTCTCTTTCAGAATTAAACCAGAATGGCGTGTGGGCCGTGGTTGCGGCTCCTGCTGTTCAGTCTTTGTTTAACGGCTGCTTTAGCCTCCGAAGGATGTAAAAACACAGTAAGTTTAATATTTTGAAATTGATCGTTTTCCTCGTTAAGTCTTATAGTTTTTATTTTCTTTTAGGAAGAAGAAGATCCTCCAGAACGGTATCCTATCGCAGAATTCAACTGGAAGGAAGTCAAAGTACCACTCAGCATCTCTCTTTGGCTAGTTGTAGCAAGTGTAGCTAAATTGAGTAAGTATCACTCTTTTATTATCTGAATTCTTTTCCATTTAGTTTTCCATGCCGTACCTCATCTCACGGAAATGTTTCCGGATTCTGCTCTTTTGATTATGATTGGTCTCGTCATCGGAATCATCTTCAACCTTATTGGAGTGGACAGGGTTCGATTTTTCATTTTTGTTTTTATGCAGAGTTTAGCAAGAATTCTTCTTGGAGAACAGCACTTTTATGTTGTATCTTTTGCCGCCTCTCGTTTTCGATGCTGGATATTTTATGCCGGCTCGTCAATTCTTCGACAATTTGGGATCTATTCTCTGCTTTGCTATGATTGGAACTACGTGGAACATTGTATCAATCGGTAGGCTCTCTCTCTCTCTTTTTCTTTCTTTCTCTCTCGCTCTTTCGCCCTCTATATTATATTATATGTGTCTATATGTCTCTCTGCTTTTCTGTCTCTCTGCCTCTCTCTCTCTCTCTCTCTCTCTCTCTCTCTCTCTCTCTATCTCTCGCTCTCTCTCTAACCCCCTATTCCAGCCCTCTCCCTCTGGGCCATCTCCCTGACCGGTCTCTTCTCCGTCGAAATGTCTCTCATCCACTGTCTTCTCTTTGGATCCGTCGCCGCCGACGTGGATCCCGTGGCCGTAATTGTAATCTTCGAGGAATTAGGAGTGAGTTTTCTTGGTCCCTCTGCCCAGTCGTCTGTTTTCCACAACCTGTCTGCCTTAGAGTCAACAAACAGATAACAGTTGCAAGAGCCACTTGCAGTAAACAAAAAGAGAGATCACTCATGTGGAAACTTTGAAAGATCGATTGGTTATCAGTGGCCGAGACATTGTAAAAACGTAAATCAAATGCCCTCTCTTACGAGCTTTGATTTATCAGTAAACGTGGCAAAAGAACAAATTCCGAAACAAAAGAAAAACTTACTCTTCATTATAAACCGAGTTCATAACAGATCCGATTTTGGTAAAACACTTTTGAAAGAGAAAACATGTCAATTCGAAGTCCAGAAACGTTCCATACTTGCTCTGTTAACACTGAGTCAATTAGTGCTTGAAAGAACATGTTTCCTTAGCATTTAAATTCCATTTAGAGACAGATATTCGTTAAGCACAAACATACCCCTAATATCCTTATTAAGGTAAATGACGTTCTGTTCATCAGTGTGTTCGGAGAGTCTCTTCTCAACGACGGAGTGGCTGTCGTAGGTTTTCATCTGATTCCCCCAGGCCATTCTAATCGAACAGGTCTTCTACCGTATGTTCTCCGTCTTCACCGAGCTACCCACTCTCATCACCATGGATTACGTTAACGGAGGTCTTTCCTATCTCATCGTCTGCGTCGGTGGAATTGGTATTGGAGTCATCTTTGGTCTCCTCTCGGCTTTTATCACTAAGTGAGATTGAAACGTTTTTTGAAAACTGTGAAAGTATAGGTATTCTCGAGGAGAGGAGGTCCGAGTTCTGAATGCGGTCTTTGTGGTCGTTTTGCCGTACACGTGCTACCTTGTTGCTGAGATGTTCGGACTTTCTAGTATCATGGCGTGAGTTAAAAAAAAGAGAGAGAAAGTGGGTGTCTGTGTGTCTGTGTGTCTGTGTGTCTGTGTGTCTGTGTGTCTGTGTGTCTGTGTGTCTGTGTGTCTGTGTGTCTGTGTGTCTGTGTGTCTGTGTGTCTGTGTGTCTGTGTGTCTGTGTGTCTGTGTGTCTGTGTGTCTGTGTGTCTGTGTGTCTGTGTGTCTGTGTGTCTGTGTGTCTGTGTGTCTGTATGTGCGTGTATGACCATAAAAATTCAGAATCGTCTTTTGTGGAGCAGTAATGAAGCAATACGTAAAGGAAAACGTCCCAGACCGTGCCTTGTCAGCCATCAACTACATGATCAAGGTCTCCCCTCCTCTCAAACATCGTAATTGTTTGGTTCAGGTCCTCTCCCTCTCCTGTGAAACGGTTATCTTCGTGTTCCTCGGCCTCTCAACCGTCTCCTCCCACCATCATTGGGACAGTGCCTTCATCGTCCTAACCTGTGTCTTCTGCTTCGTCTACCGTACCCTCGGAGTAGTCTTCATGTGCAATATCCTCAACCGCTATCGTCTGAACAAATTCTCCAAAGTCGATCAGTTCATCATGGCTTACGGAGGTCTCCGTGGAGCCATTGCCTATGGTCTTGTCGTTGCTTTGCCAGAGATTCCCGCCAAGAACATGTTCGTCACTGCCATCATCGTCGTCATCTACTTCACCGTGTTCCTCCAAGGAATCACACTGAAACCAATTGCTGAATTCTTGATGGTTGAAAAGAAGAACGTGCACAAGAAGAACATGACGGAGTACATCTACCAAGAGCTCATCGATTACACCATGTCAGGAATGGAGGACATTGCGGGTTTCAAGGGACATCACTGGATCAGGGACACCTTCCAAATGGTCAACAACAACTACTTGAAGCCTATTTTCGTGAATAAGAAGAGCATGGAGAACATGGACAAGACGAAGATTGTGAGGATGTTTAAGAAGCTGCAGTTGGAGGATGCAAAGGATCTGATCAAGGTAGAAAGAGGCGGAGGAAAGAGTATAAGAGTATTTAGGGAGGAGGAGACATCGCTAGGAACCAGGTGTTTGTGCAGGCGTTGATGGAACACACAAGGAGCAGGACGAATACAACGTAAGGCAACGGGAGAAAGAGAGAGAGAGAGAGAGAGAGAGAGAGAGAGAGAGGCAGAGAGACGAACACTATAGTCTGTTTCCAAGGGAAGGCCATCGACTGTCTTGTAACATTGAAAAATTCACTTGTATTCAACCAAAAAGGGTTTGAAACATTGAAGTGAACCGAAATATAATAAGCGAAAGAACACGATATAAGAGGAGTGCGCAGACAGTTATGCGATTCGTTGCAGGACCAAAGGTACCTAGTCCTTTAAAATTTGTGAAAAATTGTGCCCATTCGTTGGAAATGGAGTGAAGAAATACTATCAACTTTATGCTGGTATATCACAAAAACGTTGGTGCTAGCTTCAGAAGGCAGGGTGGCCTAAAATGTAACCTGTTTCTAGATAACAATAGACCTACCATATCCGTAAGAAGGAAGGGCGTAGCTCTTCTCCCCGTTGTATTGACCGTAGATCCTAGGAGATCCATAGTGTCCTCCGTATCCTCCGTAGTTGTAAGCAGTCGGGTGACCTAAAATCATCTTTCAAAGCAGTCAGTTTAGTTTACCGTATCCGTATCCAATGTTACCGTATCCTCCATAGTGGTTCATGGAGCTACCGTATCTACCGTATCCTCCGAACCTAAGTCCAGGGTTACCGTATCCATAGTTGTTGTGGCCGTAAGAAGGAGCGTAATGGGAATGAATAGGGCCAGTGTGTCCTGTCATTTGAAATTCTTTAAAATAAATTTTCTTACCGTAATCAGCTCCGTAAGGTGCGTATCCTCCGTAGTGAGGTCTTGAATGGAAGGGCTCATCGTAGCGAGAGTATACTTTCGGAGAGTAATCTAAATAATCATTTAAATCAAAGGGATTGGTTCTACCAAGGGCGGCTGCCGTTGCGAGGAGAGAGAAGATGAAGAGAGAAGAGGCCATTGCTGTACTGCATCGCAGAGAGCGGAGGCTTTTATTCTGATAACTGGGGCAGGCAAAGAAGAAGAAGACAATTGTGGCATTGCGCGCGCGGAATGTACACCGACAGCTTTTTAACAATATTTTGAGTTTGGCTGTAGGAAAGGGTCGCTGGAGACCGGAGCGGGCCGGCCCGCTCTCCGAAAAATCTCGGCCCGACCCGCGGCCAGAGGCCAACATTTCTAAAAGTTCAAAAAAGTTTCACATTGGCTATGCACAGAACATGTGTCACTGTCATAACAGTAACATAAAACAATAAAGACAAAAAAGTTTTGTCGGTGGCCTTGGATCGGATTGCCCGTCCGACCTCTTAGCCACTCGACCATGAAAATTACGTAAAATTATATATGGGGTAGTTCTCTTTTCCGAATTCTCGAATTCTCTTTTCCACAGTATGTTTTGCCGAATTAAAAGTATTTTTGCAACAAACAGAATTTAAAAAATATTGAATTTGAAAAGAGTTATATTTTAAACAACGTTTTTTAAAATCCCGGACCGATCCTCCTCTCCAAATTCCCGGCCCAAGTTTCTGCCACCCTTGGTCTTCTATTATATTCTCCGGGTGTGTATGAGAAAGGATCAGCTTGATATTTCCTTTACAAAATCTTTTAGTTTTAAAAAAGTCCTGCGAACGTTAGTTCGCGCCAAAACTACATCGGAACAACGTGCCAATGTTTTGATGTTGCATCTAGGGTAAAGTGTACTAGGGTAAAGTGTATAGGATAGGCAGTGTACGCAGACAAATTGACAGAAGTAGATTTGGCGTGGAGTATAAGTATATATCATCCATCAAAACTTATTCTGACCCCAATCCCAACAGAAAATGGCAATTACCGTGATTTTCCTTTCAGTCAACGTCCTCGTTCGGCCACAGGCTCAATGGGACCCTACACTGCAGTGGATCTCTCGGTGATCCGCGACCACCACGGAATCGCCATCTACGACAACCACGAACCATACGAAGGCCCTCTGCTACCTGGATCTCTCGACGAGGCTGAGCACGCAGTGGGTTCACTTGGCCTATCATACACCACATTCTATTTTCAGCTATGATGACAGGGCTCGACGAATAGAACAAGACTTTAAATATTTTTGTTTATGTTATGTACATTGTGCACAGAGTATATATTTGTCAGCTTCTATCTAGGTACCGTAATCAGGGTAACCAAAAAGTCACTGCCTCTATTGTCTCTACTGAAAATACACGTTTCACGCAAAATGCTATCACTGTTTGTTCAATTTGGCGAGGAGTTCATCGACGAAGATAAGAGGCATGGAGCACACGGAGCCTTCGCAGACGAACACGGTCGGCGATAAGACGTAGAGCATCGGGGCGTACTCGGCGGAGACGGAGGCAAGGAAGGAATCCTCTGTAAAAATAGAATTACTCCCAGTTTCATAAGAGCGTTACTCTTTTCCGGGTTCAGATGAATGACGCAGCGATTCCAAGCGTAGGTGGAGAGAACGGCCTTTCTGAAGGCTTTGGTCTTCTCATCCTCAGGATTCCCCACAATCACAATCTGAAAACGCTTTTAACCTGCGAATCCCCTGTCTTCTTACCCTTTGATACCCATCCTCCAGGCATTTGAACCCAGCGATCATCTTGCTGAGGATGTAGGGGTACCTCGCCAGTCGCTGGGACGCTCCTTTCACCAACTTTTCAGCCCTCTGGGAGAACTCCTTGTCGCCGAAGATATCAGACAATCTGGAGAGATTGCCGACAGCCACTGAGTTGGCACATGGCTCAGCTCCGTCTTGATCTACAAAGAGGGTTTTTGAACTAAGAGCAAGGGAAAATACCTTCTTGAATACGCACGTATCCGATCTTGTTAACCTCGCCGATGAAATAACCAGTGGAGGATTCGGAGTCGAAGAACTTTTCATCCTGGAAAGACGCTGTGGTATGGCAATCTCCCTTTGGGGGTTTCTCTCTCTCTCTCTCTCTCTCTCACACACACACACACACACACACACTGTGTTTTCTGCCGCTCTATCTTCATCTGTCAATGCCTGTTAATATGATTGCGTGGGCCAAGAGTTTGAGTAATATGCTGAACGCACCCCCCTTTTTGTAATCAATGCGGTATTTCGTGGGTAGTCTACAGTAAATCGTACCAGCCGGTTGGCAGTAGGGACTAAAATGACGTCATTATGCCCCCTCAATGCACCCTCCCTTTGTAATAAAAGTTTGAAAAAGCAAGGTATAGCCCATATCTGTCTGCCTCTCTCTCAATCTCTCTCTCTCTCTCTCTCTCTCTCTCTTTTTACCATCGCTTTCTGCAGTTCGTAGGCCCTTTTCAGATAGTGTTCATCGCCGGAACAACCGTACAGATCCAAAAACCCTTCAATGATGAAGGCATAGTCATCGGAGAATCCAGAAACCGGCGGGTCCCTGCAACAGACATAGACAGGACTACAGTAACCCTACGAATGAACGATCTCGCCATGGTCTCCTTTGTAAACGGCGCGCAGAAGAAGGCCATCTTCGGTGGTGAGTTGTTTTTCGACGAATTTGGCGCAAGCGACGGCTTTTTCGAGGAAACAGGGGTCTGAGAGGGCGGCGAAGGCCTGAAATAACAATATAATAAGAGAAATGAATGATAGTGAGACCTTGGAGAAACCAGAGATGGCTAGGCCCTGCCAAGCGGTCACGATTTTGGTGTCGAGGTGAGGAGGAGGGCGTTGGAGACGAATGGGAAGGAGGAGCTCCTGAAGAACTGGTAGAGAGAGAGAGAGAGAGAGAGAGAGAGAGAGAGAGAGAGAAAGAGAGAAAGCAAACCTTGCAGTTATCGATCAGTTTTCGCAGTTCCTCCACAGTTACATCCAGTCCCTTCGCGAACTCCTTCTCTTCCACTTTACAACGCAGCACATTCACCCCATCCAATTCATGGTGAGGGTCCTGAAACGATTACAGTAACCTCATTGCGTTAGGAAACCAACATGAATTCCGGGGACATTTCCTCCTTCTTGGATATCGTAGAACTTGCAGAAGACCTCCGCCGCGGTGTGGTCTTTCAGATTTGGCAATCCAGCCAAGAGGGAACAGACCTTGAATCTCACTCTTCCCTGTTTAATTTATAATTGAACACCTGTTCTTTGGTCCAAACGCAGAACGCCCCTTCCTTCTTATGTTCAGCGCCTGGCGACGGAAGGGAATCGGCGTCTTCAGCCGCATAGAAGCCTCCTTCCTGAACAAAATAACATTTTCACCCAATTTGGGAGGGATATCGAACTGGGTGCATGAGAAAGGTTGTCATGTAATCGGCAATGTCTCTGACGACTTCGTTGAGAGACCCCTTGGCGAGGTTACTGTAATCCGAGTAGACCGCCAGAAGCTGCGCCTGGTCGTAGAGCATCTTCTCAAAGTGGGGAATGTGCCATTCCTCGTCCACAGAGTAGCGGTGGAAACCCTGAAATCAGACGAGATTTATTGTGTTTCTGCCTGTGATTCTACCTTTCCCACGTGGTCGTGGATTCCTCCTTGAGCCATCGCCTTCAAAGTGTGCTCCAACATGGCCTTGGCCATTTTCTTCTCATTTCCCGATGTGCTCCAATCCATAAATCCCAGCAGGAAGTTCAAATCCACTAATAATACATAACAAGATGAAAAGAAAGTCTTTACCAGCTTTGGGAAATTTGGGAGCGATTCCGAACCCTCCGTATGTTTTGTCGTAGGCCTTGGAGAGGTGCTGGAAGGCTCCGTTCACCGCTGTTTCCACCGGCGGCTGTTCTCCAGGAGCGTTGGCTTAAATTAGACCTTTAACCAAGTCAAGGGTACGGTAACTACCACGAGAGATGACTTTCATGACACTTCTGCCTTGGCTTCTCAACGATTCTGTATCCTCTCTCCACTAAAAAAACGATTTTGATGACATATGACTATTTTACTTTTTCGTCGACGACGGTGAGGATTGTGGCGAATCCGGGACGGCCGTGTTGGTCGAAAGGAGGGAAGTAGGTTCCTCCGAGGAAAGGCTCCAGTTCAGGAGTCAGAAACACACTCATCGGCCAGCCACCGCCACCAGTCGTCGCCTTAATTGATCCTTATTTTAGGTCTAAGAGTTTGCATACCTGCACAAAGGTCATGTAGAGCCTGTCCACATCGGGGCGCTCCTCTCGGTCAACCTAGATTCTTTAGTTGCACAAAGAAGAGTGCAGACACACCTTGATGGCAACGAATTTGTCGTTAAGGATTTTGGCGATGTCGTCGTTTTCGAAGGATTCTCTCTCCATCACGTGGCACCAGTGGCATGTGGAGTAGCCAACTGAAAAGTACGACTGCTTTATTATTGCTCAAATGAACTGCGACGACGCCGCTCCTAAACCATCGCTCCATTTCTCCGACAGTACACCTATGCTACAATTTTTTGCGGATTAATTGTCAACATCGCTGTTAATCAAACACGTGTCGGGAGTTACCACATTTCTTTAGGTCCTGAAGCGTGATATCACCTCAACGTTGGGAAACGAACATTAGATTTCACCTGACCCCTTAACAATTGCATTCTAGGCAATGAGAAATGCAACTTTTAAGGTGATGCATGGACGAGAGGTGATCGAACTAACCATAAAGCTTGATTTTGTTTTGTAATGGTATGAAAAGTCTAACATTACGCCTCTTCTGAAGTTGTGCCAGTTATTCGCAGATTCCATTTAAACTTTTGTTTAGCTCTTTATGACATAATTACTTAACTCTCTTCACAACTCTGTTCGCACTTGGTAGCAGGAAAATATGTTAGGTTCCGCAGAAGAAGTGCCGCGTTTGAGACAGCCATGTGAATTATTAGGCCCGCCGCAAACCAGACAATTTGGGGACGGATGGGTCCGTTTGGGAATTTTGAGGCGTACTTTTTTTTAAAAAGACATATTGTCATAAGAAAATTTGTATACGAATGTCAAATACCAAAAAACAAAAACAAAATGCAGGCACTGTTGAACGGCAATTTTGTTATTTTCCTACCGACCTGACAGAAAAATCGGACGGTTCTTGTCCTTGGCAACTTGGAAGGCCTCCTCTCCCCAGGGGAACCACTCGATCGGGTTGTGCTTGTGCTGCAGAAGGTACGGAGACTTCTCCTGCGCCAGTTTGTTTGTGAATTTAGCAGACGACGCCCTTCAGAATACTTTTCCATTTTATCTAACTATTACTCACATTCTTCTGCTGATTCTCCCGGCAAGTGCAGAGAGCATTCACTGTGGTATCCAAACTAAACCACTTTGGGATCTACTCTCTACTTCTCAGAGAGAAAACTGGATAAAATCCCGACAAAAAGAAGCACAATTTAAGCAAAAAGTGTTTATTCACTCGTCGAGGGGAGACTTCTCTGGCGGCGGTCCGCAGGGATTGATCATTCGGTTGAGCAGGTTGAAACGGGCGCGGGCGCGCGACTCGTTCTCAATGACGGCGATGTAGGAATTGAGACCGGGGTGGGAGGCCAAGGAGGCACGGGTGTCGCGATGTTGGTTGCACATCCAGTCGTGGCGATTCCAGTCGGCGTTCCCACAGCCGGTGAACTTGGAGTGGAGGTGCTCCAGCTGCGACAGCACGTACATACGCTCGCCCGGACCCGACATTGTGAGATCTGTAAGAAAGAAATTAAAAATGTGCATACAAAATGAAGAATAATATAAAAACTAAGAGTTCGCTAGAAAATAACGTGATTTAAATGATGGGAAAATGTTTCTTTTAATCGACAGTTTAACAGGGCTGGCAAATTTAAGGGGCGGCCCTTCCCGCTCCCGGAAAAATAATAAAAATGGGGGCAACTAGACTCGAACTTTCATTGCGTGCCGGCCTTTTGCCAGCATTTCGATGGGTGGAATAGTACCCATTATTTAAAAAATAAGTAATTAATGAAAAAACATTTCTGAATTCGCCCTGGTGGAAAACATATGTAGGAACGTTTTTAGTGCAAAATAAGGCTTAGGAGAAAATTTTTTGGGCTATGTGTGCGAAAAAATGGCTTAAAATTTCATTGACCGGGTAAGGTATAATATAACCGAAATTATTATTGTATATTGAATTTTAGGTGTGACGATAACAGGTTCTATGGAAAAATTTTGGACAACACTCATCCGTACGGTCCGAAGAACAACTATAAGCGCCAATGATAAAATAAAAGATATAATTCAAAACAAATAAAATTATAATAAATGCAGCAAAATAAAAAAGTACAGGCGAAACGATGGCACTCAAAAATGCGATGGCATCGAAATTTATATGGCATCTAAAGCCATCTAAATTTAAAGCACTACAGTAGAAAGCGCTTTTACCGTTTAACCTAAAATGTCAGTCGCAACTTACACCCCACGCACATTTACACACTGGAAATTCGAATTTGTTTTTCGAATTTTTTGTTTTGTTGTTTTTTGCTCCCTTTTTTGTGACTTTCCCTTTGTTATTTGTAGTTTTAACAAGTATATTTAGATGAGCGACAGAAATCGCGAATCAACCGACGGAGAGCTGAGCGACGGCAGTCAGAACGACAGCCCGAAGGTTCACAAAAGGCGACAGAAGGAAAGCGAACGTAAGTTTCGTTTTTCGGGAACCACCTCTATTTTATAATTTTAAGCGAAACGCGGGCGGATTGCGGATCGAATCTCTTTTACCAATCACTCGGACGACGAGGCTGGGGAGATGTTCACCGTGCAGCCGGGTGATTCGGTGGGCTACACTTCCTATTTTAACAGATTTTATGTTTAGAAGACTAAGAGCTATGAGAGGGACCGCAGGGAAAGGGAGAAACACTCTTCTAAGCACAGACATGGTAATTTGAATTTAGAAAGGGATTAATGATATTTTTAGAGCGGAAGGATGAGAGGAGAGAGCGCGACGGTGCTGATGAGCGACACAGGTCGAAGTACGACGACAGACATCGCAGACACGACGCCAAATACGAGGTGGATTTGACAAATTTCTGTGCAATTTATGTAATTTAGGACAAAAGAGGCTCCGGAGAGCGCGAGAAAGACAAAAACCGTGGGAAAGACCGTGGAAAGGAGAGAAAAGAGCGGGAGGAGAGAAAGGAAAGGGAGAAGGATCGGGAGAGGAAGGAGAAAAAGTCTCGGCTGGAGGGACGAGTGGACGGCGGAAGGAAACACAAGAGAAGTCCTAGGTCAGTTAAAACATTTGAATTTAAAAGAGTGGATTTAGCATTACGGAAGACAGTCCTGCTTCGAAGAGGGAGAAGAAGCCTTCGGAGAGCAAGGAGAAAAAGCCAGGTTTTTTTTTAAAATTATTATTTTGCTCTAATGATCATTGTTCTTAAAAGACGCCCGGCCCGCGGGCCGGGCCGAGAAAAGTGTCGGCCCGGTTTGTAAACTTGTCGAATGAAAAATTACTTAAATCGTTTTTTACGTCAAATGTTTTGAACCCCGCAAACACTTTCATAATACTTCTATTATTTTAAACTAATTTCAAGTTAGCAAAAATAAAGTGTCCCGACCGGGATCGAACCTTGGTCGTGTGGGTGACAGTTTGACTAGACGTGCCGAAGCGGGTAAAGAATTTTTTTCAAGTCGGCCCGGCCCGTGAGAACCATGCTAAAAGATAACTATTTCGCTCTAAAGATGGTCAGATTTTTCTTAAATTCATTAATTTCCCTGGCTTTTTTATTTCATTTGTAGAGCACAAAATACTTGCAAAGTTAGGTATTATTTACAAGGGCAGCCCCATACTCAAATAACTATATAATACAATTATATTTATGCTTATTTTTGTTTTAAGACTCGGACAGACTGATGTTTTCGACGAAGGACCGTCCAGCTAAAGCCATTGAAGTGCATGAGGTTGAACACACGCCGCCTTCGGAGAATCCTCTCATCGTCGACGAGTCTCTCGTCATTCGATCCGGTAAGCAAATATTTGTCTGTTGTAATTGCTAAAGTTTAATATTTAGACGCGATTACTTCGTTCACTTTGGATTCTGACGCAGGACCCAAAAAGTACTCCAAGTTTGACAGCAGTCCGGAGCACGACCCGGAAGACAACACGCCGATTCACAGTGATGGTGGGTTCATTTTTGCTAATTGGTTGTTTGAATCCAATTCAATTGGTTGTATTTCAGCCGAACTCCCTCACAGCGATGTGGAAGAGGATGAGGAGGTGGAGGAAGTAGTGGAAGACCCTGGATTCGATGTGGAAAACGCAGATTGGGAGGATCTAACCGATGAACAGAAGGCTTCTGTGAGTGATGTGGGGCTACTTTTTTATTTGTTTTTTTTAGCTGACTCCGGATTCGAAGAAACGACTGGAAGGAGACTGGCAAAAGAGGCTCATCGCCCAACTCCCTGTTTACTATCCAGGTTTGTGAATTTCTAGTCAAGAAATTTCTAGTCACAGATTCTGTAGTGGGAGTCGCGCCGAGCCTAATTTTCTATTTGGGGGGCTCGCGCCACATACCTTATTTGTATTGTGGGGGTCGCGCAACACAGACCCCACAGGTAGCTTGTTCATGCATGAAAGGGGATCAAAAACAAAATCAGCCACGAGGACACACAGTAAAAGGCGGGTACGTCGATTAACGAACCCTCCCGAGGTAGTCGTCTAACCTAGGAAAAACCAAATATTTCCTGGTAAGCGTAGCTGGATTGGAAGCGATTGAGGGGTTCCATCAGTAGGTCCCGTTATATCTGGGCGTAACTTACGTCGCGTTAGAGGTTTGTACCATACCTGGACACGTACTATTTGCGGTTCCTTGGTTTTGGGGGGTTGCTTATTGTGGGGGCCTTGTAAAAATGTTGGTTTTTGCCTTTCGGGGGTTCCCTTTCTTTGCGGGACCTTGCTTTTTTGATCCCCCCTCCGTACCGTGTCCGGGTATGGTTTGTACTACTTACGCCAATGGTTGTTAGGTTAAGAACCAAGGGTGGCTAAGGGCCGGCCCGCTCTCCAAAAAATCTCGGCCCGGCCCGCGGCCCGAGGTCAAACTTTCAAAAAGTTAGGGGGAAAAGTTTTACACTATCTATGCACTGTAAATGTGTCTCTAGCATAATAATTACACAAAACAATTAAGGCAAAAAAGTTTTGTCGACGGATGATCGAACTGCGGTAACTTCAAATTGCCAGTTCGACCTCTTAGCCACTCGGCCATGAAAAACATACAAAATTTATATAGGGTAGTTCGAATCCTCCTTCACACAGTATGTTTTGCACAATTAGAACTATGTTTTGCAACAAACAGAACTTAAAAATAATGACTTTGAAAAGAATTACATTTAAAAATAGATTTTCAAAAATAGTGGGGCCGGTCCCTTCCTCAGATTTTCTCGGCCCGGCCCTGGACCGGCCCTCTGATCAGCCACCCTTGGTCAGAACCATACATGAACAAGCCACCCGTGGGGTTCGTTTTGAGCGACCCCCAGATTGTACAGGTGTATGGCGCAAGTCCCCCAAAAGAGAATTCGCCTCGGCGCGACTCCCTCAACCGAATATCACAGTAAATGTTTTCCTAAAGTTACAACATAAGCAATAGGTTGTTGCGGGGCTACGGTAATTTCTGGGACTCCTTTTGAGGATGGAAGTGCGCAAGTTTTCTATGCTGATTATCGGGAGAATCTTCCATGGAACCTTGAATATATTTTAAATATCTTGTTTTCAGGAATCATGGGCTGTCGAAATGTGCAGGAATTCCACTGTGAAAATCGAATTGAGGAGGGAACCTACGGTGTCGTTTTTCGTGCAAAGGATAAGCGCACAGGTAATTTTTTGTTCTATGATTTGAATCAGACATCAGCTTTTCAGACGAAGTGGTCGCGTTGAAAAGGCTGAAGATGGAGAAGGAAAAGGACGGATTTCCCATCACTTCTCTTCGAGAAATCAACATGCTTCTGAAGGCTGGAAACCACCCGAACATCGTCAACGTAGGGTTCCGATTGGGAAAATTAATCATTTATCTTTTCAGGTGAAGGAAGTGGTGATTGGCAGCAATATGGACAAGATCTACGTGGCCATGGAATTCGTGGAACACGACTTGAAATCCTTGATGGAGACCATGAAGGCCCGGGGAAAATCCTTCACAGTTGGTCAGTTTGTGCTTAAGAAATGGGCGAATTTCCATTTTTAGGAGTTCAAAAGGGACTGATGCAGCAATTGTTGTCCGGTTTGAGGCACATGCACGACTTGTGGATCCTCCATAGGGATCTCAAATCCTCCAATCTTCTCCTCTCTCACAAGGGAATCCTTAAGGTACGTTTTTTCTCTCTATTTGATTCTTAATTTCTCTTTCTCTCCCTGTTCCTCTCTCATCGTTCTCACGAGAAGGGTCGGACCGAGAAAAGTATCGGCCCGGCCATTCGTTGTCAAGCTCCGCCAAAAGCGGCGTCAGGGGCGTCGTATTTTTAAGATTTCGACAAATTTGTAAAAAAAAAAAAAAAAAAAAGAGGCCCGTCCCATATTTTTCGAATTTTTAGATAATTGAGGGGGCTGTCGCAAAATGGACCCCCGCGGTAGGTTCCCCAAGTATGGGCCCGGCCCGGTTTGTAAACTTGTCAAATTAAAATTTCTTTTAACCGTTATTTTAGCTTACTTCAAAATTTTAATACCCGAAAACACTTCTATAATACTTCTATTATACAGTTAAACGAATTGTAAGTTAGCAAAATAAAGTGTCCCCACAGGGATCGAACCTTCATCGTGTGGGAGACAGTTTGACTAGGTCGTGCGACTAGACGGGCCGGGCCAAGACGGGCCGAGGATTTTGTTTTCCAAGTCGGGCCGGCCCGTTAGCGGGGTTCTCAAACAACGGGCCGGGCCAAGAGATTTTTTTGGGCGGCCCAGCCCGTTTTTGAAAATCAAAATTTTTTTTTGTATAAATCTGTACAATAATTTTTTAAACTCTTTTAAATACCGTAATAGTGTTTGTTACTAACATAAAAATCAATATTAGTTGTACAAAAAAGAATGTCACCGACCGGGATCGAACCCTGGTCGTGTGGGTGGCAACCTGACTGGGTGGTCCAAGGTAAACGTGCCGGGCCGACCAAAATTTTGAAAATGGCTCGGCCCTTTGCGGCGGCCCCCTTCTGTAACAAAATTGGACGAACACCGCTTTTGGTGGAGCTTGACAATGTATGCGTTAGAACTACTACTCTCTCTCTCTCTCTCTCTCTCTCTCTCTCTCTCTCTCTCTCTCTTGCTTTCTCTCTCTCTTGCTTTCTCTTTCTCTCATTTACCCAACTTCTCCCTTCCAGATCGCCGATTTCGGGCTGGCCCGTGAGTTCGGTGCTCCTCTGAAGCCGTACACTCAAATAGTCGTCACCCTCTGGTACCGTGCTCCTGAACTTCTTCTCGGGACCAAGGTTTGCCAAATCCTTTATCTCCTAATGCCCCCATTTTAGCTCTACTCCACCCCAATCGACTGCTGGTCCGTAGGCTGTTTGATGGGCGAATTCGTGCTTCAGAAGCCTCTGTTCCCTGGCAGAAGTGAGATCGACGAGATCTCAAAGATCTTCCTTGAACTGGGAACGCCGAACGAGAATCTGTGGCCGGGATACGAAGATCTGCCGTTGGTGCAGGAGCTGAAAAAGACGGCTCTCCCGCAATACCCTCATAACCAACTGAGGAAAAAGTTCCCGGCTCATCTGATGAAGGACACGGGCTTCCAGCTGCTCAACGCTTTCCTCCGCTACGACCCGGAGAGGAGGATCAGCTGTGCAGAGGCACTCGAACACGAGTGGTTCAGGTCAGTTTTTGAAGGAATTTTGTTAAAGTACCATCAGAAAACGTTTCTAACGCATCTCTATAGCTGTCGCCAAATGAGCATCGGCTACTAAAAGCCGCTTTTTTCTGCATCTGCGCGGCTCGCATACTATATCCGCCTGTGTATCGCACGACTGCTGCATTAAGGCCGTTTCCGGCAGGATGCTCGTTTGGCGACAGGGGGGAGTAAGTACCAAAATATACAATCATGTCAAAATAAAGGGCCGGCACCGGTTGGACCTAGAAATTTTTAGAGTGGACGGCCCGTGATTTTTGATAATCAGCCATGTGCTAAACATTGCTTTTTCAAACTTTTATTACAAAGGCCGGGTGTGCTGAGGGGCATAGTAACGTCATTTTAGTCCCTACTGACACCCAGTTGGTATGAATTACGGTTGACTACCCACAAAGTACCGTATTTATTACACCCGGGCCGACCGGACCGGGCCGTTCCAAAAAATCCCTCGACCCGGCCCGTCATTTGAGAGACCCGCCTGGGGGAAGTAAATACCTTGTTCCCGGCCCTTAGTCATTATTGTCTGTATATAGGGAAAGGCGGATGTGGTCATGATAAAGTTTTGTTTCGTAAAGTAACTGACGGTCCCTGTGATTCAAAAAATTGAGTTAAACGCAAGCTTCAATCTATTTTTCCAGAGAGGAGCCGAGACCGACGCCCCCGGAGATGTTCCCCACTTTCCGCGCGAAGAGTGAACTGAACAAGGCTCCGCCCCCTTCGAACAGACCTCAGCAACAGAAACCGGATGTTGTCGTGGTTGGTTTAACAGAAGATTACTGATTAGTTATTTATCGGTTCAGAATGCACAAACGGCTAAGCTCATGGCGGAATTCAACGTGCGCCCGGAGAAGATGCGAAACACCACTTTCTCCCTCAAGTTTGGACAATTCTGATGTGTACATTGTGGATCCATTTTGTTTGTTATTACACAGTTCTAGAAATGCTTGTTTATTTGGGGGGGGGGGAAGAAACTGGATATTTAAAAAAATCTTAATCGAGTTCGATCACAGGGCGGGCACTGCTGACGAGGGCGTTCCACTCGGCATCTGTCAGAGTCATCTTGACGAGATGTTTCACGGCGGCCACGTAGTCTGGAGTGAAGAGACCCAGCATTGTGTAGTACGCACTCTCTGGAGTACTACTGTTCGCACGCACCTGCAATCGATTGTGAATAAATTCGGAATTCTGTTAAAGCATTCCTGATGGAGAAATAAGGGATGACTCTGCTATTTATAACAGTTCGATGATCCCTTTATGGTATATTATATGAAATACGAATTCAGGACCAGGGCCGGCCCGCACTGTAAAAATTCGTGCCAGGCCGGCTCTTCAATTTACCCCACTTTCGTACTGGTTTTTTGAAACCGGCCCGGCCCTTAAATCCAGCCCTGTTTTCGACAAATACCCACGTGTTTACTCGCCTAGGGGTTGTATATTTCCAGGTTTCCCCAGGTTAAGGGTGAAAATCACTACGAAGTTCCAATTGTTGCGGGTAGTTAGGGACTAGTTTTGTTATATCCGGTTATAAGCTCCCCAAGAGTTCCAAAGTAAAAGGTGGTCTCCCAATTTTGAGGCCAAAAGGTTAAGGGTGGACACGTCATTTGCCAGACCCTCCTGGTCTACTCATTTGAATAAATGAACATAGAGAATCATTCTCCAGAAAAGCGCCGTGATAACCGGTTGTTTACCTGAAAGTCACAGAGAAAGTATTTGGGCCGACCAATATACTCGAAAACCTTTCACACGCCGTTAGATTTTTCCACTCTTCCTTAACGTTATTTCTCAGTCTGTCTCTGTCTCTGTTTTTGTCTCAGTCTCTCTCTCCTCCCCTTCGTCAGAAACAGTATAATCTCCCAACGCATTGCCTACCTTCTCCACCCCTGGTGTAATGGCGTATGCAACCACATGTCGAGCTCTCTTGAGAACTGTGACTGCCGCGTTGTCTCCCCCCAGCTGTACAGTAAGGCCATCTACAACAGCAGCCACTTTCAATGCCTGTTCTTGATTAAGTTTTCCCTTAACGTAGATATCGACATCTGGAATAGGAAAAGTTTGCCAGACAAGCGAAAATGAGACCATCTATAATGTCTTCTGTCGTTTTACCTTGATGAATTCCAAGAGCAGCAATATCGATGGACTAGAAAATGTTTTAAATGTGGTGATCCTTTTCGGAAGTTCAACTGCTCTCTCTCTCTCTCTCTCTCTCTCTCTCTCTCTCTCTCTCTCTCTCTCTCTCTCTCTCAACCAACCCTTGAAACTTGTTCCGGTGTGAAAAACGCAGTCACATAGTCATGGAATCGTCGTAAAAGGTCAAGTTTGGGTCCTGTGGGTAAAGAAACCCCGATGGCTAGTGGCACCAGAAGCAGGAAAAGAGACGTACGAAGCATGTGGAGATCCTCTCCCCTCTGCCTCCCGTCGCCCTTTTGTAGTGGAGACCAAGGGCGCGGAAAAGCGCCTTTGAATTGGCATTCAATCTCGCGCCCTCTCGGCAGGGACTCGTCCGATTATGTCTAATACGAACACAGCTGACTGTCACCAGAGCTGGCACCGGGGTCAAGGAAAAGCCTTTGTGTCGACTTTTTAAGAGACTCTGATTCAAATATCCATTTAGGCTCAACCTTCTCTCAGCTAGTAGGCAAGTGTATTCGCTGTTTATAATCCCAAACGGGACGAACTGCTTCCGACGTAAAATGAATATGTGGAAATAGAGGTTTTTTTTTAATTCTTTAATTCCGTTTCAACTGTGGAGACTATTTGAATGACATTTGGCTGGAAAGAAGGAACTCTTTGAGGGGTTTCAGAATTTGTTTTCAGACGAGCAACTGGCAAAATGTACAGCTTGTTTTATTTTTACTCCAATTCTCCGGACTATTCTTCAAAAACTGATTTCCAAAATGCAACGGAGTCGACAGAGTAAGCCCTATGCCGTTCGGGGTAGCGTCACTTTGCTTGGACTATTCCCGGAGGTTCCCCTTCTAGGGAGGGCCCTTTCGGCCTCGGGTCCAGGGACTTTCGCTCACAGAAACGGCCACGAGGGCCGGTGGGTCGCTGCGAGTGCTATCCTTGCCGTCTCCGCGCGCGGACGGCTGGCGGACGCTTAAATAACCCCGTGCACTGGTGTTGCCGATCTCGTACGGGTGCGCGTGACAGGCGGCGATGGCGAAAGACGCCACGGGGACTACCTCTGCCTATTCGACCTAGTCGCATCGATTGATGCATAACATTTCTGCCAATCTGGAATAAATTAAAATAGCCAGCATAATAATAATTATTATTTTGTAAAAAGCATAGGTAAGCGCAGACTCTGCAGATGATTAGGTTTAAAGTGAGATAGACTTCAACAAAAAAAAGCTTTACAATAAGCAGACCACTAATTCTCCACCTGGATGGCTCAAAATCTGATCGCAGAAAAACATCGAGGCAATCCTTGCACTTATTTTACTCTTTGATACCATCTAAAAACATGAAAAACAGTAAGTGAAGTCTAAAACTTTATCTTATATCACAAACAACGAATTAAGATCATTACGTGCATTGTGGGGAGGAATGGGAAAACAAGGGTCGGGAACAGAAGAAATGGGCGGAACTTCGATGCCTCTACTTGTCAACAGCAACGGGGGAGTCAGACTCCTCGGCCTCACCGGAGGTGTCGTCTCCGTCGGAGGCTCCCGGCACCCAGAGACCGGACTTGATGCAACGATCAAAGTGGTAGGCAAACACCTTCAATTACTTATTTATCAAAGGTAAAATACACAGCCAAACCTCCTTGTCCATGTTCTCAGCAACCGTCTGCAGCTTGCCGATGTTCTGGGATTCGAAGCACTGGCGCATCTCCTCCGGGAGAGCCTCAAAAACCTCCTGAGGGTCCAACTTTCCAGGAGCCATGGCGATCCTCTTCTCCTAAAAATATTTAAATTAAAACAAAGTAAAACTGTACGCACCCTCTCCTCCGCCTCGTACTCAGCCATCGCAGCCTCCCTCTTCTGCTTGGCGCGGATGCGAAGACGGTCCTGGAAGGCGTTGACTTCGTCGCGGTACAGCTTCAGGTACTGCTCATCGGCCTTGGCGAACCTGAACATTATTGTAAATATTTTAATTATACAAACAAACTTGTTGAAGAAGGCCTTGATGACGCTGGTGTTGGTGGCGACGGCGTTGAGCGACTTGGCGAGCTCCAACAGGTACTGAATGATGATGCACTGCTGAGCCATGACCTGCATCTCCTCGTCCTTGTTTCCCTCGATGGCCAGATTGAGAGCTTCGATGGTGAGGTAGTTGGCAGAGTACTCGCTGGCCAGATGGGGGTGCTGCAGAACAAACTCCTCGGTGATCTTGAGTCCGCCGGTCAAGTGACCGTACGTCTGCAGGAGAGTCTCGTTCTTGTCGAAGAAATCAGACATGCGCTTCGAGTCCTCCTCCTCATCGACCTTGGGAGGCGCAGCCTTCTTCTCGGTGACCTTGTTGATGCGAGAGGAACTGAACGCCTCGTGGCCGATGGTGTCCACGTTCCACGGAGCCAGACGTTCCTGCTCCTAAAAACGATTTCTCTTTTAAATACACTTAAATTAAAATAGAATTGTAAACGTACCTCGAGCTCCCTCTCCTTCTGCAGGAACTTCTCCTCCTGTTCCTTCAGGTCGGCGATCTCCTTTTCGACCTTTTTCTTTTCATCCAAGGAGGCATTGCTCAGCTTGTCCTCCAACTCCTTCATCTTCGAAGAGGTCACTGTCCTGCTCTTCTCCAGTTCGTCCTTCTGCTGCTTCGCCTCCGCCATTCTCTCCAAGCGAGCCTGGTGACGCCACCTGAAAAAAATATCGCGTTTAATAGCTTAACCGACTTGTAGCAAACATGTCACAACAGAAATGTATTCTCGTTAACGCTGAATTATAAATACAAAGGAAAAGAACCAACCTGAAGAGGGAGGGAGTGTCGATGTTGGGGTGCGTGTCATCCTCATCGTCGGACACCTCGATCTTCTTCCATTTTGAGTAGTCGATGGGCATTTTCGCTGAAAGAAAGTCGATAAAAATGACAAAGTGAATAAAAATAATCACATAAAGAGAACAAATCGAAACAGTAAGCGAATTTAAGACTGGAGCATTTCAACGCGGTGGTGAGAAATCAAACAGATTCACCACAAAAGGTTGCATTTAAGGAGGATATTTTTTCTAGAAATTCTCAAGGCAGAGATTCGTTATTTTCGGGAAAGTACTTTATGAAAGTTACAAATAAGGTTTAAACAATGAATAAAAACGCAATAGACCGTTGGTTAGAAAGGCGTCGCGGGTCAGAGCCACTTTTTAACGCCAAGTTAAAAATCGAAAGCAAATGGGTATTGAGAAATAGGTGAGTAATCACAGAATGTCCAAGGGAAGAAGACAAAGTGCCAAATACAAGCCGAAATGGGGCATTTTAAGACGCAGAATTGCATTCTAATCAATTTTATCATTCGCTGAGTGCCTTCTGAAGCCAACAACATCCGCTAATCTGCCTTATTAGCATGCTATTGATTTCTCGAAGGTTCGTGTCGAATAAGAACATGGTCTAATGGGTGGAGTCGGTGGCTTTGGCCAACGTCGTTGCGGGACCGATTTACTGTGTTGTAAATAGGCATGCTTTTCAGGGCGGAGACTTTGTCACCCGCTTAATCGTGTCGGGATTATTAGCACAATTGGCGGGAGCAGGGCTCCGTAAATCATTCCGTTGCCTTGTCCCACTTTTCTCCGCGTGCCTGCCATTCTCGCTTTCGGATTGTGGCTGCGTCGTCCTATTTTTTGCTGATAAATGCTGATTAATAGTGTTTTGCTGCATATTTATCATATTATTTGTAAAACAATAGTTGAAAGTGTTATTATAGCTGCCGTTTTAAGAATTGACTGTTCTCTCCTTCAACCCATTGAATTTCATCTGTTTTCAATAATTCGGAATGCAAAGTTTGTATCTGAATAGCGCCCTACTTGTTTAAGATGTGAGATATCAACGTAGCTTTCGTCCAACTTGTCTGAACAAGTTTAATGAAAAAGCACTTATTTCACTTCCGCCGCTGCAATCACAGTCGTGGTTTTTTCCTGATTGCCACGTTCTTCCAATTTTTCTTGCTATATTATATACCACCTACTTTCCAGGAAAGATGGCATTCCTCCTCTCCAAACTGATGAGGAACATCGTCATCCTGTACATCCTGTTCAGTGGTGTGCAGTGGGGTTTGAAGGCCAAAACCTATACCATCTCGCCCAAGGAATTCAAGAATATTGCCTCCAAAGCTCAGGGTAAGCATTAAAATCGCTTGTGTTGACGAAAGCTTTAGGTGGAACTATCCAGTCTGCCGTCACCCGTATCGGCACCGACTTGAAGCGCCTCTACGGCCCCGCTGTGGCTACCGAAACTCAGTGGACTTCTCTCTCGCTCGGAGGCCACAGCCTTCGCGCTTTCTTCCTCCATGCCTCTTTGACCGAATACGTCGCTGTCTTCGGAGCTCCCTTCGCCAGCACTGGAAGGATTGGTTCGTTTCAATTTCTATTTCCTTCAGTCTTTTTGTGTTCAGGTCTTCACTGGTCCAACTCCACATGCACCGTTCTTTCTGGAGTTGTCACCCGTTCCGTTGATTCGCCCGTTGCCGTCAGCGCCAAGGAATCCTTCAGCGTCGGTTGGTAACATTTGCTTTTATTGTTTAACTTTAGTCCAAGTTCAAGAAATTAAGCAATTAAAGGCTTGCGTACAAATTCTTTCTGTCATTATTCCTTTGCTGCCCCAGTCCTGAGGTACCCAGACCTTTAAATTGACATAATTCTTATTCGTGGAAATACATTTTCGTCCCCTGTAGCTTGTATTCAGGAGGAAACTTCCGCCACGGCCAGTTCGAATCTGCCATCTACTCCCTCGGAGATGAGACCTACGTCGCTTGCTACGGTATTTCTATCGCCATTTCCTGCCTTATTTCTGTTTTCAGGTCGTGGAGTGATCCCCGTCTCTGGTGTCTGGGCCTTCACTGGTGCCCTTGCTCACGGCGAGCCTCTGAACCTGCTCCACGTTTTCTACGCCTACGGCCAGTCTGCCTTCAACAACCTCTCGCTGGCCGCCATGAAGACCTTCGACTACTACAAGAACAAGGCCACCGGAGGCAAGACCGAGCTCTAATTCCCCACACCTCTTCAATGTACGGTTTAGTTTTACTTTGAGCGAATTTTAAGCTTATTTATTACCTTAGCCATACTCCCGTGTGTTGTGCATGCATCTCGTCGATTCCACGTGTTATTATTTTATTCCGCAGTGTTATTTGACATAATACAACGTTTATTTATTCACTGGTATCAGCAGCAACAACAGAAAACGAAAGAAACCCGGAGCATTGAGGGATATAAGGGGAATTATGTACATTCACTGACAGGGTTACTTGTACTTGTACATTTTCACACTGTTCGTGGTGTGGTCTACCACGAAGCACTGGCCGAAACGACTTCCGGTGCCCATGAATATACCACAGGGGCTTCGAAGAGGAGTTCCCTTGGAGTCCATCCAAAAGCCGAAAGAGCCCTTGTAACGGGAGACCTGAAACAGTAATATAGTTAAGATTGGACAAATAGATTCACCGCTAGCATGGTCCTGTTGTTCTTCAAGCTCACGATTCCTGAGATTATGAGACCCGTCTCTGGACAAACTGCACACGTCCGAGCCATTATGCGACCCCTGAAGACGAAATAATTTATATTTGGTTGCCAACGAAAGACCGCCGCGGTCTTTCTCATTCGTTCAGACACTTCGTGGGTGGTTCTCTCTCTCTCTCTCTCTCTCTCTCTCTCTCTCTCTCTCTCTCGCTCTCTCTGTATCACTCATTCATTTACAATCTCTATCTGTCCCGTTATCTTTCTTTATTTATTGTTCAATCTAGGGTGATCGTCAAATTTAACACAAATAATGTGTCCAATATATTAATTCTCCGGCAAGTTTCCTGACCGAAAAGTGTTGAAATTTCTCCTATGTAAGCGACAATTCCCACAAAAGCTTGCAGTACGCAAAATAACTGACGTGAGTATTTTGGACTTTTTTATATCGTGAAAATAAACGAAATTAAAATCTCAGCCCCCAATTCTTGGGTATTTCGTTTAATTTGGGGTCTATCAAGGCTAAGCCTCAGGGACCTAGCGTCAATCTAGGCAAAGCC
The DNA here is from genome assembly GCA_964057215.1 of Oscheius myriophilus. Taxonomy (NCBI): domain Eukaryota; kingdom Metazoa; phylum Nematoda; class Chromadorea; order Rhabditida; family Rhabditidae; genus Oscheius; species Oscheius myriophilus. Next base: position 10,917,809 of record OZ059903.1, on the reverse strand, counting down.
TGCTTCGGACAATCCCTTATAATAAAACGCTATGGTCTCTGTGTGTGTGTCTGAAGTGGATCAGCGGAGGTTCACGCGTTCATTTCCCCCCGAGGGGAGGGTGAGATCGGCCGGAGGCCGAGCTTTACGTGCTTCACGCCAATTTCACGGCCGAAGACCGATAATCAGTGGCCGTAGACCATGAATGGTTGCGGCCGCAGGCCGCCTAACTGATAATATTTTTAAAATCTGGATCCTGTCATTTTCGTAAAACCCGGGGAAAACCTTCGAAGAAAAAATCGGGGTGCCGGAGAAAAAGTCGCGGAGAAAACGTCGGTGAACCGTTTGACATTGGGTTTCGCTCTACGTTTCCTCTTTCTATATGATCTAATCGCAAGCGGTTTTTGGGAGTTTCAACAAATACAGATGTTCCATTCTTCAAAGGGTAGAGGTGTATAGACAAAGAGTTCCGCTCTAACTCTTCCTTCTCTGTCACACTATTGCCCTCTCCCTATTGTAATTTTTCTTACTTGTGATCAGGCGGTGCCAGTTCGATGTCTCTTTGGAATCGCCCTGCCCCATCGAAGAGCATAAGGCCGTGCGACGTAGCCACGAGGATGTCGTCGTCAAGACCAGCGTTGACGGCGGTGATTGTGACGTCCTTCGCCCGGAAGGAGAAGAGCGGCAGGAGATTCGCATCGAAGACGAACACCTGCAAAGGAAGGAGATGGACCTCTTAGAAACATTGATACCGCGGGAGATGGATTATCCTTTCGGGACCAGACGGAGGAAAGGATAAACATACTAATGCGAAACAGCCGAAAGAGATGGGGACCACATTTTAGTTCTATTCACAGAGGGTTCGAATTGTTCATTTCTAACGATTAAAGGTTTCGCGGCGATGACCGAGATGTGTAAAAGAGTAAAAGAGAGAGAGAGAGAGAGAGAGAGAGAGAGAGAGAGAGAGAGAGAGAGAGAGTATGTACTCACCTTGTCCGTATCCGCAATCAAAAACCGTCCCCTCCTATCGAGGGCCAGATCTATGGGTTGTGTGAGTTCTGAGAACGTAACGGCCTGTATCTCCTTCCCCTGGCCGTCTATCTTCGTAATGGTTTTTGTCCTCCAATTGAGCACGGCTATCTCCGACTTCGGAAGAAGCACCATACCCACAGCCGACCCTCCTTCAAGACAAGGAGAACGGATGTCAGAGATCACGTCACCTGATGACTTCACAACTCGGACTGAAAATGTGGGGTGGTTTTTGGTTTCATATGAAACTCACTTCTGTCGTTTCCAGTGTCCAATACGTAGAAAGTGTTGTCTCCTTCGATCGCGAACTTTGTGGGTTGGGACATTTCCACTCCCAGTTTCCATCTGGCAGTGTGATGGGAGGAGACATTCACTTTGTACGGACTGTTCTTAATCGCACGACCGAAGATGTCAACGGAGATCGTGTATTCGCCAGGCTCCGGGGCTCTAAAATCTCACTTTTAATAACCATCTGTTGAAGCTTTTGAAGTCTTAGAATTTGCCACACACACCCGTACCTGAATGTGAGTTCGTAGGTGCCATCGTTGAGATCATTGACAGAGATTCCACAGTCGATTCCAGACGCAGAAGTGAGCTTTACGTCGAGGGGATCTCCTCCAACATTCCTCTGCCGGCCGTTTAGATCAAAGGTCCTGCAACGAATTGTCAGATAACTGGTCATCGATTGTTGTTGTTCAGAGTGACGGCCGCCGAGTGATTCAATTGGCAACTGCCCAATTCAGCCGCCTCACTACGTTTAGGGAAAGGGGGCAGAAAGCCTCATTAGAACATACCTCACGATGAGTTTAGTCTCAGTGTGAGTGGAGGGCTTATCCGTGTCTTCGATCACAGTCGCTCCAGGGAAAGTGGTTGAAGCGTACACAGTTCCGAAATCATTCAGATTTCTTTGAACTCCTGAATGTGCCAATGTTATGCTGTGAGAAAGAGGGTTAAAACCTAGGATCAGTTGGCTGGCGTTTGTATTCAGACGGAGGAAGGCGTTTTCACGGGGCTGCATTATCTGCGAATCGAGGGAGCCCTCAAGTGATTTGAGGTTTCTGGGCATTGCGCGGACATCCATTTGGCAGGTGGCCAGTTCCTGAAAATGAAGATGAGAGAGAGAGAGGGAGAGAGAGAGAGAGAGAGAAAGAGAGAGGGAGAGAGAGAGAGAGAGAGAGAAAGCTAGAGAGCAAACCCCACCTTTTCCAACTTCTTCTTTTCGTCCGAAATAATCTCAATTTGGTCTTTCAAGACCTTCCTCTTCTCGTCTCGTCGTTGTCGAACGCCCTCGATTAATTCCCGTCGGCGGATTTCCACAAGATTGGAGACTTCCTAAAAACACTTTCGTTTCCAACAATAAAACATAAAATAAAGAAAATTTTTGAATGTTCTTATGTGATGTTCTGAGCGAGCTAACTCCCGGGGATCGCGGAGAATGAGAAATTGGGGATCAGCTGAGTAATTGGAAAAGCCAAAGGAGAGAAACAGGAGAAAAGAGAAGTGAGAGTAAGAATGAGGGATAGAAAAAAGGGTAAAGACATAAAAGTTTGGGTGTGTATGTATGTGTAGGTGCGTGTGCGTGTGTGTGTGTGTTTCTGATCGTGTGTGTGTGGAGAGAGAGAGAGAGAATGAGTGAGCATGCAGGTGAGAGACGAATGGAACCGAAACCGATTTTCTAAATGGAATAACAGAATTGAAAATTTTTCCAAATTCTCGGCTGACCGTGCGTTGTTTTGAGGGTTAGGCTGACAGAAAATGAGAATCATTGCGAAATAGGAGTTGGGGCTGGGAAAACTAAGTTATAAGGACGGAAATACTTTCAAGCAGTGTGATTTTAAAAAGAAACATCTGCTCCCCTTTGGATGGGTGTTTTTGAAGAAGAGGGGATCGATTGAGCACTTGCGGGGAACGGTTGAATCAGCCGATAATCGAACGCCGTGTCCTTTGAAGTCAACACTCCGCCTAGCTCGCAATTGGCTCTCCACCGCCGTTCCGGTTCCGCTAATTCCCTTTTCCCACGAGTTTTTCGGAAATCACGGGTTTTTCTAGAAACAGCCAGATGTTTCTGGGAAATTTCATAAAAGAACGTGGTCTTTTAGGGGAAAAGGGAATGAGAGGGGAGTTTTGGGGAGCGAGATGGAAAACAAGGTCGTCGATCGATGGCAACCGACCTGCATGGCGGCGTTGATCTGGTCGACGATTCTGTCCACGTTCCTGTCCAGTTGGGCGATTTCGTCCGAAACGGCAACCTGAGCCTGGTCCAGCGCTCGAAGGCGGCCCTAAATGAATTATGAAACGGCAGTTAAGAAAACAAATGTAGTTTTAAACATGTTCAGGTGCCAAAAACGAGTATAAAAAACATAAGATTTGAATTTACGCGTGGCGGAAGGGTTCCAAACAAAGGGTATCAGTAGTCTTATCAACGCTTGAAATTGTAATCTTTGGAAGCAATAATAGTTTTTTTCTGGTTTCTTAAAAAGGAATATTTCCAGACTGAAAATGAGCAGCAAATCGTGCTTTATAATTTGAAATGATTTCCCTCATTCCTGCTCGCGAAAAACAAAAGTAGTTAAGTGAATATCAACTCTTACATTCAATTTGAAAGTGGAAAGACACGTAAAAGTTTTCTTCATTTTGATTTTTAGTGCTTGTTTATGATACTTGGCTTACCTTGGCTCTGTGAACTACGATCTCCGACATCCGCTTGAGTGCAATCGCAAACGGAATCACAGTGTGCTGGTTGCATTTCTTGCTGAAAAATATCTTTTGAGAAGACGCGTTTCCTGATGGCATATACTCAGAATAGTAGAGATTACAATTCTAGAGTACTAATGAATGTCAGATATTAACGACTTGAAAATATTTCTTGGAACCCTAGAATCGTTGAGTATCCTTAGACTCTCTTGAATCATTTGCGAATGTTGAACTTGATTTATTGAATTAGCTTTTTTGAAATTTATTGAACTGGAATCAACCAGGAACTTTGAACTATCCAAGAGATATTCAGAGATTCGACAGATCCAAGAGTATGACCGCATTCACGGTGGCCCAGGAACCTCAGAATAATACGAATACTAGAAATTCTAGGGAACTTTTGAACATTTGAATGTTCCGGGAACCCCAGAACTTCATGGAAGCTAAAACTGTCATTCAACCCCAAAAGGGAAAGAAAACATCTGTTTCTTTGCCGTTTCATTGCCAACAAGCTGTGCTGTTCATGCTTTCAATCTTTAGTGTACAGGTTAAGAAGCAGAAAAACCTATTCACAATTTATAGCAGTCCATTTTAGCGGTTTCGTTCGATGTTCTTAGGCGTTACTCACTTCGCTTGAGAAGAAATGCAGTGTTGGCAGAAGACGAGGTCGCAGCACTCGCAGTACAAGAGCTGATCCTGTGGATGTTGAGAGCAAGAGGGCACCACGTCTTTGCGTTGTTTCTGAATTCCGTGTTTCTGAAGCCTCAATTCCTTTTACCTGCATGACGTCCAACAACTGGTTAATAAGAAAGGCGGCCGGCAGAGAAATCACTCCTCCTGAGGGCAGAGTGGTGTCCTCTCTACACATCGGACAACGCAGAGTGAGGCCATCGTTCTGAAAAAAGTCACAATATTTGCCGTGAATCAGCTGACTTTGAATCAGAGTTTCAGTTGTTTTGGCTGTACCGGCAGTGGCTGCTTCGGCCGCCTGTCGGTCAACAAAAGGCCTGTCCTACCCAAACAGGCACACCCAGATGTCAGCCGATATTCAAATCTTAGCAAACATTCGTTTATTATGCAGTTTTTGTTTGAACGTTGTCTGAACAACATCTGACCGTGTTTAAACATACTCGACACGTAAACCACACTCCCACAAAAGGATTATCTGTATACTTTTTGAACATACATTTACCCATTTTTTGCATATAATGGGGAATAGACAAATTGGCTTATATAAACTACATAAGAAAACATACACAATTTATCAATGCGATGTCAAACTAAAAGTTTCCTTAAGGAATTTTAACAATGCCTTTTAGACAAAAAGACAACTTTAGAAGGGAAGGACAGCGTGAAAAAACTGGAATTGAAAAATAAGTAGATCTAAATCTCATAATTCAGAAAAGTGTCCCACTTTTCTTTTGCAGCAAAGCGAACAAAATGAGGAGCTCCTTGATATCATTTGAATAGCGTGCCACTCTGGGTCTCGCGATTTCCCGCGCTCTCTCACCTTTCTATATCGTGTAAACCTAAACATTTTGCATTATACAATCATGTACACCTTGGAAACTCAATTTTACGAGGTCCTACCCCTTCAAAGGTTGAAAATGAACAGTATTAAGTTGAAATTGGATTCGTTTTCCCAGCACTGCCCCCGGAAATGGTTGTTCCTAAAGTTCCGACCAGAACTCTTTTCTTATCATACTAACGTGAGAATTGTTCCTGATGAATTATAAAACGAACCAAAGTTTTCAAAAAAGTAGATTGTAAAATGTACCTGCGGAAGGGCTGCTATTTGTTGAAGACAGGAGAGACAAACAGAGTGCGAGCAGGGGAGCAGCTTAGCCTTGCGCTGGCCCTGAAACGATTAACACTTGAACATGGACACAAAACAGCCATTCCGGAAGGACACGACTGGTGACAGTCGGCTGACGCAACCCTTGGCGCCAGCTGGGCCAATATTACGCCCAGAGCCTACGGCATACAATGGGAAACCATATGATGGGAAAAGAGATGCATTTGAGAATAAGGAGAAATCTCCTCAGAGATGCAATTGAATTTATGAATTAAAAATTGGACATTGGTATAGTGGGAGCGTTGCAAGTTCTGGCGATAAGATGATGGTCAAGGCAAACATTCCTATCTCTGTGTTATTGAGACTCTCTCCCCCCTCTCTCTCTCTCTCTCTCTCTCTCTCTCTCTTTCTCTCTCTCACGTATTCTCATTTTCTCTGTCTCTCTGTCTCTAAGTTTCTCTGTCTCTCTGTCTCTATCTATCTGTTTCTCTCATTCCAACTTCTCCTACTCTGCTGACTTTTCTCAACCACCAAAATTAACTTTCCAGACAATAAATTAGCCCCATTGAGTCCTTCGCTTCCGCGTCTGGCTCCCAGGCGGCGGTCGTAAAGGACCAGGTGGGACTATTAATCAGAGTGAGAGGTGAGGTGGTGGCTGACGCATAATTCAGGCGACACTTTGCATTGCGACGGCTGAATCGATGCAACAAGTGTCTACTAATTACGCCGCACCCAATCTCCTTATAACGCACTTCGGAACTACTACGGCAGGCTGAGGGCCTTTTGCAGATACCCCTTGGATCGTAGTTCTATGAATAAAAGTTCGCGAGGTCTTCACAGAACTGGTTCTAGACACTTCAAATTACCTGATCGTACAAAAGAAAGCACGTTGAGCATGTGAGGAAAGACTCGCTGAACTCGTCGAGGTTGATGTTGACCGTCTCGACCAAGGTCGATGTGGTTCCCTGCCGCAACGAGGTGGCCATGGCACCCCAACCACGCCCCTGAAAGAGAGGAATTGGCGGGATTTCGACAAAGAGACATAGGAATAGTTGAAAGAGGGTAAGAAAGAGGAGAGGGAGGGGAAGAGAGACTGTGGGGCGCGGAAGGGAGCGAAAGAAGAGCAAAACACAAATGAAGTAGAAACAAGGCAAAAGGATGTATAATTGAAGCTACACATTCGTCGATGTTCTGTATTTTGGCCTATGCAGAGGGGCAAAGAAAGGGATCTCCGGCGGATATCAGTTGGCGCCTTGTCCGTTGGTTTTGAGTGCTATTCGGGCATATGCCGAATCTTTACGGGTGCGAGGACAAATGTTGCCCAGGTGCAGATTGGGCAGGCTCAAAGGGCTATCTGTAGATCTTATGATCTCTATCAAGATCATACGTGGGAATATCTCCAACTTCCTCTAAATTTAAACTCCAGCTGAAGTTCAGAGTGGATAATGAGGGACAACGCGCGGTGTCGGATGACGGCTTTTGACTGGCACACAACAAATGATCGATTCCGCGAGCTGTGTGCTCTCCGCCAGGTAGTCTGTACTCTCACAAACAACGGATTTACTCTATTATTCAACGGGGGAGGCAGGATTTTCGTAAAAACGACATATAATACGGCAAAGGTTGACTCCGAAAGGTTGTCCCGTGAAAGATTGTACCTCACTCGAAAGACTAGCTTCAATCTAATCAAAAGTCACCGCAAAATTTAGATTCTCCGAAAAAGACTGAATCCTAAACGAATCGGGCGACTGTTTAATAAATTAGCCGTGGCTAATCGGGGTGTGGCGCTGGTTCGTTACGGGAAAATCGCATCTTTCCGCCTGAAAGCGTCTTCGGAATCAGCCTGAGATCTACGACAAGCGGAGGTTCAAAGGACCAGCCGCTAATGAATTCACGACTTGCACTTGACATGGAAATAAACGCAGCCATTTACGACCGAGATTGGATTGCGAAGAAGGAGATCATTGGTGGTCAGGATGGGGATAGGAATAAAGCGAGTTAGAAGGGTGATTTGCTGGTATTTTACGGCATAATGGACGACACGCCGACGCGGTTATTCAATTATTCCGCGTGCAAAACGATCGACGAGGACCGGAATCGAACGAGCGATGAATGGGAGGCGGGGTTCGAGTCAGCTGGAAGGAAAAGAGGACAAGACACACACACTCACACACTCACCCACTCACACACATACACGCACATACACATACATACACCCATACACACACGTACACACACACGTACCCATACACATACACACATACATTAGGTCCCGCCGCGATATTCTAATTGTCTGCGTACTCCACTTCCACTGCTTATTTTATGTCTATTCACTTCAATGTTTCAAATCGTCTGTGGTTAAAAAGGAGCAAAACATCAAGGCCGCTCAAAAGCCGACTTCCTTTATTTGGAAATTGACTATATACACAAACATACACGCACAAAAATACACACATACACACAACACAACACGCACACACATACACATACGCATACACACACACATACACACATGCACAGTGAGTTGAAAAGTGATACGAATAGACGTAGTGAAAGAGATCGTGAACAATCGTGTCAAAAAGGATAGAGAGAGTTGCAAAGAAAGAATATGAAATAGTTAAAGAGGTAGATAGAAACATAGATGCGAGAGATTTGTGGATTTAGACAGTGAGACACGCTGAAAGAAAATTCCTTCGGGGTCAATGGCCATTTCTTACGACGTGATCACGCGGGATGTCGTTTCTCAGGGATTGCATGTGAGAATCGGCGATCAAACAAAGGCGACCTCCCAGGTGGCACGGGCCGGGGGAAATGAAATGAAACGATAGGGCCCGCGCGCAAAAAGAAACGCCGCGCGGGTCCTGCGATAGAGGAACTCAGACGGAAGAAGAACCCACAGATGGGCGGTACGAATCCAGCTGTGTTGGGAGAAAAAGAGAAACGGAGGAAGAAGGAAAGGAGCGGAGAGAAAGGCTGAGATTACACAAGGGGACTCCTCATAATGGGATCAAGGTCACTTGGGAAATGGCGGGAAACGGGCGTTTGAAGTGTCTTCCCACGGGCCGATCGGACCACTGCATTCGGAATTAGAAGTCAGTGCACTTTGGAATGAGTGAGGCATGGAGAGAGTCTGCAAGGAAATTGCTGCGACGGAGGACGGATGATGGATGAGGGAGGGCACGTGACGGGCGAAGCACCTAGATGGCCAGATAAAGAGACCAACTGGTGGAACAGAGGAGAAGACAGGGAGGGTGAGAAGCAGTCAGTTATGAAAAACAATAAAACAAAAGTTTTTTGTTGCACCGAAAATTTGATCGGTTTGTTGTTCAAACTCAATTTTGACGATGTTATGTAAGGAAAAGCAACACATTACAAACTAGGTTTTCATTTTTCTTTTTCTGTAAGTAGCGGCATTAATGACGAACGTTTTTTTAAAAGTTCAGCATGCAAGCTATACGTTGTGGCATCCAGTTAAGCATGCTAACCCCAATGCTCATTGTACCAAAGTCTAAAAATCATCCGCACGCGCCCTCCCCCCCCCCGAGTCAAATTCAAATTTTTGTAAGTTTTTTCCTCAATTCTTAAACGATCATTATGTTTTTCGACTAACCTATCATGCTATTTAACCTAAAGTCTTGGGTTTTGCTCGAATTTGCCTCTAGCAAAGCGTCAAAGATGCATTTTGAGCGCATTCAATTTATCACAGCTTTGTTCATTCTTAACAATTTTTCATTTGGAAACGTTTTATTTAGCGAAACAATCGGTGCAACAGTGAAGATTTTTTAGTATATACAAAATACTATTATTTATATTATTTCACATATATTATTTCACTTTGATTAAAAATATACCGCGCCATTTCTTTTCAGAGTATGCTGTAAACTGCATTCATTCCGATATGACCCGTCAGAGTCAAAATTGAAATTACCGTTTGAAAATGAAATTAAGATTTTTCACAGTCAAATTGAACTTTTTAAATAATTTAAAATACGAATACAGAAATTCCATTCAAAACGAATAAGTGTGTGGCCCAAATTCTACGGCTTAAAACTACGTTTTCTCCCAAACAGAAAGTTTCCAAATTCAATCCGACGAGTAAGTCAATTTCCAAAATCCGTTGACTAAATAGGGAAAACAAATTTTAGTACTATCTTGTCGAATTTCTGCCAAAAACTCAAAATATGGAGGTTTCATTCGACAAAAAGTGAAATAATCAATTTTAGAGCACGTGATTTAAGAACGTCTGGATAATTCCAGTTTCCAGGTGCGGTCTCGTCCGCCTGAACTGTCGGGTCACGTGGGCATTGGGTTATCTTTCCGAGTGATATCGTTGCTTCGAGGTCAGAAAAATATAAAAAAGAAGGTCGGCGGTTGGATGAAATGAGCGGCAGATGGTGTTTTCATTCGGCTGCAAGAACTGGTATCTCTCGACCACCGCACAGATCGAGCGACGGCCAATTAGGAAGAAGAGCAGACGGGAATTAAGAGGGACAGGGAGGAAAATAAGAGAAAGAGAGAGAGAGAGAGAGGTTTTTGACAGACAAATAGGAAAAGAGTTAGAGAGATGCAGAGAGTGAGACATAGAGATAAACAGAGATAAACGGGGACAGAGAGGGACACACAGAGAGAAACAGAGATACATGGAGCAAAAAAGGAGAGAGCGAATTGGTTTGAAGATTAAAGGCAGAGGCCCACGAAAATGAAAATGGACCTGTCCATAGCGTAGCGTAAGCGAGAGAGTGTCATTTTCAATGGTGAAATGCAGAGAATTTTATGATTAGCATGGACAGGTCCCCCTCTTCATTTTACATGGGCCTCTGCCTTTAATTAAAATGCCTTTTTTTCTTTGAAATGAAAAAAGTTTCTCTAAATCAAATTGATCATAAACTGTAAGAAACGCAATCATATCTACGGAGGTGATTCATAATTCTATTCCGCAAGGCAAAAACGACTTTCTGCTTCTGCCATTGGTACGTTTCCCCCAATTCTAATGTTAAAATAATGATTTTTACTTTCAGCCGGCTGACAGCAACCCTTTAGTGCCAGTTGGAGCCAGTCGCTGTGTTTCCTGAATTGCCCCAGGCGTTCCACAGCTAATGTCCGGAAACAGTGGTATCTCAAAGGAACATTTCTGAAGCATGTCAGGGGACAAGAAGTGGAAAATATCTATCGATTTGGAGAGATTGAAAGTGAAGTTTTAAGTTTTTCGGGTCAAAACGTGATTTTGGGTTAAAATAGCGTAACAAAATGAGGTGTGGAAATGAGTGTTCTGAACGATCAACGGAGAACAGTGAATGGCCGTATAAACTATGCGGACAGCAGCCGCCACTGGAAATGCTGTATCGATTCCCGCCGGGTCAAGCGGCCCAGGTGGTCCCTTTTTCACCCGACATCTGCCTCCACGAGAAACCTTACTTTTACAGCATGATAACGAACGATTTTAAAGTTTTTCAAAGTCAATTTTGCGTTTTCGAATTTAGAAACATTTTCATTTTAAAGCATAGATGTTGCTGATTTCGAGTCATGCCTCTTTTGAATTTGCTAGGCTAATTAATCAGTATTTTAGTCATGTTCTGTTGAATGTTCCTTGTAAAATCAGTCTTTTACATTTAGTTGTCGACAAACCGAAATATTATGCTAATTACGGAAACAGGCAAAGCATGCTCTGTCGAGAATGATTAAACTTAGAATTTCCTAAATTAAAAGAGCATCACTTTGAACATTCTAATTTTATTGGCGCGATTCCAATTTGGCGACAGCTATAGCATCCGTAATATATTGCTCTATTAGCCGATGAGTCAAATTTGGCTGCAAAAAACACTTTTTTGTCCATGAGTAAACAAAAATAACGTTTTCACAATTTTTGCAGCGCAAAATATGAGTCAACTTGAGCATGTATACTCTTCGCCAAACATTCTTCAGCCATTTTGGCTGCGTACACGGCCTGAGTATCCTATATTGCATGCTTTACTCTAGGAACAACATCAAAACATTGGCACGTTGTTCGGAAGTAGTTTTGGCATGACCTAAATAAGAAAGACTAAATGAATTACAAATTTTCAAAGCACTGATGTCTTTGTGAATGAAATTCTTTCTGCATGAAATTTCAATGAAGAAATATTTGAGTAAAACTTGCTGAAATGTCGTAGTTACAAAATTAATAAAGTCGACAGGCTATGCGCAGGCAAAAGAGCGTGATTTTTCCAGCGTGTTTGAAATGTGATTTTTTAAATGTTACATTGTTTTGTGTAATTGTGAAAATATCAAGTAGATGTCAGTACACCTTAAATGTGTTTGTATAAAAATTCCAAGGAAAGAACAAATTTTTGCGTCATACTCCAGACAAAACAAAATCGGCAAAATGTTCTATCTCCGCTTTGATTTTGACACTTTCCCTTTCCCCCGCACTTTTACGAAATTACCGGATGTCTCCGTAGCACCCCTTTTGGTTGAATGTTCCACGCTTTGTCCAGACGAAGGTTGGCGTCCGAACGGCGGAATTAAAAGTGATTCATGAATGACAGCGAGCGAGTTTTCACAGGAAAGACGGCGATCTGTAGGCAGAGAAAACAGACGAGTACTACCCCTGTTTTTCCCCCTTTTGGACTGCCCTTTTCGAATAAAAGTCTAGAGTCGGAAATAGAAGACCAAAAGAGGGAGAGAGTGGCGATTATTGAGTACGACATTGGTCTAAACATGAGAAATCGAAGAGAGAGAGAGAGAGAGAGAGAGAGAGAGAGAGAGAGAGAGAGAGACATAGATACAAAGACAAAGAAAATGAAAGAGGGGAAGATTGAGCTATTGATAGGTTGAGCCATAGAGAAAGTATGTGTGTGAGAGAGGGACAGAGAGAGCGACAAAGACTGAGAGATTTTCGAATGCTATCTTTTGAGTAATAGAGAACTCTAAGTTTACAGGCTGTAATTCCAACTCAAAACGACAAAAAGTGTTGTTGTTGTGGGGGAGAAAACAAGATAGCCGCTTGTTTTGGTGTGGCCACCCAGGTGTGCGTGAGTCTTTGTCTGGTCAAGGGGACTCGATCGATCCCTGCGCATTTCTTTGCGGTCATCGCCTTGTCTCCGCACTGTCTCCATCCGCCGCCCCTCCTCATTGATTACTGCGTCTCTCCTTCGCCAAAATATTATCCCCCTATGGAATTTCAGTCGCGTCGTCCTTTGCCAAACGGCAGAGGCTCCTATTTCACGAGTGTTTTAGTCATTCATGTATCATTTCATCATAAAACAAAAAAATGCTTATATTTTATTTGCAATTTTCTAAAATTAGAGTCAACTACAAGGCTTTTAATTTCTTTTTCATTTCAAGTGTTGATTTGATTTACACTTTAAAAGGGAAAGAAACCCCGCGGTCTAAAAATTTAAACCTGTTTTATATGAAAAATTCGTTTTTAATTGCATTTTTCAGAAGACGTTTAAATTCGCAAAAACCACTCGCGCCAGTGTGTTGCTTGTGCGTTTTAACGTCAGGTTACATATTCATTTTTTTTTTATAAAATTGTGCGAGCGCGCCTAAAAACAAAAATTTCTTATGGATTCAGGCTACCCGCGTCGACCTCACCTTTGGGTATTATTGGGAAAATTTTACATTTTATTATTTCCTCGTGTTTTTTGTAAACTAAATCCGTAAAATATTTCTCTGGAGATATCTGCAGATCGGTCTGTCTCATTCGGAAAAGATACCGGATTTCCTTTTAATGATTTTTCAACAATTTATATAATGAAAGGTGTAAAGCATTAGAATTTTTTAAAATGTACATCACTTATTAAATATTTTTTGTATAGTTTTACATAAGATATTGGTAGCCGCTTTTACTACGTCTCATTTTCAATACCCATATATTCGTAGCTATGTTGTTATCCTCTTTTGAATTCCCATTCTGAAAACTAGTTTCCGGATCAAGTTTTACCGCGTACGATAGCAAAGGCCACTGCGTGGTCGCGTACCTCACTCTGTCTCTTTTCGCGCAAACGCCCCTTTTTCTACCGACGTCTCTTCTCTTAACGCTTGAAACAACTAGCTTCCTTAAGTACCTTAATTTAGGTCGTTATGCTAGAATCCGAAACTCGGATTCGTTCGGGCAGCACCTCTTATGGGGGAATTGTGAACGAAATGTTCGACCCGAACGGCGTTGTGACAACTCAGCCGACCACCAGCAACGGAAACGGACCACCCAGCCAGCTGCCGAAGAAGTTCGACGACGCTCCGCTCATTATGGGTTCGTTGAAATATCGTTATGAGATGAAAAAAAACGGCCGTGATTTCTTACAAGTGCCCGCAAAAATGACGTTGGGAGCCGACTGCTCCCATGACAACGCTGGACACACCGGACTCTTTTCTAGAGATTCCTTTTTTAAGAGATTTCATAACTTATCACTCGTAATCCCCATTGAAAATACAGAAACTCGACGCCTCCTGTTGTGAAAACTTGGAAATTTAATTCCCAACGAAGTTCGAAGTTCGAAATGAAACAATTTCAAGGCAGTATGTCACGTTTTGTAAACTAACGTTTTCTGAATGGGCCAGTATGGGGGGTTTTCATTTCATTTTCGATGAAATACGGTCGGAAATTATGCAAATTTACTATGCTCAATTGTCTCGTACCCTCCTCTTTTCCATAGCTATCTCATCCAATTACAATGAAATTCGACTCATTATAATGCGTTTCCAAAAAACGTCGCCGGTTTTGGCCAAAAACCTTAAAGGATGGTACATTAGGTCCCGCCGCGATCGCTAAATTGTCTGCGCACTCCTCTTTTACAGTGCTCTTTCGCTTAATTTATTTCTGCTCACATCAATGTTTCAAATCGTCTGTGGTTAAAAAGGAGCAAAACATGAAGGCCGCTCAAAATTCGCCGGCCTTTCTTTGGAAACAGACTATAGCATGCCTTGTAAAAGCCGGTCACGAAGGCGTTGTGGCCATCCGCACAATCTGCGGATGGTTGGCCGTTTTTGGCGACTTTGGAGCGGATTTTCTCGAAAACGGTGCATTTGCAACCCAAAGTTATATACATTTTCATGATCAGAGAATTTTTCTCTCTTAATTTGGCAAATGTTGTGAAACCCGCCTGACTGTCTCTTTAAAGGAACCATCAGAGTTCTTTCCAAATCACAGGCTAGTCGTATGCTAATCAGGCTCGAGAAATCAACCCTTTTCCCGATACACCTACTAATTTAGAACCTAAAATGATAATCGACTCTAAAGTTTTAGAATGTTTAATTAGATCAAATGTGCATTGAATACTAATTACTTTAAAGTCAAATACATGACTTTGACAAAAATTCAATGTCTCTATAGTAATCTATCAAAGTGCCTCCTATTCGAGTATGAAACTGCATTTAAATTCAAAGTACAAAAGAGAGTTGGGAAGTTTCGGTGGGGCAGTGTTATATAAACAAGGCGCGATATTCAATGCTTCGTTCCAGCTGAAGCCCGTGTTTGCTCAGTTACACACCGCCCCGTGTGCACTGAACTGATAAAACCCCAAATGCACCAAAATCGACCGTTCTTTCCCAATTCTGCCGATGACTTCATCTCTTTTCTCGATTTCTGCAACTTTGAAACGAATTCAGACAATTTAGGAAAATGGATGTAATTGACATAGGTCCGCCTCCCGACGTAGTGGCCAGTGCCAACGGAACGGCCAATGCCACGAATAACACGAGTAAATAAGTTTCAAAACATTTAATTAATTAAATTAACAATTACACGTAGATTATTTCAGACGAAGACACGATGAATAGAACTCGCGACTCGATCTCAGCTACCCTACCACAATCGCCTAGTTGGTGTTTCTTATATTTATTTTTAAACTTTATTCAGGTATTGAATTTACAAATTCTTCGAATACAAAAGGACTA
Organism: Oscheius myriophilus; assembly: GCA_964057215.1. Classification (NCBI taxonomy): domain Eukaryota; kingdom Metazoa; phylum Nematoda; class Chromadorea; order Rhabditida; family Rhabditidae; genus Oscheius; species Oscheius myriophilus. The sequence goes on along the minus strand of OZ059903.1, from coordinate 10,902,436 downwards.
TCGACCATTTCCGGAGTATTTGCACCTGTCGCCTTGTCCATGTTCAGTATTCTTCTATTCATGAGAATGGGTGAGCAACTTTTTACATTTTATCATTATTTTCTTTTATATAAAGTATCAATTTAAAGCAACCTCAAAACATGTTAATAGAAACTGTTTGATCGTCAACTTTAAAGGAGCCGTCAGGGACCTTTTCTGAACAACAGTTGTCTGGAGCGGTGTTTGGACAAATCATTTCAATTCGAATGACTCCTTTTGCATACAGCCAATCCGAAAAAGCCTCTGCCTGTTCCTTCAACGTCATTGGTGAAATTTGTAGTTAGCAGACATGGTTCATTCAAATAACCAACTCTGATCTTCAGAAACATATTCAGTCATTGAAATACAAAATTCATCAGCGTAAAACATTGAGAAACGTATTTTCAAAGTAAGAACTTAATGGAAAATTCTCTTTTTTTCACTCATAATAAGGAAAAAAAGCCATGAAAAGCTACTTGCCTTAAAACATGTTATTTTTCATTTTCGGAAAAATTCGGAAAAAAAACAAAAATGGTCTTCAACAAAAAACGGTTCATTTTGTAATTTTTTATTTATTTGCTGAAGTTCTGTTAAAAATCTGCTGCGAATATAAAGCCACAATTTATAACGTTCTTGAAAAACCTTCGAATGTGGTCCGTGTCAAAGATCAGAAAAATCCCAAATCATTGATTTTTATTTTCGTTTATTTTGGCGAAAATACACTTGTATCAAATAAGAAATGCGTTATAATAAATCATTTCTAAGCTTAACATCTGGCATGTTTTTTAACTTTTCGTGTCAATTTACTTGGGGCCCCGATTAGCTCCCAGTGTTTTAGTTCCGCAATAGATTGTTATGTTCAGAACATCAATGATCACAAAACCGTTTGATTTTTAGGATTCGTCGTTGGTCAGCTAGGTTTCCTGGCCACCGTGTTGCAGTTGCTGATGGCCTACTCGATCGTCATGTTGACTGTCCTCTCCCTCTGTGCCATTTCCTCAAACGGAGCCATCGAGGGCGGAGGAGTTTATTGTAAGTCATTCTCAGTCTTTCTTCAATCGCCCATTTTAAAGACATGATCAGTCGTTCGTTGGGTCCTGAGTTCGGCGGAGCCATCGGCGTCCTTTTCTTCATAGCCAACGTCTTTTCCTGCGCTCTCTACATTTCCGGATTCACAGAAGCGTTGCTCAACAACATTGGCAATGGACGTAAGCTTTCCATTATTTTATTTTCTTATTACTTTTAATTCAGAATTCCCTGATTCTCCCGAGTGGCGCTTTTTCTACTCCGTCCTGGTCTCTCTCGTCCTTCTCATTCTTTCTCTCTTGGGATCAGCCCTATTCGCAAAAACAGCCTTAGTCACGTTTTTGCTGATTTCGGTAGTTATTTCAGTTTTGTTACTTATATTTATGCTTTAGTTGTGCTACTCCACCTGGATCTTCTCAGTAATTTTCAAAAACCCCGCAGACATTCTCATCCCGAAAGTGAACACCCCTGCCTATAGAGTTCACTCGAATCTTTCGGATCCTGAGAGTGAAATGGTTGTTAATCTGACTCAGACCATCACTGCAAGATACACTGGATTCAGGTTCGTCAAAAATAGTAACTTTATTTTCAATTTTTTCAGTTTCCACACCCTTGGGGAAAACTTGTTCCAAAACTACACTTTTGACTACACGACGGAGAAGCCAACTGACTTCGCACTGATGTTCGCTATTATCTTTTCTGGAGTCACAGGTGAGTCACTCGCTTGTTCTTCCGTTAAAGGAATTCTTAAGGTCTTATGGCTGGAGCCAACATGTCTGGAGACCTGGCTCGTCCTTCTGTTTCGATTCCCCGTGGAACAGTTCAAGCCGTCTTTACCACTTTCATGGTCTACATTTTGAGCGCCTTTTTGATGGCCTCAACTGCCAGTCGCGATCTTTTGCAAAACGATTACACGGTGAGAGGGAATGCAATTATTTGAGAGCTTTTGGAAGGGAAAGACAAAATGATCCGCATATTTGCATTCGGCGTGCAAAACTAGCCCTAGTAGGCTCCAATCTCCGTAAATTCCCCCGTTGAACAACGCAATACAGATACAGTTTCTGGACTTGTAAATTTACGTGCCGGTCGTAGTGGCCCACTTCAGAAAAGGATGCTGTCCGACGTGGGTCACCAGAAAATGAGCGTGGCGCACAGCAGAAAATGATATTGCCGGACTTGGCTCACCAGAAAAAGACGGCGGTGTCGCGGCCATCGGCTCGGCTCTCAGAGAAAATAAGTTGTCTGAAAGGGTTCAAATGACAATTTTTCAAAAACACTCATCCAAAAATGGGTCCGGGGGTAATCGAAGGCGTAAAATTGCGTGGTGGTGTTCGTTTTTAACCATATCCATGTTCAAAACCGACAGTTTTGTGCGAATGTTTGAAAATTTGTTGTTAAAGATGCCGAGAAGAACCTTTTTTCTTTCGATGACCCTACCGGAACATTGCCGCAATACCCGGCAAGCAATTCCAGACTACTCAAGTATCAAAAGAGACGACTCTCTAATGTTATAACGCACGTGCTCACCTTTTTGAATCAAACTATACTCCTTGCCCATCCTACTTTCGCCAAAAAGTGGCCATGCTCCTTTTATAGCGCACTATTTTGATGTAATAATGGGAAATTCGAAAATCAAGACCAGAAAATCCTCACTCATTTCTAGAGTTGGCGGACACTATAAAAAAAGACATAGCTTACGTTAAAGATGGGTTTTGTATATTTTGGCGTGGTTTCTTTTTAATCCAATAACTTATCGGTTGTACCCAATAAATGATTTTCTCTTATTTCAGGTCATGATGGACACTGACTTCCAAAAGTGGTTCATCTTGGTCGGAATTTTCGCCACCACTCTTTTCTCCTCTATGAGTAACCTCATTGGTGAGAATCTCGAAAGGTTCTTCAACAGCCCATGTTCCTTTCAGGCTCATCTCGTGTGTTGAACAGACTGTCCCATGACAAGCTCTTCGGCTGTTTGTTGCGTCCAGCCTCATACGAAATCGGAGACAAGAATCCCGTTGTTTCCGTCATTGTCACTTGGATCTGCGTTGTTGTAAGTTTTCCTCAAGGGCCTAAGACCCTAATTCCTTTCAGCTTGTTCTTCTCATCGGAGCCATGAACAAAATCGCCAAGCTCACTTCCATTTTCTTCCTTCTGTCGTACATGGGAGTGAATATCTCTTGCATGGCCCTTGAGTTGACGAGTGCTCCTAACTTCCGTCCGACCTTCAAGTTCTTCTCCTGGTACACTTGTGCCCTGGGGGTCATTGCCACTGGAACCATGATGTTGGTCATCGACGCAGCTATGAGTGCCATCGGAGTCGTCGTCCTTATGATCCTCATCATCGTACTCCACTATCAAGTAACCGAGTTTGAAACTGCTATAATTTTGTTAATCTAGGCACCAGCTGTGTCTTCGGGATCCATTTCACAAGCTTTGATCTACCATCAAGTTCGCAAGTACCTTCTTCTGTTGGATGTACGCAAGGAGCACGTCAAGTAAGACAAACTCAACTGTATTTTGAAACAAAGTTGGATTTCAGATACTGGAGACCTCAAATCCTCCTCCTGGTCTCTCGTCCTGCCTCTGCCTGTCATTTGATGGATTTTGTCAACGACATGAAAAAGTCTGGCCTTTACATCGTAGGTCATGTTAAGAAAGGAGACTTGGATGCGAAAGAAGCTATTGACCCTCTCCAACAGGTAGCACTTTTGACTGGTTTTCAGCCACCTTTGGAGCTATATTTCAACACAGGAAGTTTTAGGTGTTCCCTTACTGGTGGTCTCTGGTTGACTACATGAAATTGAAAGCTTTTGTGGAAATCACAATTGCTGACAGTGTCAGGCATGGAATCCAACAGCTGATTCGTCTTTCCGGACTTGGGGCCATGAAGCCAAACACGATTGTTCTTGGATTCCACGAGGCTACTCCTTCTCAAGCTGTTTTGCAGGTAAAAGACATAGACACATGCATTCACAAGCATCACAGACACAGACACATACATACATACATACATACATACACACACACACACACACACACACACACACACACACATACACACAAATATATACCCCTCGCCCAAAGAGCTTGTAATAGAGGCGTGCGCATTTGACCCAGAAAACTATCTGCGTCTCCATGTTTTGCACGCTCTTAGCCCTTTAGATGCGCAGGCTCATTATAACTCCTTCCAAGGTCCATGGGCGAAGACTATACACACACGTACACAGCTTTACATATTTTCACTTCAGGAAACACATCTTCTGAAAGATCTCCGGTTTTCTAAGATTGATAGAGGCGCGGTTGTTGAGTACTTCACAGCCAACGACTACATTCCCAAGGTAACAACCATGAAAGCTCAGCTCACAAAAAATCAAAATTTTCAGGAACTTAGCGGTAACTTGGAACGCCTGTCCCCCGTAGACTACGTCCAAATTCTCCAAGACATCATCCACATGAACAAGAACATCTGTGTCGCTAGGAATTTTGAGAAAATGGATAAGGTTAGTGTATTTAAAGCTTGCATTTACTTTTCAACTAGGACGCCATGGCTCGAGGATGGAACGGCCAAAAGAGGTACATCGACGTGTGGCCAGTAGATCTTCAGAAACCTGTAGAAACTGGGCTTGGATGGGACAACAGGTGATATTTGAATAAGCTAGAGTGATTTCTGATTCAGTTCCTTGTTCCTTCTTCAACTCGCTTGTATCTTGAACATGTCTTCTCGTTGGAGATACTACGCCAGGCTGAGAGTGTTCATCTGCGTAAACAGTCTGCAGGTTAGTCAAACATTAATATATCTAAATAGTTTATTTTAGGATATGCATCGTCGTGAGCGTCAACTGAAACAAGTGTTGGACACCCTTCGAATCAAAGCCGAATCGATCGTTGTTCCATGGGATCACGTTGTTTGTCATTTCGGCCAGCAAAGCAACACTGCCAAGTACATCAGAAGCTTGAAGCAAGTTATAATTGTTCTTTAGGCCTTCGGTGGATCTTCCAGTGGCCTATGTCACTGCTTTCAACGACATGATTAAACGGTATAGTGAAGAGGCGGCTGTCACTCTACTGAGCCTTCCCCTGCCGCCCGAAGATGCCCACACTTATGGACAAAAGTGAGTTTTCATATGGTCAATAATATTGTGGTTGTTTTCTCGAGCCTCGAGGAAATGTCTTTTTTCTATAATAGGAGAGCTATTTTTTGATTTTGGTGCCATTTTCTGAGTCGGCATGATCCTATTCATCCATTACACCTCTGAAAAAAGTATACTTTTGTTAGTTTTTAAAGAGTCATTTTTGAGCGTCAAGAGTGTTGTGGGGGTATTCATTCGGTTGAGAAACTTGTTAAAAACAGATTCAGTTGTTGAAACCAAAAATTCATTAGCTTATGACACAAACAGGCGCCGTTTGTGAAAAAAGTACGAAATTACGACCCTGAAGAATTTTTGGCGCATTGTTTTTACACCATTGGAAAGCCCTTAAAAAGTTGTTTAGGACAATGTTTTTGGAAAGATTCAGAAATTTTTTGTTCGATATGCTTTGAAAATTGAAATCACCCTCGGTATTCACAAGAAAAAGTGGAAAATTATGAGTTTGTTAGCAGAAAAACACTCTTTGTCCTTTTTACAGCTTGTCTGTTCAAACAGAAAATTTTTCAGAATCATACCAAAAACTTGCTCCTAGACAACAATTCAAGGGGTTTCCAATGGTGTTGGTAACAAAGTGCCAAAAAGTTATTTTTGGGTCGTAGGGCCTTTTGGCAAATGGCGCCTATTTTTGTCTTAAGCCAATAAATTTCTTGTTTAAAGGCAGTGTGTCACCAAAATTCGACATTCTCAGAATTGAAAACTTATCGTTTTTAAAATTAAACCTTCCGAAGACAAATTCAACAATATATTTTGTCAAAAATGTGTTTTCATTGCTTATATTTGGCTCCTCAAAGTTTTCCCGCGAAATTTTCGAACTGAAATTAGCATGCCGCTCTCTCCATTTCTAATGCTGAAAATGAATCTCTCGCTTCACGGTACGCTGTGTACAGGTCCACCCGTACATGCGTTCATTTTTCATGACACACTGCCTTTAAACCACTGAATCTGTTTTTAAGAATTGCCTCATACGAATAAACATTCCCATAGCAATCCTGAAGCCCAAAAATGACTTTCAACCAGCAACAAAAATGGAACTATACTTGTTTCCAGGGGTGTCGCTATCGCGGCGGGACCCGGCGCAAAAATCGCTGGATTCTCCGTTTAAAACGAAACAAAACACGCAAACCTTGAAACAAAACAAGTCTATTATTCTAACTTTCAGGTACCTGGATGTGGTCCGCCGGCTGACTGACAATCTGCCCCCCACAATGATGGTACACGGTATTTCCTCTGTAATCTCAACCGCATTGTAAATTTACAAGCCTATTTTTGGTAGGGTTTAGAAAGTTTTTGTTTTCGTATAGTTTCTATCCAATCAAAAGAGTCTCTGCAACCCATTTTAACTCCCCGTTTCACCCATTTTTCAACCATTTTCGCTGGTGCTTGTCTGTATCATGTGTGCAAAGCGTGTAATGTATTCATAGTGCCCATAGATGTACCTTAACGAGTTCTCCTTTGAAATGTAGCCTCTCACTATCTTTTGTCTGTGATTGTATTTCCTGTTTTGTGATATTGAGCGATTAAATGTCGTCATAAGGCAAGTGTAATCGGTGTCAATCGATCAGAAAACCAATGTCGCGCACCGTCTTTCTTCTTGCACTTGCAGGTGACATTTCTTTCCAAAACTCCATTTAAAGGGGGTGGGTAGGGCTGCTTTTCGTTTCTTTTTCAATGGGATACTGTTGCAATTTTTGCAAAATCCAATCGATTAACGAACCAAACATCTCCTCTTGTTTGTTTGAATGGAAAGTTTGGCATTAGAACGCAGGGTACGCACGGCGTACTCACCATCAGCACATTACGCGGATGCTCGACCGTTTTTCCCGACCGTTAGACTTTGAAGTCAGTTTTCTCGAAAACGGAGAAGTTTTTGATAAGCTGATTGTTCCCTATCATATGACTCAATGTAGCAAGATCCAACCCCTTGACTGTCCATTTGAGATCTCAAATATAGGGACGTCCACGAATTGTAACTGGACCTTTTGAAACCCAGCTGGGTTGCACCTTGATTTGCACCCCGTATTGTTATTGGATCGCTTAGTGCCTCGCCATGTTGGAACGCGCCCATTTTGCATGGGTCTTTTGTATATCTACTCACCCCTTTCTGAATTGTAATTAGGGCATATGGATAGCATATCCCACAGCGCCGCACCGCTTGCCAAAATGTTCAGAATCGGGATACGCTTAGAAATTTGTTGGGACAAGGCGCCGGTCTGTGTGATATGCTAATGAATTTCCGAAAAAGTGAGCCCATTCTACTCCTGAAGCCCTAAAACGACATTTAGAGCATCAAGAAAGGTAGCCGTATAAATATTGCACGCAGTGTATAGCACCCGCCGATCCTGCTTTGGCATTCCTGGGAAATGAGGGAGATTATTCTGATGTTGACATTCACATATACTCCTCGCCCACGGACCTTTCCTAAAGTTTCGATGGCCTGCACATCTAACGCGCGAAATAGTGTGCAAGTCGCGGAGACGCATACAAAAAACCGCTTGTTTCCCGCTACCGGCTAGGAAAGCTCGCTGGGCGACGAGTATAGAAATTGTGGTCACAAAAGGGGCGTGACCGGATTTTGGCCGAAGTATAATTGGCGGACCGTTTGCAATATAGCTGTCGCCAAATTGAAATCCGGCCGAAAACAGCATTAATGCAGCTTTCGTGCGATACGCAGGCAAAAATAGCATGCAAAACGCAAAGACGCAGAGAAAAAGCGGCTTTTTCTTGTCGATTTCAGTCTGGCAACTGCTATATGTATGGGTGCCACAAGCTGGGAAATGTTGCGAATCGTCAAAGTTTTATTGCGTCCAGTGACAATTCCTGGGCGTCCCCAAATATAAAAGATAGTGATTTTATATGTAATTCCTCATCAATAACGGTACGATAGCATATTCTGTCGTACTTCCATAATTACACAAATAGCGCGCCATAATTACAGCAGTTCCCATTGTTTCCCGAAGTTTGAATGAAGTAATTTGTGGCCGACTTGAATGTGGAAAGCATGTGGAAACAGCAAAAACCAGGTAAACCGCTCGTCGAGCCAAAAATGTTTGCTCAGCTCCCAGTCGTCACAGCTGTCCACAAGTCGATTGACTTCGCCCAGTTTCTCTGAACTCTATCGATGGGAAAATTACGAACAATTGGAACCTGGAACTGGTCTTCATCCGGACTCTGGGACTAACCCAGTTCCATATGGAGATGGTAACCGTTTAATGGAAAATATTTGGAAAACATTTTAGGTCTTGGCGATGTGGAAATTAGGACTGGTGTTGGAGTTCAACACCCATTTGGAGGATTAGGCATTCGACGAGATTTCGGTCTTTTTATGGGCGGATCGGGGAGGATCGGGGGACAGCCGGTCGGATGGGGCAACGGAAACCAACGACGCAACGGGGCTGCTCCCTGGTTCTGGCCTTGATTTATTTTCTTTTTTATGAATAATAGTTGTTGAATAACAATAAAAACAGAGATGGTTTTTTTTTCGGCCGAGTTGTATTTTTCGGTTTGAACGTAAGGTTTGTGTTTCAATTTTTGGGTAATTTAAGAACTTCCAGGTTGTTGAAAAACTCAATAGAATTAACAAACGGGGCCCTAACGGCGGCATGGAAATGAACCTGGACATCCCACAAACAAACCGAAAACAAGCAAATAAACACACACACACACACACGCACACACACACACACACACACACACATACGAGCGCGCCCGCATGGCTCAATGATGCATTCCGAGTAAATGCTTTGTTCCAGTTAATTGCGGCCAAACTCTTCCTAAAAACTACTTTTAAGGCAATGGGTCACGAAATGTAAATCACGGTCTTTCCCTCATTGACGTTTGAGGGAACTTTGAAGGAGCCAAAAAAACAGGAATGAGTACAAACAAATGTTGTGGGTTGCATTGGCCCCACCACTTGGCAAATTGTCAAAACTTTCGATTGTGTTGAATACGCGGTTTTTCAGCGCCTATCGTGGCAGGGCTGTTTGTCCAAATGCTGGAAACGGGGCGAGGTTTGGCAAGATGCCAGTCCTGTCTTTGAATTAGCCCCTAATGGGAAAGGCCGTGAAATGAAGGCATAGACCTCTGGTTCCTAACGAGGGAAGTGCACCAACTCGTCTTGATAAAATCGAAATCTGTCGATTGGGCATTGTTGGGGACCCCAAGGGCTACCCAAACCTGTTTTCAAAAAGTGCCAACTCCGCTCCGTTTTTGAGAAATTGATTTGCATTCTAATTATCACCGAAAGCGGACAAAGAGACAGCATCGGAAAGTTGGCCGAGTGGTCTAAGGCGCTAACCGCAAATTTTTTTTAGACATGATGCTGGTTCGATTCTTTTTTACGACAACCTTTTTGCTTTTTCTCTTTCTTTTAAGAAACATTAAACCAAAAAAATATGAAGCAAAATACAAGTTTACAAAATAAAATTTTTCTCTCCGAAATAGAAAAGCTTCTCTTTTCAAAAATTAACAGTTTGCGAGCAAGTCAAGCTAAGAAAAGCAAAAAGGTTATCGCAAAAGAGAATCGAACCAGCATCATGTCTAAAGAAAGTACCTTGTTAGCGCCTTAGACAACTCGGCCAACTTTCGGATGCTGCCTCTTTGTCCGCTTTCGGTGATAATTAGAATGCAAATCAATTTCTCAAAAACCGAGCCGAGTTGGCACTTTTTGAAAACAGGTTTGGGTAGCCCTTGGGGTCCCCAACAATGCCCAATCGTCAGATTTCGATTTTATCAAGACGAGTGTGGTGCACTTTTCTCGTAAGCCGTGACTGAAACAGCGTGATATGGGTGTTTATCATTAGAGAACGAAGAGTCTAATGCTAATTAACCATCTTTTACACGGTTCCTTTTGTGACACTTTTGTTTGATGAACAGTTTCCGAGTTTCCCTATAACCTTGTCAACAATTGGATAAAATTAAATATTTAATTAATGAGCACTGTAATTGGCGTCTCTGAAAAACAAACAAAAAAATCACACTCGGTTCAACATGGCCTAAATATGCACAAATAACGATGAAAGCGTTGGCTGAGATTCATCGGGAGAGACCAGCGGGCAAGAGAAGGCAGCGCTGCGGAGGACTATCGTCGTTTCCTCCGCCACTCCCAGTCGTCGGGCAAATCGCCTCTGCTCGCCACGCTGTTCGCATCTAAACAATCCAGTATTCCAGCATTAAATGAAACCCAAACCGTCAACTTCTTGTTGACACGTGGGTCCCAGATAGCCTGGGGCGCAGTGACATCTTCCTGTTTTCTTATCACAGGAAGCACCGTTGTAGCACTGACACCGGTGGTCGCAGTTCTCACCGTAACGACCAGATCGACACTCTGAAAAAATATACACTTTTGCAGAAATCTCTAGAACCAATGTTTCAAGAAAGATTTAAAGTTGTCAAAAACGGTTGATTCTGTCAAAAACAGTTGATTGTGTTTTGCTTTCTGATCTATTGGTTCTTGAATCATTGCTTATTGAAACCTGAGAGCGCGATAAACCCAAATCATACACTTTAGCGACTGAATCAATGGCTCGTTTATTGGATAGACAGGGACATTTCAAATTAGTCTCTGATCGAAATCCCATATAATAATATGCTGGTTTCTGTGTGTATGTGTGTATGCGTATGTGTGCGTGTGTGTGCGTGTGTGTGTGCGTGTGTGTATTTGTGTGTGTGTCTATGGTCTACCAGCGCAAAACCACGCACTCATTTCACTAGACGGATATGATGACATCGCCCGTAAGCTGAGTTTTACGCGCTTCACGCTATTTCCACGGCCAAAGTTCGAGTAATGAATGACCGTATGCCGTCCAGTTGAGCGGCCGAAGGTCGCGTATATGAGGCTAACGCTGGCCTAACGTGCCAACCGAATGTGTTGGGTGTATGCGGTCGCAGGTCGCAAGTCAAAAGAGTGCGCGTCGTAGGCGCGCGTACCCTCCTGGTTCTTTTCTACTTACCCTGTTCACACTGATGCCCATGCGTTCCCACAGGACAGATACAGGTCCCATCGATGGGATTACAAGAATGCTCCCCACAGTCACATTTCAACTGGCAATGGGGTCCGAAGGTTCCGTTCTTGCACGATTGTTCACACTGTAAACAGAAAATCTCTTTCATACGACAATTTTTCCTTACATGATCTCCTTGGAACCCTGGAGGGCAGAGGCATCTTCCGTCGGCTGCATCGCAAATGGCTCCATTTTGGCAGTCACAAGACTGACTACAGTACCAACCGTAGAAACCAGTGGGACATACTGAACATTTGACTATTAAAAATAATTAAAAAAGCTCTTACGGAATTGGCATCGTGTTCCATAACGCCCAGCTGGGCAGTCACAGCATCCTTGGATTGGGTCGCAACGAGCCTCTCCATGACATTCGCAGTCCATTGTGCAGTTCATTCCGTACTTTCCAGAAGGACAACTCTGCTCACATGTCGGACCCATGTAGCCTAGATTGCATCTGAAGATGACAAAGGTATTGCTGAAACAAGAGATTCGTACTTGCAACTGCCGGTGGCCGGATCACAATGGGCTCCATTCGCACAACGGCATTTCTCCTTACAACCGGGACCGTAGCGACCTTCAGGACAGACTGAAATACAGGTGTGTGTGTGTATGTGTGTGTCTTTGTGTGTCTTTGTGTCTGTGTTTGTGTGCGTGTGTGTGTTTGTGTATATGTGTGTGTGTTTGTGTATGTGTGTATGTGTGCGTGTTTGTGTATGTATGTGTGTGTGCGTGTGTGTTTGTGTGTGTAAGAGGTTTCTACGAACATACCTTGATTGCAGGAGAGTCCTGTAAATCCAGGGGAGCACTTGCACTGTCCAGTGAGTCTATCGCAGGATCCCCCATTTTCACATTGACACACTTGTTCGCACTTTTCTCCATAACGATTGTGGGGACAGGCCGTTTCACAACGCGTGCCGATGAATCCGGGAGGGCAGAGGCAGCCACCGGAAGCCTTGTCACAAATGCCGCCGTGCTCACACTCGCATTCTCTCGAACACTCCGGACCGTAGCGACCCTCAATACAACCTTAAACATCTTATATTTTGAGGATTCTGATGACACTTGCCAACTTTGCAGTCGTCTCCACTGTATCCTGGTTTGCAGTAGCACTTTCCGGATACCGGGTCACAGTCGCTGTTCGATCCACACTGGCACTCGTGGGCACAACCTTCGCCGAATTTACCGTAAGGGCATAGCTAGAAGATGGATAATACAAATTTGATGAACACGCGAATTGTAAACATAGTGTGCTCTCTTGTCTGTTTACTCTCATCTTCTCTTTTTCAATCCCGCACCTCTGTACATGCGTGTCCAGTAAATCCCCTCGGGCATTGACACTTTCCAGTTATGTGATCACAGGGCTTCAGATTAGAGCACCGACATGGCTTGGAGCAATGCTGGCCGAAATATCCCTTCAGACAAGCTGAAACAACACTTTTAACACTTTTACAAGTGTAGCCTACCTCGGTTGCACTTCTTTCCTCTCCATCCTGGCTGACAGGAGCAGTGGCCACTCACAGGGTCGCACTCGGATCCATTCTCACACTCGCACACTTCTTCACAGCCTTGACCAAAATGGCCTGCTGGACATTGGCGATCACATCTAAATCAAGGCATAAAGGAGAAATGTCTCTTTTCACCTCTCTCCAGTCCATCCAGGGAGACATTCGCACACTCCACTCATCCTGTTGCATCCGGCGCCGTTGGTACAGTCGCAACTCTGACTGCAGTTCACACCGAATTGGCCAAACGGACACACTAAATTGCATAAGTTGGCGGTTGTTTGTAGAACTTACAGAACTCGCAGGCGGGCCCCACCCATCCGGCGGTGCACTCGCAACGACCTGTCACTGAGTTACAACCTCCGTCGTGCATGCAAAGGCAGTGGGTGATACAGCCAGGACCCCAGAGGCCGGGAGGACACTCTGAAAAGAGGGTTTCATATCGACGTAGAGTGATTTCTGCTTCAGCCCGTTGTATGATTCCAATTTGGCGATAGCTAGAAATTGCAAGACATGATAGACTCCATTTTCAACGAATGGGCAAGGATTTTCACAAATTCTAAAGGACTATGTTAATTCTATATTACCTAGGACCCATTTAGTCTAAAAATCACTTGGGTTTCGTATGATTTCATTACACAGCGAAATATTGGAACGACGACCCGACATGTCATAACTTCCCTCAAAGTGGTCGCCTGAAGATGCGAGTGAACTCATATTGTAGGTAATTTTGTGCTAAAAAGCGGTCTTCCAACCTCAAGACTCGTGTTTCTCTTCAAACTTGTGCAACTGGCAGAAAACTATTTAGAAAATCGATTTTTTGTCGTCACGCCGTCTCCTTTTCGAGGCGAGAATCGCGACGCCCATAAATCAATTTGTCGTAACTTTTATGTTAGACACATTGTTTAAATTCAAAAATTTCGCGGCTTATCATATCGAGAAATTATGTCAAACGTTAAAATTTGACCCAAAATCGTTGATTTTTCGATTTTTCCAAAATGGTATTTTCGGCATTCGAATGTTTCACTCGCCTAGCATAAGCTCAATTATGTTTGCCCTATCTTTGTTTGCCGAGACGACCAAAAAACCAATTTTCTAAAGAGTTTTTTGCCAGTTGCATAAGTTTGAAGTGAAACGTTTTGAGGTTGGCAGACTTTTTTAGTACAAAATTACCTTTTTGTATGAGCCTACCAGCATCTTGATGCGACCATTTTGAAGGGAGTTATGACATGTCAGGTCAACTTTTTTCACTATTTGGCTGTGGAATGAAATCGTGCGTAACCAAAACGATTGTCAGATTAAATGGGTCCTAGGAAATACAGAATTAACGTTTCAGCTCAATCGAAGACCAAAAATTTCATTCGGTCGCTAGTTTCAACGACAAAAGTCTCATAGAACATTACCAGATTTTGCTGCAAAATTATTTTTGACAGGGTGCAGATTAACTTTAAGCGACTAAGAGTTTTTTAATGTAATTTTTGTAATTGTACATATGCAACTTGTAGATAAACCTTACTCCTTTCACAATTTCTTCCCATGAATCCTGAAGGACAATCACAGAATCCAGTCAATCTATCACAGGAGGCGCTATTCGTGCATGCGCATTCACTCCTACAACCAGAGCCCCATCTTCCCGGGGGACAAGGAGTGGCACAGTCGGGTCCCGTCCAACCGGCTGGACAACGGCACTCTCCAGAAATGTGGTCGCAACGAGCTACGAACGGATTATAAGTGCTAGTATCGTCTAAAATATTGCGATGTTTTGACTTAAGTTAGGTTCCTACTGCTGGGATTGCAATCACAGATGGCATTGCACCCTTCTCCGTATCGGCCATCTGGGCATGGGCGGTCGCACTTCTTCCCTCTCCAACCAGGGGCACAGGTGCATTTACCGCTAACTGTATCACAGGCTGCCCCGTTGGCACAACTGCAAAGACCTTGGCAACCTGCTCCGAAACGACCCGTGTCGCAATCTGAAAAATTCAATATTTTTGAACAGCTGTCCTTTCAGTATTGCTCAATTGAACAATATTATTAAAAAAAGCTCTAGAAAACTAAACAGAAAAAGATAACTGACAAAAAGATGAAAACTACACCCGGGGGAAATCAGTATAGTTCCCCTTTGGTGCTCGTTTAAAAGCTATTTTGGGCTAGTAGTGCTACGTAAATATTCATTTGGTTTGGGGACTTCTAAAGAACCATTTCAGTTGTTGGAACCAGAACTTCATTAGCATACGACACAGACAGACGCCGTTTGTCAAAAAGCACAAATTACGACCAGAAAGAAATTTTTTGGGACATTGTCATATACACCTTTGGAAAGCCCTTAAAAATTTGTGCGGGAAAATGTGTTTGATCGGTTTCAGAAAATTTTTCTGTTCGAACAGGCAGAAAACTTTTCTGAAACCGACGAAAAACGAAATCGTCCTCGGTACTCCAATGCAAAATTAAATTCAATAAACAAGAAGGAAATTGTTATTTTGTTAGCAGAAAAACAGAATTTTTTGCTTATTCCAAGCTTGTCTTTTTAAACAGAAATGTTTTCTGAAATGGAACAAAAACATTTCCCCATACAACTTTTAAACGACTTTTCAATGGTATACGTGACAATGTTAAAAAATCTTAATTTTGTGCGACAATGGTGAATTTCTGGTTTCAACAACTGAATGGGCTCCTATATGTGTTTCCGAAAAACGGCAGCTGATATTGGCCAAAACCTTAAAGGATGGCGCATTAGGTCCCGTCGCGATTAGTTGATTGTCTGCGCACTCCTCTTTGACAGTGAAATATCTTTCATTTTATTGTTATTCACTTCAATGTTTCAAATCGTCAGTGGTTAAATGCATGTGGAAATCAAAGTCGCTGAAAAGTCGCCAACTTTTCGTTGTAAATAGACTATACGGCGTTCATAAATTAAATGAATATTCCCGTAGCACTTCTGAAACCCAAAAATGACAACAAAATTGAAGCAATACTGATTTCATGGGTTGTGAAAAAAATGAAGACTCGCCTTGATCACATTTCGTTCCCCTCTTTCCAGGCGGGCAAATACATTCTCCACTGGTAGGATCGCAGTTCATTCCGTTTTCACAGTCGCACTTGGTTGAACAGTCCTAAAAGATTTCTCAGTCAATCATCATGCTCTGTCTTACCCTTCCGTAAGTTCCTACAGGACACGTCTTCTCACACGAGGAACCCGTCCATCCAGGGCGACATTCACAGGTTCCATTCACTGGATTGCAGATGGCTCCGTTTTGACAGTCGCACAGCTTCATACAATCCACTCCGAATCGGCCAGAAGGACAAACTAAAGAAAAAGGTAAAAGGAATCCAGAAATAAAGAATACTTTCAGTGCAGGCTGCTCCGTAGAATCCAGAAGGGCAGATGCAAGACCCATCCTTAGGGCTGCACTCGCCTCCGTTGTGACAACTGCACTCTTGGGCACAATTCGGACCGTACAGTCCTGGTGGACAAGCTGAAATAGTCATTCAACATAGGACAAAATGAAAAGCGAGGTGCAAAGTGTACGCACGGGTGTCACAAAGAGTGCCGGTGAGTCCGGGGAGGCAGGAGCAGGTGCCTGTGACGTGGTGGCACACTTGGGGGCCGAGCGGACCACACGAACACTTTCCGTCGCAGTCGAAACCGAAGGAGCCGGGAGGACAGACTGAAAAGAGAGGACATGGCGGTATCTTCAGGGAGAAAGACCCGCCAATCACTTCGTCATTCCGTGCAATCACTCGGTGAAGAAAAATCTCATAAAATATACAGAAAATTCACAAAAATGTGTATTTTGTCAGTAACCTCCTAATTTATTGCAGTTAAAAAATCCTGTTTAAGTTCAGTTTCTGTTCAATGCTTCATTCAGTTGTTATATATGCAGTGCAGCGCCATGACATCTTACACGTTTAAACCCTAAGGTCCCGTAAAATTTCGGAATTCTTTGAATCAAGGGATCCCCCGAGATTCCAGCGTCCTAAGATTCACCTTTTTCATTGGAAACTCGATGGAAGCAAAATATATGGTGAAATCCTACATTCTTATTAGAACCCGAGTAATTAGTGGTACCTTGAAGTGTATTAGAGTTTGAATTCCAAACATTTATAAATCCTACATTCTTATAAGTCCTACATTCTAGGTAATTCTAATAAATTACGGAATATGAGTAATATTGATTGGTTTCAGAGTTTCATGGATTTGGGCAAATCCGTCCTACGAAGGTAAGAATACTACAAAACCCTAGACTCTTTGAGAAATAGAGAAACCCACAAAATGTTCCAAAACCCTCTCTTTAAGTGAAATCTTTAAATGTTTCGTGGAATTCTAGAACGGGGTCCCAGATCTTGCGTATTCTTGTAGATATCCTATAGTAGCCTTACCTTGATCACAATGTGTTCCTGTATAGCCCGCTGGGCAGCCTTGAGTGCAGTCTCCAGTTGCAGCATCACAACGGACCCCATCGGCACACTGGCACTTCTTCGAACAGTTTGGCCCATAGAAGCCAAAGGGACACTTTCGTTTGCACAACGGACCGTAAAATCCAGGACGACACATGCACTTTCCAGTCTACAAAATAATGTTTTTAGAATACTTTTTAAACGAACCTTTGGGTCACATCCGTTGGCGTTTTCTCTATGACACTTGCAGGTGTGGCGGCAGTTATGGCCAAAGGCAAATGGAGGACAGGGCTTGTCACAGGCATCTCCGTACTTGCCTTCTTCACAGGTACAGTAACCAAAGGTTGGGTCGCAGAGGCCATCGGAGCAGGTTTTTCGGCAGGGAATTTCGCATTTTTGGCCGTAGAATCCACGAGGACAAGGGCCTTTGGGACACTGTTCGGGGGAACAACGACAGGCTCCAGTCACAGGGTCACAGGCATGGTCTCCACAGGAACACATCTAAAGGGAACGTTGATTCAATCGAATCTCAATCTCTCCGTTTATATCTCAGTCTCTCAGTCTCTCAGTCTCTCAGTCTCTCAGTCTCTCAGTCTCTCAGTCTCTCAGTCTCTCAGTCTCTCAGTCTCTCAGTCTCTCAGTCTCTCAGTCTCTCAGTCTCTCAGTCTCTCAGTATCTCAGTCTCTCAGTCTCTCAGTCTCTCAGTCTCTCAGTCTCTCAGTCTCTCAGTCTCTCAGTCTCTCAGTCTCTCAGTCTCTCAGTCTCTCAGTCTCTCAGTCTCTCAGTCTCTCAGTCTCTCAGTCTCTCAGTCTCTCAGTCTCTCAGTCTCTCAGTCTCTCAGTCTCTCAGTCTCTCAGTCTCTCAGTCTCTCAGTCTCTCAGTCTCTCAGTCTCTCAGTCTCTCAGTCTCTCAGTCTCTCAGTCTCTTTGTCTCTCTGTCTCTCTGTCTCTCATTGGCAGTCAACCAGTCTCAGAGTCTCTTGATCTCTCAGGCTATCAAATGTCTTTGTCTCTGTATCTATCTCTACCTCTGCTTCTTAATCTCTCTGTCTCGTAGGGTAACTTTCCACAAACTCTTTTTGTGATCTCACCTGATTACATCCTATTCCCCAGAAGCCATCCTGACACATATCTTCGCAGATGGGTCCTGTGAAGCCTGCAGGACAGTCACATTCTCCATCTCCGCTGCAGGACCCTAAATCCCTCTAATTTCTTTCTCTTTTTCCTGATAATTTCTACCTCCATTTGTACAATCCTTACAAGTGTACTGGCAGGTGTTTCCGAATTTCCCCTTCCCGCAAACTGAAATTCCAGAGTTAGTTTTGAATTCTAAAACGAGTTAAGTGCCACTGCAAGCTGAAGCATTAATTGCCTTTGCGTCTGCGATTGAAGACGAAAGCGAAGGGTCTGGTTGAGGCTGCGTCGGCGGCTGGCAGCTGCTCCAAAGAGTCCACGAGGTACTCCAGGCCCGCGTCTACGTCGATGGAGTCTTGTTGTTTTCGATGGGAGATCATGTCTAAATTCACAACACACTCTACGTCATGCATAGCTTGTTAACTTTCAGCCAGATTAATGAAAAAATGTTAAACTGAAGTGTTGAAAGTTAGAAAAGAATAGAAGCTAGCGTGCCACAATCAACTATAATACTTTTTTTGGTGATTACTCACCCCGAACTGTTTTGCTGGATAACGCCAAGGCCGCTGAAAATCACACAAAGTGAATTTATCAATTTTCAAGTTGTCTCAAAATGACCAGCTTTGTAAAAATCACACTCGCAAAAAGGTGTTTCGGGTTCACATCATTCTGTACCGCCTCATGAGAAGGGCCGGCACGCGGGGCGAAACGGGCCGAGAAAAGTGTCGGCCCGTTTGGCCCGGTTTGTAACCTTGTTAAATTAAAACTTAATTAAATCGTTTATTCAATTTATAGTTCTCGCCAATCCTACGGCAGATTTTGGAAATGAGTGAGATTATTCTGATGTTGATATTCGAATTTCCCATTATTACATCTAAATAGTGACCTACAAAAGGGGCGTGATCATTTCGGCCGAAGTGAGATTGGCGAGGAGTATACATTTTTTTTGAAACCTTCCAAACTCTTCTCACACCGACCTTTTTGGAAATTTCGAAGACCTGCGAATTTAAGTTTATTAGCATGAGTCAAAATCAAGGGCCGGCCCGTGAATTTTTGATAAAGTTATTTTTTTATGTAACTAGTTTCAAGATTAATATTTTTCCATTCTTTTTGTTGGAAATCATAGTTCTCAATGTGCAAAATTCAATTCAATTCAAACGGTTAATTCTCTAGGGCTGTTCCCTGAACCGCCAGAATGAATCACAGTTATCATCTTCAATCCCACGACGTTGTCTTGATTGATCCCATTCTCCATTGATTCTGCTTCAATTGCCTCCTGGCCAAGTTGCTGGTACAGCTCTCCTTGGGGGAAGCAGCTTCTTCTCTGGTTCCTGGCATGGTCGGGGTGCTGTAGACGACTTCTGTGATCCATTTGGTTGGAGCTACGTCCTCACGGGGCTCCACTCCGGCTTGATGACGGACAATCCAGGCCCGGTTGGGAGAGCGGCGAAGAGACCGACCGCACGGCCGCGCGAGACGCAGGAAAAAAAGTGCAAAAGATAAAGTTTAAAGGAGGATTCGAACTACCCTATAAATTTTTTAATGTGTTCCATGGCCGAGTGGATAAGGGGTTGGACTGGCAAACCAAAGTGACCCCAGTTCGATCCCCCGCCATCAAAACTTTTTTGCCTTTTTATTTTTGCTTTTTATTTATGCGAGAAACTAAATTCTAGTACATTTCAAAAGGAAAAAACTTTTTTTCCTACATGTTGGAAAAATTGTGCCTCGGTCCGGGCCGACCCGGGCCGAGAAAAAAAAATTGCGGGCTGGCCCTGGCCGGCCCGGCACGGAGCCATGCTTGGCATGAGTAATGACATAGCTACAGTTTCACATTTTTGCATAATTGTCCATTGGTTATTTCTCAAAATTATGCAAATTTCAAAGATTTGCCGTAAAGCTCGTTGGACAACGAGTATAATACTTCTATTACATATGTGAACTAATTCTAAGTTAGCAGAAACTAAGTCCCCCGACCGGGATCGAACTTTGGTCGTTTGGGGGACAAGTTTTACTAGGGTTCGAATAGAGCCAAAGCTTGTCGGGCCGTTATCATTTTAAAATCGGCGCAGTCCGTGAGAACTACGTTGATGACCCCTTTTTATACGAAATGGGACGCAAAAGGAAGAGTATACTCAATAAAGAGAGAAATCATCATATGCAATTTCCGTTTAAAAAAGGCGTCTTCGATGGTTTTCAGCCGATGTTCACTACCTTTTTTTATAGGAATTCTCCCTCCATTTTTCGCAAAGTTTTTCTACAGCTGTTGTTCCACCATCTAAGCTAGCTAAAGACCCACCGACACATGTCCTTCCATCAGTTCCTAAGATGTACCCTGCGAAGCACTCACACCTCCTGCCTCCCTCTTCGTTTCGACACAATTGGGAACAATCCCCGTTGTTCAGAAGACACTCATTCACATCTGAAACCCCTCCTCATTCCATAAATCATCTGTCGATTACCGTGGCAGGTCTTTCCGTCCTCAGCCAGTCGGAATCCGGAATGACAGCTGCACTCGTGGCCTCCGGCGAGGTTCGAACAAGTGTGCTGGCAGCCGCCGTTCTCCACCAAACACTCATCAACATCTGCAATATTTTGGGTCAGAGGTAGCAAAAACAAAATAAACCGTCACAAGAGCGTTGGTCGTAACTGCGAGTGAACCCGTTTTTGCACTGGCACTCGAAGGATCCAGGGAGGTTGGCGCACAGCTGGGAACAGCCGCCGTTGTCCACTTGACATTCGTTGATATCTGGAAGAGGCTTTTTTTAAAAGGTTGACAATAGATAATTTGATCTACTTGAAAGTGAAAGTGAGTTTTCTAAATGTGAACACGCACATTTTCAATATTTAATCCTGGGTTACTACTGATGGGTAAATATGCGACATCAATCGAAGAACCACGAAACAATAAAATAAATGGAGCTGAATATTTTCAAACCCCAAATTGTGTGGAAGGAAGCAATTTTGTTGATGATTTTTACAACTCTTTCTTGAATTATAAATAGTTTTCAAAGTTAAAATGATTAAACGGGTTTTTCACTCACATGCAAATCACATGCTAATGAGGACATGGCATTTTGTGAACAACCCTGTAGCGGTGTTGGAAAAAATCATTTCAATTAAAATATGGCGCAATTAAAATACGGTTCATTTCCTTTTTGGAAACTACGCTTTAAAGGCAGTGTGTCACGAAAAACAAGTATCCCAGGGTTTTACATAAAAAATTTGATCTTTCTTTGCTGATCTCGAAAACTAAAGTATGATGGGGTTGAAATTCAATTTTGAAGTCCGTAGGAGACTTCAAAGTTTTCCCGCCAATGTTTGAAATGGTGATTATCATGCGACTCTCCCCACTTTCAAATGATGAGGGTCGGTCTCTCATTTATGCTAAGTGTGCTATAGGATATGGACCCTATAGCCCAACGTTTCTCGTGACACACTGTCTTTAAGTTATTTTTGTTTTGAAACGTAGCTCATAATGTTCAAAACAAATTGAGTTAAGAATGATATGAACTACCTTACATAAATTTTGTATACTTTACATGGCCGAATGGCTAAGGGGTCGGATTGGCAATCCGAAGTAACCCCAGTTCGATCTCTCGGCTACAAAACTTTTTTGCGTTACTGATTTGGAGTAATTTGCAAGCTAGAGACACTTTTTCTGTACATACATAAAAAAAAAGTTTTCTAACAGATTTCAACCCAGGGCCGAGAGACGGCGCAGGCCGTCCAGAAAATTGGGGTAGCGGACCGGCCCTGAGCCACCTTGATAGTAACCCTGCACCGAATACAAATATATGCCTAAATATTCAGAATGTTGTTGCTCAAGTATAGTTTACAAAGTGCGTGAAGTCTGTGCTTCTGATTTCACATGGTGCGCAATCACTCTAGAAAGTGTATTCTGTCTATTCTCTACGTGCATCTGTCAAACACTCGTGTTTCACTCTGGATACCCTGACAGGAATGTCGATCGATTTCATTCAGAAGAAACCCCGGCCGACAGAAGCACTGAATCTCTCCCGTTCTGTAGTCCATACACAACCGATGGCACAGCCCTTGGCTTTCGATGCACGATCGAGTCTCGTAGGCATCGGACAGGGGACGTTCTCCCAAGGAAATCACTGCTGTATCAAGCGTTAAGGTTACAGATAAAGTATAAAGTTTAGAAAGGGACTAAAATATTGACCTGTGCAGCTCTTTGCATCCGATTCTAGCCGGTATCCTTCCCTGCATTTGCAGAGATACCCTCCGTCCGGCTGGTCGTAGCAGTCGTGCTGACAGCCGCCGTTTCCAATCTGACAGCCGGCTATCTTCTCCTCACAAGTTCTTCCGTCATCAGCAAGTTGGAATCCAGTCCGACAGGCGCATCTAAACAAGGATTCAGAAGTTCCATAGCTGGGACTTACCGGTAGGTTCCGTAGGTGTTGATGCATTCGTGTTGGCAACCGCCACCCGTGTTTGTGGCGCATTCATCGATGTCTAGATCAGAAACTAGAGAAAATTTTTGTTTTGACCTACCGACGCAGGTTTTTCTGTCGTATGCTAAGCGATATCCACTGAAACACTGACACCTCGCACGGCCGTTGTCATTCACACAGTGGTGCTGGCAACCACCCTTCTTCTCGAGACACGGATCCAAAGCTAAAAAGGAGTTTAAAGATAGTAACGATTTTGGTGCGATTAAACAGTGCGCCCTAAAATTGCATTTAAAGAAGATTACCGCCCAAACTCCCTTTATTAAAGCGCGTATCCAAATTGTATGCAAGACTTGGCAAGCATTTTCCGCATGACCGTTGGCTGGAGAGGTGTTCGAGAAAATGATTTCAATTGAGATGACTCTATTAGCATGCCAAAGGAGCCAAAACGTTAAACTACGCCCCTTAGACATTTTGCTTTAGGTGAGTGATGGGGTATTTTCATTCCTATTCAGATGGCATGCGGTCGTCCGCTCACTTTAAATACACCCGGTAAGTTTCTCTTTCATCTGCAAGAGCTGATATGCATCTGCTTTACCTTGAAAGAAGACATCTTCAAGAATCCTGAGTGATCTATATTTTTGTATTTTTTTATGTGTGATATATATTAATCTGACGACGATAAGGTGTTAAATCGACCGTACTAATGAAGGCATACGGTGTACTACACCGTTTTCCTGGTTTAGTGTGTTAAATCCAAAAATTGTTGTATATAAGCGTGATTTTGCGAATTTTGTTGTTGTAGTTTTGTAGTTTGTCATTGTTTGTATTTTTATGTTTAGAGCGGTTGAGTTTTGGCGGGGTTTCGACTTGAAATATCATTCAGGAGTTTCTTATGAAATCAACTGCAGAAAGTGAGGTGATTCAACGGTTTGGTTTGAGCCGGTTTCGGGCGATTTTTGCACAATTCCAACAACAAAACGGAGCATTATGGTTTTTGGTGGATTTGGACATAGTGAAAGACAGTAAATTGCAAATTTGCAAACTAGAATTAAACGTTGTTAATAGCAAAAAGTGTTTGAAATGAACCAGATGAAATTTCTCTGTTGACTGCTTGAGTTTGTCTCTAGGTCACGTCTTTTTCACTCTTGTGCAGGTACATGCGGCCGTCCACCGAATTTAACATCGTTGGCAAGTTCCTGTTACAGAAATTGAGGCTTTTTACTAATTTGGCCAGCTTTAGTCAGACGACCCCACTACCAAGAAAAAGTCGAGTCGTTTTCCTTCTTCCCTTTGCTTCATTAAACAACCATCTCAACTTCGTTAACTTAAATAATCCGATATCCTTTCTCCTCCCTACCCACCCCTTCACCCGGCTGTCCCCACCTCCCTCCACCTGTTCCCGTGCTCATCTGCCTAATTCATGTCTGTCGTCCCTGCTGCTCCCCCGTACAAAAGGCTCCCCATTGTCGCTGCGCCTGCCGATTTACATTCATAAGCGCGTTCTAATTAGGCCGCGCCCGAACAACGTGACATATGTCCTCAAGTCAAGTGCTGTTTCAGAATAATGAAGAGAAAACGAACGATTGCAGCTCCTCTTATCGTCTCCCAGAAGGAAGCCGTGCTTGCACTTGCAGCGGTAGAAACGGCCGTGGCGTTCCTCGCAGATCTGTTCACAGCCTCCGTTGTCAGCCTCACAGGAAGAGGATTCTGAATAGAAAATACCCATGTAGTTCAGCTTTTTATCCCGTAGAACAGTTTCAGATGCAATTAGCGGCTTTCCGTGTTTGTTCTGTGTACAGTCGCCGTATCGGATTACGAGAAGAGAAGTGCGAACACGGGTCAAGTACACCTAATCTATGCACACAACACTCACCGACGCATTTCCTGCCGTTAGACGCCAGCTGAAGTCCAGGAGGACAGTCGCATCTGAAGAAGGGTTGAGAAAGAGAGGGAAAAGAGATACCTATGGCCTCCTGGGGAATTGATGCACCGATGGGAACATCCACCATTTGTTACAGTACATTCGTCAATGTCTTTGCAAGTTTTCCCATTTTCCGAAAGTTCGAAGCCCGGCCAACAACGGCAGTAAAAGGTTCCGATGGTGTTCACGCAGTCGTGGTGGCAGCCGCCGTTGTCGATTAGACACTCGTTCACATCTGCAACGGGTCGGATAACATTAATTGCCCTGCTTATTTTTACAACCACAAAAAGAAATATTTCAACTTCAGTTGTGCATTTCGAAACGCGGCCTTCGGACACACACACACACATACACACACACACACACACACACACACACACACCACACACATACACACACGACACAAACAAATACACACACAGACATACTCACACACACATACACACACACGCGCGCAGACCCACACACGGAGACACACACACTCACATACACATACACACATATACACATACACACACTCACACACTCACATACATACACGCACGCTAACACACACACACACGCGCACACACGTACACACATCTATGCTAAATGAATAACTTGCGCACATACCGTATTGACACCGTGCTCCCGTGAATCCAGTGACACAAGAACAAAGTTGGTCTGTTCCGTTTCGAATGGGCAGACAGGTTCCTCCATTGTGGCACGTATCAGCTGTGCAGTTCGCTAAAAAATTCAGAATATTCATTGTCCTAAGTTTGAACCCGCAATAGCCATTCTTTGGAAACTTTTATACTGTACGAGGTAAGTCAGCACAAACAATATAGCTGCTTGTAATCTCTTGCGAGTCATTTCCTCCGATGACTGGTTGTTTAACCCCCGGCTGGCAACAGTCCCCGGGCCATTTGGCCCCGCAGGCGCGAGTGTCACTTGACTCTGCAAACAAGAGCCATTCGGCAGATAGCAATGACCGTTTCCGTGTTGCATACGAGAATAGGATACGGGTTGAAACAGGCAAATAGTTCACATGAAAATAGTGTATTCTTGATTTCGTGCCGTTGCCCATGCGAACGGTAACTTATTCATCCGTCCTTGCCCTTTGGCCTCGTCGGGAGCGGCGCGGGAAGAGGCTCGTAATAGGCAGATATTACGAGCTGCTCAATGGGCTGTAGTCCCTTGACCGACCGCCTTATGTCTCTTTTTTGCGGCACGCCACAGAGATATTCATAGAGAACGATTGCAGAGGCTACTTTTCGAATGTTCTGAAGATTCTTTATAACATTAGAGGGTTGTCATTCTGTCCGTTAGCAGCGCAACGTTTTATGCGGAGAGGTACACCCCTTCATTTCCCCCCAATCGACCATGGGGAACAGTTTATCGAAGCTTTCAACAAAAAAGTAGGCCGCCAAATTGAGCGGCCGCAGGCTGCGATCGCAGTTTGAGGCGGCCGAAGGCCGCCGAACCCAGAAGGCTAAGACCCGCGCAGCGGGGCTTTGGCTTCTGGTATAGAAGTTATGAAATGTCAAACTAAGCTTAGTTGTGTGTAAGTGAGGATAGATTGAAACCACTTTTTTACGTTTTGAAATTTTGGCTAGGGAGACTGCCTGGATAAAGAGGAAACAGAAGCACACGGATAGGTACAAAAGGCGAAAAAACGATACCACCAGGATGAGGTGCTCAGAGACAGAAAAAGAGACATAGGCTGAAAAGAGAGAGAGAGAGAGAGAGAGAGAGAGAGAGAGAGAGAGAGGAATACATAGATGGAGAGAGGCAGAGTGACAGAGAGACAGAAAGACAGAGAGGCATTGAGACAGAGAGACCGAAGAGACAGAGAGACAGAGAGACATTGAGACAGAGAGACAGAGAGACAGAGAGACAGAGAGACAGATAGAGATCGAGAGAGAGAGAGAGACAGATGAAGTCTATAAATGCCTCATTCGCTCCTTCCCTCCCTCCCCTGTTTCTTTTCCCTGACCGGAAGCCCCCTGGTTCCCAGTGAGAGTTGTAAAGGCCGTTCCGGTCGGTTTCCCGTCCTTCTGTTGTTTCCGTGTCGTCAAAGAAGACGCCGCCGCTGAGTCAGACTCTACTGCCCCGGCGGGGATTGTCCTCCAGATGCAAAAAGTATAGGTTCCCACCTCTCTGACAGCCGGCTGACCCGGAAACATGCACCCATCCAGGGCAACATTCGGCCGTCGTCTGACGACGCGTCCGATTCACTTTCTTGTACGTGTGGAAGTAGACGGTTCTGAAAAAGGAAATGCTTGAGTAAATGATGTATCAAGTTAGGCTTACAATGCACCCTGTTATTTTAAAAGGTCCAGAGCCACCCCCTAATGCAGAATTGTCGTAACCCGACCCCTGGCAGGTGCTTGTACCGTTTAATGGTTAGCTACAGTAATTCGTTGTGCACTGGAGCGCGAAAAGCACGCAGCGGGAGCCAATCGGGATCTCGGCCCTAATGACAGACCTCTCGGTGACAAACGACCGCCAAAGGACGCGCGGCACCCGATTTACGTGCCACCACCGAGAGATTTACGAGTGTTAATTCATTTACCGCTGAATGGAGGAAAAACGACTCACTTTGGCTGACGAACGGAGCACGCCTTGAACTTTCCCTGACAGCCTGGCTTTCGGGATCTGATGTACTTGGTGTAGGCTTGAACACACGGCTGTTTCACTGTCACAATCTCCAGCTCCTCGTGGGGACACACATTTTCCCTAAAAATCAGATAAAAAATGGAGTGAAAGGACTGCTCCAACAGCTTCTTCAACATATCCGAGTGTCAAAATACTGTTGGGGTTAAAAATTCTCCGTGGTTCAGCGGGCCCAAATTTCATGTATTAGCTATCTTGGATAACAAAAATCCACTTACAACAAAAAATCTAACAAATATATTGTCGACTTTTGGGTCTAATCACAAGTGCTGTAATCAACTTGGGGCACTCTGAGTACTGTTTAACTTGACAATTTTCTAGTTTTTAGGTATGGAAAAAGTTGAAAATTTTTCCCCAAATACCTTTTTTTTATTTTGCTAACTCAGGTTTTTCAACTTTGAAAAAGTAAAAAGTAAAAAAAAATATGTTTTGAAAACCACAAAAATAAGGTTTCTTGAAAGAGTTAAAAAAATTTCTTACTTTTCATATGTTGCTCAACAAGCTATTCTTATACTCCATTTCCAACAAATGGGCGAGGTTTTTCACAAATTTTAAAGCACTGGTCCTGCAACGATCTTTGTAAACTTTCTGCGCACTCATAATTTACAGTGCTCTTTCGCTATTTTTTACGTTTCAAATCCTTTTTGGTTCACAATGAGAATTTTTCAAGATCGTCCGAAAGTCCAAGACCTTCCCTTGGAAACTAACTATACCATTCTCGATTCTCTTATGCAGCACGTTTGAATAGAAATAAAATTAAAATTGGAATGGATTGAACAATTAGAAAAGTGCAAGACTTGTTAAAAGAATTGGTTGATTTGCATAAGTCAATTTGGTTTTTTATGTTCATGGTGCGTTCCTAGGCTACATTTGGCACCCTTTTTTCTCTGCGACTCTTCATATGACTTGCTGTGTTCCGCGCGCCCTGGTATATAACGGGGCTTTCGCATCGGACCCAATTCGGAAAGTCAAAAGCCTTAAATGGAATCAGTTGAGAAACCCAAATAATTGCAATCCTAGGAGGTTCAGTAAACCTCTCTCTCTCTCTCTCTCTCTCTCTCTCTCTCTCTCTCTCTCCTCTCCTCTCCCTCTCGCGTAATGTGACCCTGTGCTCTCGCCTGGTTGCCACTGAGCTTGTGCCTGGTAGGTGGCATTGCGTAATGCGCAGTGCCTCTTTCGATAAGATAATTCTAGGCCAAACAGGGTCGAATCCGAAGAGGAGACTGTTTGCACAGAAGCTGGGAACGCCGTCATTAACGCCACAGATTACCGCATTCGGTTGTAAACTCGAACATCGTAAATGATTGACAAGGTGTCAATCGATTTCTGCTACTGTTCGCGGGAAACGGAAACAAATCCACTTCCTTGAATATATCTCATTGAAGTGTTTCCCTAAGACCTTTGGTTGCACAAACAAAGGGTCCATCTGGACACAGTGCACAAAGCAATCAGCAGGGATTAGCTCCCACTGGTGATGGATAACCGTTGCGCAAGCAGTGCTCCTCGCATAAACACCTCCACGGCCACTTGCGCCACCAGATTAAAGGACACTAAGGCGCCTCTCTGACCTCTACCAACTGCAAGTTTCGTCATCAACAATCACTACTGGGATTTGTTTAGAGTTCCCAGAATTTACGGATGGTTGGGTGAAGACTGAAACGCCGCTAACACCTCTCTGGGAACCGCCGGGTCGATTTACTCCGACCGAGTAACTCCCGAGGTCATGGGAACTTTGCGCAACTCTTAGGAATGGAAGAAATATGAACACATATACACACGCACACACATACACACACGCACATACACACACGCACGCACATACACACACATACACACATACACACACAAACACACACACACATACACACATACACACATACACACACAAACACACACACCCATACACACATACACACACAAACACACACATACACACATACACACATACACACACGCACACACCAAGACCTGTTCATGACGTAGCGTAGTGCAGAAAGTTTTATGATTAACATGGACATTTCCCCCCCCCCATTATACGTGGGTATCTGCCTTCAGCCACACTTCACAAACCCGTACCCCTGACAGGAAGTGGCCCTCCCGAATGTGTCAGACTGTGTGCTCTCTCGGCCGTAAATTGGCTAAACACGCGAGTTTTATGCTCTTTCGCAGCGCTACGATCACGTCTAATCAGGCCGTAAACAGAGCGAAGCGTCGAATTGTTGGCTCCTTTCCGATTTATTACACCTTTGGTGAATCAAAGCCAGGTGCCATGTGTCGACTGAGCCATCCGTAATTGGCTGTTAGACGACCCCTGATGTCGCGAAACAAAGATGACTGGGATCAAGATAAGACGGGGATTCGCCGTGTCATAGAGCAAGCGACCGTTTGATGGACTGCCGAACATGAATACGACTCCCGCGAACGCGATTTATAGCCGGAAAGGACCACTGCGGCTGTAAATACTGAGGGGAATTGAAAATACCTCTAGTTTTAAATTTTATTGGTCGCAGTTTAGTTAAACATGTATTTTTACGCTCGATTCTGCGTAGTTTCTATTTCTCAGGCGGAGTCAAATGTGACTTAGCGATGTGAGACTGGGTCTCACTAGAAAAAGAGATTAGCCGGGTTGTGACAAATCAAAGACAAAGAGAATGACGCACTCGAACGCCAAAGAAACAAAGAAACTGTGGTTCGAACATGATTAGAGACTTTTCGCTGTGGGACCCTGATTGTCCAATGGCACAGAAAAAGATAGCACATTGAATAACGAGGCGAATAGGAAAAGACACCAAACGCAGAAATTTCCCGATTCATATCCAATCATCCTTTTTCTGCCCTACCCATAGACCTACTGCAATTGTTGTTGTGTGTGTCTGTTAATTCCATGTCCAACCACCCAATTGGCCACCTTCCTGTTTGCATATCAGCTTACCCATTATGACCGCCTTTGAATTTGCATACCGCGCAACCACAAAGCGAGAAACACTGCGCAGAGCGGAGAGAATTAGAGAAATTGACATTAGGAAGTGATAGGAGACAGCTGGAAATGCTACCTCAGGCGATCGCCTAGAACCAACTGAAATAGAATGTTGAGATGAATATCCTCTCTTATAAACTGCGCTTATGGTCTCTGTGTGTTTGTGTGTGTGGTGTCCCAGGGTGAAATTGCGCTGGGTCCGTCACGTGTCTGCGTCTCTCCAATTCCTCTGCACTCTCTCTTACGGGTTCTAACTCCACGTAAATGTTACGGAAACATTACGGAATTTGGCCATTTCCACCGTTCATTTCGGGGGCGCAGCCCCCGGCGAGCGGCCGGAGGCCGCGAGCAGCCAGAATATTCAGGACCACCGCAGGCGGGCCGGAATATTCTGGTATATTACAATTTGGGTTGGTTGTATCTTTCCGCAACCCTTGAGGTCCCCTTGTCTCATTCGGAAGCAACCGCAGCCCGTGTAAATTTATCATTCGACCCCATTTCCAAGCGAACAATGCCCTCTCCCGCATTACAATGAGAGGTGAGAAATGAGGACGAGCGTGTTTTATAAAACGCGTCCTCCGTCTTCTTCTGCCTGAACAATGCCTCGTCGCGACGGCCATTCGTCGTCGCCGATAAGCCCGTCCGTTGCGAAGGGGAGAAAAAGTGGACGCAAAAGACATGTGGCCGGATCAGCACTAACTTATGTCCTGCGACACGGATTACCAGCAAACTTTGACTTTTGAAGTGATTTGTCTAGCTCTGCAAAGGTTGCAAAGGTTGGGTTGGTCTGAAGATTTCAGGAATTTGGAATTCTTGAAAGAATGTGCGAAATTTGAAATTACTCTTGCAAACACACATTTTTTAAATCAACACTCAAAGGAATTTGAGTGTTGATTTCCTTATTTCCGAAGCGTTAAAACTCGAACGTTAAAGAGATTTTGGCAATGGGTCCCGCCGCGAAAACCCCGTGTTCTACCCCTCGCGCCGAAGAGATAGCATACTGAATGAAGAGACGCAGGCGTCAAAAGCAGCAATTTCCCACGCTGACTCTTATTGTATATTAGAAAACATTACCGTGCAAAAACCAACCATATAAGATCAGCACTTTTAAATCTGTTAACATATTTCTCTCGCCGCCCTTCAAAAAGCAAACATTTGAGGGCGCATCCAAGGTTACCTGCTGGGTCAGAGGCCAGGGATCACATTTCAGCCAACATTACAATTTATGTGAAATACCTTGTATTTTCCAAGCTAGACCCATTTTTCTCCTTCGCCCGCCAGACACCGCAACTGTTTTTGCGACCACCCAAAGCGGCCTTCCAGCTGTCGCTAAAAACAGGAGCCGCCTTGGAAAAAAGAAGCCAACTGTTATTCCGGACTTGATTTAGTGAGCGTGTGATTTAGCGGCTTTGTACAGTCGATTGGCGACGGCCGCCGGGAGGAATGGGCCGTGGAGGGGAGAAAAGAGAGACACGCCACACTGATTCCATGTTTCAAAGGACGCAAAGAAGAGAGGAAAAGTTAGATTTAGGCAATTCTTTTGGTTTATCTATATGCAAAACCTAAAACTCGACATTCGACTGAACTTGAGATATGGTTGTTTTCCTTAGCACATTTTCTCCGGGGCCAGTGCGGGAAATAGCTGATTTTGGCGCCTTTAATCTCTGAGTATCTTCACTCAGCGTGTTATCTTATTCGATAACGGGTCTTCGCGGCGGGACCCAAGCCCTATTTTAGTTTGTTTTTATACATTGCTAGCTTTTTTGGTAGGCAATAGACATTCAGTCCGAGTGACTTCCTTTTCCAAACCTTCCCCCGATTTTCCATCCGATTGCGCTTGTTTCGGCTTTTTCTTTGCACCCAGTGCCCGATCTGATTAGCATATTCCACGGGATTATCCGAACATGTGGGCGAATTTCCGCGCTGTCTGATATCCGTTGTGCATATGTGTGCAACCGGCAGTGCTGCGTCCTTTCATGCCCCGCGGGGGTCCATTCAACGACCGTGGCCGACAAGAAGGCGAGGGGGAGGCTTCTGTTTACGGGAAAGGCGAGAGAAACACCAGTTTTGCCAATTACAAAAAAACATTATATATATACTCGTCGCCCAGCGAGCTTTCCTAGCCGGCAGCGGGAAACAAGCGGCTTTTTTTCTGCGTCTCCGCGACTTGCACACTATTTCGCGCGTTAGATGTGCAGGCCATCGAAACTTTAAGAAAGGTCCGTGGGCGAGGAGTATAGTTTACGCTATCAGAAATGTAAATTAGTTCGGTTGTGGCGATTGGAACACGAATGGTTTACTTGAAGCTAAGTCCACTCTCATTGTCAGTCGTTTAGTACAACAATTGTATTTTTGTTGTCGGCACAAAACAAAAAGGTTTTGAGCGTAATGGTACTTCAAAGTACTCCATCTAATTGTTCAAATCGATGATTGAGGGTCGATATTTCGCAAATTCTAAGTTGACATATGGCGGTGTAGTTGTTGCCAACTAGAACCCTATGCTAATTGTGGTAATATTCAAAACATGATCTGTTAAAGTTAATTTTACTAGAAATACCCTATATATGTGCAGATTATGACTAGAACCTTCTATTTGTATTGGCATGATTCCAAATGGGTGACATCGTAAAAGATTTTGTGCCCGTTTGCGCTTAAAGGGAAAGGACCGCTTGAAACAGTTTTTCTAGACTTGTGATAAATAAGTAGATCAAATTTTCCTGATTCAGAAAGTTTCCCATTTTCTCTTTTTAGTGCAAAATGAACCAAGCGCCTGAAGTTTTGTCGAAAATACCGTTTGAATAGCGCGCCATTCTGCGTATCGCTATATTCCGCGCTCTCTCGCCTTTCTCTGCTCTGTTGCAGTCCAAAAATATATATAAGGGTGTGTTTTAAATACGTGAAAACGAGAATACATTGAAGAAATCGTGAATTCAATGAAGTTGTTATTGAAAATATTTGAGAAATCACATTAAAGGCACCATCAGGTGCATTAAATAGAAAAATGAGCCATATACAACTTTCATCAAATTTAGTGGAATTGATATTTTTCAACTCTTTTGCACAAAACGGGTTTTTACAAAATGCTTGATAACACTTCTTTAGCATGTGATTTCAAGAACGGGGAAATACCCCTAGCATTCTTATCTCTTTGAAGCAATTTGTCTCTAAATCAAAGATCCGTCTGAAATTCTAAATTTCCTAGTGAAAACCGGCTCTGTTCCTCTATTAATACGAACTCTCAGTAGCCTCCGTGGTTTTTTCGGCCTCGCCGAGGCGCCAAAGCGAAATGGCGCTCAACGGACATAATTGACCAAGTTTCGAGGACATTACGAGCACAAAAAAGAGGCTCAAAGGGCAGCCAAGAGATTTATACTTGCTGAAGGAGAGAAAAGGGAAAACTCACTGGCCGAGACGAAGTTCTTGTAATTCTACGTCGACGAGACTCTCGAGAGAAACGATTGGGAGGAAGAGGATTAAAAGAATACGGTAGTCCATAGTTATTTCTGTTAGAATATCATGGGAGGAGGGAGATTCTGAAATATATGGGAATGAAGGAAGGAAGAGGGCGGAAATTTGGGTTCAAGGGGGCAATAGGGGCGGGAATTAGAATGGAATAAGAAAATCAAAAAGAAAATATAGAAAATGTTCCGTTTTGCAGACATACTTTTAATTGATTTGCACTTGAACATTGAATACTCAGCCAATTTTAGCAGTCAAAAAGAGAAAACCTTGGGGATGTTTTGCGACAATACAACAGAATAACTTCAGCACGCCTAATTAGCATAATTGTGTCTCAGAAAGGCCAGAATAGTAAATCCGAAGGAATGCAACGTAGGAAACTCAGGGAACAAAAGACAGCGGTCGACCTCTTATGCTAACGAGGCGATGAATACAGATGAGACAGCTGCGGATCATCCTGAATTACGAGCGCTAAAAAGGCGCCTGGTCAAATAGATTAATTGGTTGTAAAGTTAGCATAAGAACAATGATTAGCTTTGAAATGTTGAAGAAATCAGAGAAGACAAACAGAAGAATTCCCCCTGTGGTCACTGCGGGTGGCACCTAGGACACGCCCACTTACTAGGCCCCGCCCCTCGGGTCAACGTGATGTTTGAGATGAGGCTGATAACAATGGAGAGATGGTTGGATGGTCGGAAAGGCAAAAACGAATTGAAATTGAGAATAATGTGATAGAAGGAGGGCGGGGAGGGTGAGAGATAAGAAATGAAATATTGGGAATGGCCTGTAAAGATTAAAAGAATTAAAATGTAATAAACCCACTGTTTCGCCCCCAGTCTATTGAAAATGAATGTTTCAATAAAAAGAGTGAGCGAGGCAGAGTTAAAATACTTATTAAATTGGAAGAAAGGTAAATCAGAGAAACCTCTTCCTCAAAAACAACTTACAAAGAATTTAAAGATTAGAGAAATACAGCAATACACTAAGGAGATAACACAAATGATCTGTGGGACAGCGTTTTGAGGGTATTGGGTGCGAAAGCTATATCGATTACGTGACCTTTGTTTTTCCTGATGCGGTTAACCCTGTTAAAGGCAGTGTGTCATGGAAAATAAACGCATGTGTGGGTGGAGGGGGATTTAGAAAATGTGAGAACAGAAACTGTGTTCTATAGCTGTCGCCAAACTGAAATCTTATGCTAATTGCGGAAACATGCAAAGCATTTTGTTGGCACGATTTCAATTTGGCGACAGCTATACATCTGTTACAGCTATACATCTGGGGATTGGTGGTCTAGCGGTGTAAGGCGCGGCTACCACTCGAAGGGTCACAAGTTCGATCCCGCCCCGGGTCAACCCAGCCTACTACGCTTTGGCGAAGGTACAATGGGTAGTAGACGAGTCTACGAAAGTAATACGCGTGGAGAAACGTTGGCACGCCAGGGAGAGAGTCTCAACCCCGCCAACGGGCTTAGCCGTTGGTTCCCGCAGGTACTACAAACCTTGATACGGGGGAAACTTTACTTTACTTTTACTTTTATACATCTGTTAACTGGTAGTGTTTCATTTAAAACACACTCTCCTGCGGATTGTAATGTGTACAGAAGTCACCTTGCGATGTGCTCGAAGCGCTCTCTGTCAAAGCCGATGACAGTTGGCAAACCAGCGTGCAACCAACAATGAGCTCCTTTTGGAGCAGGAGACATTTGCAAAGTGGCTTTAATCATACAAGTTGAATTGAGACAAGATGTAGAAGTTTGAAGTAGACATTGGAAAGTTTTTCAAGTCCTAAACCACTAAAGTCAAATAGAGAAGACTCAGCTATCGGAGTCAAAAATTTCTCTAAAACATTTTTAACATACAAATCTGTCTCCAAAACTTACGAGGTCGTTCCAAAAAGAAAAGTCATTATTGACAACATGTAAGCTTCTTTACACAAATTCTCTTCTGCAATCGAATTGAAACGTCGGAGTCTATATCTCCGTCGTCTACTGAACCCCTTTTGTGATACATTTAATAATCCGACAAACGGATTCAGGTATCTTTTCTTCTTGTGCATTATGGTTTTTTCCTGGTGTCATTAAGTCAAGAAGGGTATTGTGGTTTAGTTTTATCGATGTGCGTTTCTGAATTGCAGCCGCTGAAGGCGACGTGAATTGAATAAACTGTTCATGTTTCAGAAAGTCTAGATTAAAACTCTGATGAATCCTAGAATGGGCACCATAAAGGCTGATTCCAACCGATGGTTCACTTAACAACAGCTAAACGTTAGAAGACAGTAGGAGCCTCGTATACGGCTGGACATATCCCGCTACCTGGCAAATAGTTGCAATTCGCGGCGGGACCTAATGTACCATCCATTAATATTTTGGCCAAAAACCGGTGCCGTTTTTCGGAAACACACTATAGAAAGATCTGAAATATCAATTTTGCAAAGTTTTCCCCATGTTTCACACTCATAACTGTTATTTAAATCAATATGGCAGTCTTTATGTACAACACAACAAAAATAGTTACAAATTATTGCATATAGTGTCATAAAACAGACACTGGCTCATATTTCTCGTAATAACGTATCGACACCCAGGATTCAGTGATGGTTTTGTAAGGTCGGGGCATATTTTTGGGTTGCAGAGATCATCGATGCACACCATTCCTGGATCACAAGTTGTACCCAAACAGCCTAAAAGAATACATAAAACTTATAGGTCTGAGGGATTCTTACGATTTCTATTGTACTCTGGGCATTGATGTGAAGGAACACAGGTGAGATCAGTACGAGAAGCCTGCATGAAGCCGGGGTTGCACACGCAGGTGGCCACGCAAGGAAGACTGAATGGAAGGATTATCGATTAGTTACCAACTTTAAATAACTGGGATGTTTTCAAATTTCCGTCTACAGATGTGTAAAAAAGGAAGTACGCCATGCGTGTCCGGCATTTACAAGGCATGCTAATGAGCCAAGGTGCGAGACAATTTAGCATTGTTAATTCGCATAATTTCCGACCGTAGCCGATCGAAAATGAAAGGCAAAGCCCCGTGACTATCCCTTTAAGAAACTTACGTGCATCGCTCTCCTGTATCTGTACAAGTGTAAGGACAAGGGGAGGCGCACTCTTCAAAGTGGGAGTTCACAGGACATTGAGGAACATTGGGATCACGATTGAAATAGACACAGGACACTGAAATTATTATTGCTTGGGCAAAACATTTGTTTATGCCTGTGGATTGATCACAGTAGCTTCCAGGAGGACAGTACATGTTGAGACAGAGGTTAGGGACATCGGCGATCATGTCGGTTGGAGGGCGGAACTGACGACACATTCCTATATAAGAGGTAACTGCAGGTTACTTGAATCATTCAGTCGGCGCCTCTTTAGGCCTCTATGTTTCTTTGTCTCTCTGTGCCTCTCTGTCTCTCAAAGGCTCTTTGGATATATAGGTATATATGTGTCTCGGGTTTTCTATGCTTCCCTCTGTTCTGGGTGTCTCAGTATCGCTCGGTCTCTCTGAGTCTCGTCAGCTCTATGTCCATCTATGAAACTCTTTATCTCAATCTGTTTCTGTGTCCCTATGGTTCGGTCTCTCTCTCTCACTCACTCAATCACTCACTGTCACACTCACTATTTCTCTCGTTCTTTCTCACCTGTATTAGAATCGCAAAAAGTGCCCTGAGGACATGTCACAAAGCTGCAAGGGTCGTCATTTTGTCTTACAGCTTTGCAATAACCTAAATTCATCATTTCAATTTATTATGTTTCAAAATTTTGCCTGTATTCGCCTCGCAAGCATATCCAGGTGGGCATGACACTCTTGAGCAAGGGTCGTCTTTCATAGCTGGATAATCAGCAATGGGTCGGAATTGACGACACATTCCTTGAAACAGATTTGAAACAGAAATAATAGAATGATGTACCAGTATTAGAATCACATGAAGTTCCCTGAGGGCAAGTGACTTTCAAACAAGGATCGTCCATTTGAAGGAAATTCGTGGGATACGACGATTGGCGACAGTTTCCTGAAAAGAAAAATGTTGAAGCTATTTTCTAAGACTGTGTTTACTACTTGTTGTAGATTTCTCACCTGTCTGTGGGTTACAAGTCCAGCCATTCGAGCACTTTACTCCTTGACAAAGGTTCCTAGGGGCTGGTTTCGCGGTGGTGGTAGAGGAAATTTCCAAGCAGAATCCTGGGTTTTAGTTTTTATTTTATCATTTTTGATTTTTCTACCTGTGCTTGGTTCACATCTCCACCCACTGGGGCA
Organism: Oscheius myriophilus; assembly: GCA_964057215.1. Classification (NCBI taxonomy): domain Eukaryota; kingdom Metazoa; phylum Nematoda; class Chromadorea; order Rhabditida; family Rhabditidae; genus Oscheius; species Oscheius myriophilus. The sequence continues at coordinate 10,864,523 of OZ059903.1, read as the reverse complement.
CTCTACCCGGGCACATTGGTCGTTTACAGAGGCGTCGTTCTGCACAAGAGTCGTTGCAGGTCGGAATTCACGACACAGGCCTAGAAAAGGAAATTAAAAAAAAAAAAAAATTACCTAATACTAAAAAAGGCCAAATGACACTCTTGTAATGTTCTAACTGACCGGTGTTGGAATCACATCTTGTTCCCTGGGGGCACTGGACGTTAGAACAGCTGGGAACTGCGATTGACACATTCGCCAAAGTCACACAGTTTCCTGTAACACATTTTCTTTAAACGGCAGGTTGTTTAAAACAAACCTGAGCTGGAGTCACAAGCACTGCCTTCCGAACAGAAAACTGTCGCGCAAAGGTCGTCTTTGTGGATTTGAAGAACTTTTCCAGTTGTGCGGAACTGCTGACATTTTCCTGAATTTGGCGGGTAGGGCTCCACTAATTTATTTGGTTCTATATTTATCTCTGTATTATACGTCTACTAGTTTCTATCTCTCTGTCTCACTGAATTCCAATCTCTCGTCCATTCTCTAATTTTACAACACCAACGAGTAATAATCAATTCCAGCCGAGCGTTCTTCAGAGACCCTCTTAGGGTACAAGATTTCTGGACCAACATACACTTCTAATGATTGCTAGAAATTGAAACCATGACTAAGAGAGGGCATTTCCTAGGAATGATCCGTGGCAAACGATTGTTTATGTGAAATCGCACGGAGAAAGCATGTAGGGCTTTATCATTACGCCGTAAAAACTGTGCCAAGTGGTCTTGAACTAACCTGTGTTACTATCACAGCTAGCTCCCGTTGGACAGACCACTCCCGAGCAACGGTCGGCCTGTCGCTTTCTTCTTCCAGCATTTCGAAATCCTCTGAAAGATAGTGAACCCTCCAAAAATGAATCTAGCACCTGCAAATTCCGGTGTTTTCATCACAAGTCTGACCAGAGGGACACACGACAGAAGCACATTTCGAGCTGTAATCATACTGTCTGTCGAGTGGAGAGTAGGTCACAGGCCGGTAAGGGTCGTAGAGTCTGGAAAAAAGAAATGAACTAAAGGCTTTTCCACATTTTTCAGTATTCCTGGAACTTTTCTAGGAAAAAATTCAGTTAAGCCCCCCCCCTCTTGTATGACCCCCACGCTCTGTTTGGCCCCCCAGTCAATGCGAATTTGTGAACTTCTGTAGGTGGGGAGCGTAACTGAATTATGCATCCTGGGCATAGTTCTCAAATGACGGGCCGGCCCGCGGGCCGAGCCGAGGAAAACGTCATAATACGATAAAATATATGTAAATAACTAAAATAGGTAAATATTACCAATATAAATTGATTTTAACAAAACATAACATTGATAAAAGGAGATAATAAAAAATAAAAATGAAATAAAATCCTAAATCCTAAAAACACAAATTTAGCTGCTTACAATAAAGCGTTGGGTATTGGATACTCAGTTATGGGGGGGCTTAAATGAATTTGATGGGTGTTTATCTGAATTACCTAATCGGCACCTGAGCGGGGTGATTGTCTGGGGGCGAAACCGAGCGGCCATTTCGGGGGGCGTAACTGAATTGGCAGGGGGTTTGACTGAATTTCCCCCCCCCCCCCCCCCCCCGTTTCTATAAAAAAAATGAGCAAATATAACTAGCAATGGCAAGAATTTTTAAAGAAAGCGTACCTATTGACACATGTTCCGGTGGAAGAGTCACAGTAAGTGCCTGAAGGACAGTAGACCCCGGCACAATTGACAGAAACACCCTGAAATAAACTGAACTATGCTCGCAAACCCCTGAAAACTCACATCACCAATTGGATGACGGAAAGGTCGACATTTGCCGGAATTTGTGTCGCAACTCGTGCCAAAAGGGCAAGCCCCACAGCCCAAGTTCCCATTTCCTGGGTCAGCAGCTCGAAATCTTCTACAGTAACCCGTATTTCTATCACAAGAATAGCCGGCGTAGCAACCGTAGAATTGGCAATACTGCGAGACGACGCACGTCGAACCCTGAGTTGTGTGGTTATGGTGGTTTGCAAAAAACGGAGAATTATAAACGAATACTTCGAAGAGTAAGTACGCACCACTAGGAGGAGGAACACGGCGCGCGGTGTCATGTCGTTGCGTGAACTGATTGTGAGTGCCGAGTTCCTCTGTTTGCCTTTGAACTTATTCCGGTCCTCGTGAGTCAGAGCAGTGCTAACCAGCCGATATCCGTTCATAAACAGTCCGTCATCACGGGAAAACCGAGGAAAGATCAAGAAATCGTGCCAGTTGAATCCCCTATTTGACGAGGTTTGAATGTGTTGTCTCGCATCATTCTGGCTTTGACTTTTGGAGTACTGTCGTTGAGTACCACTCCTTCTGCCCTGAATGACAGAGGACCGCAAAAATGGCCAGGCGACCTTACCATTTGTTTCGGCATAAAGCTCAACACACTAATTATGCGTTTTTGTGAATGGTCAATAGATCATTTCCAGTTTAACTCGGCTAGCAGGCGGTCATCTACCTATTTCTACAAAAAATTATTAATTAGTGATATTTCTTGTTTCTCCACACTGCCAAGTGGCCCCAGATAACAGTATATCTTTTTGTCCGAAATAAATGATTGAGTGAACGAAAATATAAGTTCAGAGCATCTCTTGACGACCGCCGCCGAGCATGGAAGTCGTTTGGGTTGTCTTTCGTACGCAACAATTGTGTCATTGTCAAACAATTTTGGTAAAATTGTTTCACTTTTTTATGTTGTTTATTCAATTTTGCGTAGATGTTATTGTGCGAAAATTACTCTCGAAATTCTGTTCTTCCAAATGCTTGTAAGAGTTATATCGCTCATTAAAATTACCTGGGCCGAGCCCAGAAAAATTGAGGAAGGAATTTTGTTTCCTAGTATTTTTTTTGAAAACATAGCACTAATTGTGCAAAACATAGTGTGTTAAGGAAGATTCGACTATATATATTGTATACTTTTAATGGTCGAGTGGCTGAGATGTCGGACTGACAGTCCGAAGTTGCCCCAGTTCCATCCTCCGTCTTTCCCTCCGACAAAACTTTTTTGAATTAGTTATTTTATACATCAGACACAATAGAGATGCAATTCCTGCACAGACAATCGGCGAAAACAGTTGTTCATCGATTAGAAATTTTGACCTTGGGCATTTGGGACCATGGGTGGCTACGGGACGACCCTGGTCCCAAATGGGTCCAATTTAGGTCTAATACCCAAGTGAAACAAGAATAAAAAACAAAATTTGAAAGATCAATTCTCGCGTGAACTGTGCACTTCCGTTCTTTTTGCTTTGTTTGTCTACGGTCGCAGTTCCAGTCTGTGGTTATACAAAGCGGAGCAAAGAGTTTATTCCACACGGACAAAAACTGAGATGACGAGAGGGAGGGAGCGAGTAGAGTCTGTAAAAGAGAAATACAAAAAGGGACTTTTGTCAAATGAATAGGTACTCACCGTTATTACTTTCTTCTGCCCCAGTAGGCAGGTCTATAAAGGGCGTAGGGACTGTAGGTGTAAAGAAAGGTGGGTCTGTAGACCATGGCCGTGGGCAGGGCGGGCGGCGGGGCGTAGATGGCAGAAGTGTACGAAGGGACGTAGAATTGGCAGAGACACACAGAGAACAGTTGCAGAAGAAGGAAGAAAAGTCTCATTTCTTATCGGAAACGGCGAATTTCAGCTGAAAATCGACGACCACCGTGTATTTACAGCTGGGTTATATCTGAGTGAAACGAGTTTTCAGTGGAAAACAAAAGTAAGACGTTATTTTCGTGAACTTTTCGCCATCACATGTGCAAAAGATCTCGAGCGATGTTTATTTAGGATGATTTCATAATTAGAGTGATGATCATATCTGATGAAATGGAGACTAAAGGGAACGGAGAAAAAGAGGCCAAAGTTTTTAAGGGTTTAGGTTTTTCGGGGTTTACGTCTTCGGGGCTTACGTCTTCCATTGGGGCCGTACTGCGGTCATGTTTCGATTGACTTGTAAGAAACCCAGGTTGCGTTACAGCAGTATGTTAGCCATCTTCTTGAACTTTCATTGAAACGCTGGGTTGATATTAACCAAAAATAGAGCTAGAGATCCACCCAGACCAATGAGAAAAATAGAGAGAGGGGAATAGAGAGAGAGGGAGAGAGAGAGAGAGAGAGAGAGAGAGAGAGAGATGTTTCGCATTGTGTTTTGCAAAACCGTTTCTGCCGCAAGTCACAACAAGCTCATTCCTCAGGTAGATTAATTGCTGTTCAACAAGTTTCTCAGTTAGACGAAACCATTTCCTTTTTATAAAAAAAATGTAATTTTAGATTCAGGGCATAGAAGCCGTGGCGGTGATCCTGGGGATGTACTCCTCTGCCAGGTCCCAGCACTGCAGTGACAGAGGTCCGATTTGGCAAGGATTGAAATAATCGAGATGATTAGATAATGTAAACGAGTGCATGTTGGAGACGGGCTTTCGATTATCACAACTAGCAAAGGGTGTGGTGGAGATGCGCACATCGCCGTTTTCAAGGGCTCGTCAGGGAACTTGGCAAGCATTTTGAGCAAAACCGTTGGCTGGAGCGGTGTTCGAGAAAATGATTTCAATTGGATTGACGCTAATAGAATAAATCCCATTTCCATGTTGAAAAGGCTCCAGACGGTCCCTTTAGAAGTTTACTCCACTGTGAAGTCGACGACGAGAAAAAAGATTTCGTCGTAGGGAGCACAGCTTATTAGGGAGATCAATAGATGAGGCTAAAGAGAGGAAAAGGAAAGAGATAGAAGAGAGATGGAGACGGGTGGGGAAGAGAAAAAGGAAAGGGGAATCAGATCTTGATCTGCAGTAGAATGGAACCCACGAAGTCCGCGAAGTCCAAGTCCAGAGGAAGGAGGAGCTTGTGGGCCACAAGCTCCTCCTTCCTCACAGTCTGGTACTCCTGTAGAAATGTTTTCATGCCCACTAAAGGCATTTTCAAGTCAAAATATTGCCGCACCCGCTGGTTTTGCTCATTTTATAGTGCGATCATATGGCTTCTTTTTTCTATTGATTCCTCCTTAAAGGCAAAGGCCCACAAAAATTAAAAGGGGGACGGACCTGCTGCATAAAACTCTCTGCCTGCATTTCACCGTTGAAACCACACTCTCATCCTCGTTACATCATGGACATTTTTATTTTTGTGGGCCTCTGCCTTTAAAAATCAAAGAAACAAAGCACATTTCGTGCATTCGATGTTTTATGTATATTTTGAGCCCCATCAAAACTGTCACCTAGTGAAACATGACGGAAGAAAGGGCTCATTGATAACGTTATCAAAACTTGGTGTTCCGGTAGCACACGCTATATAGTCACTGCCGTGTGTTTTATGTTATAATGATTCATGCGATATGACCTATCTAACACCTAAATGTCGACTAATCGAGAATAAGCGGTATATTTGTTTACATTTTCACAGTATACAATGATCTTAAATTTTCGGATTTCCAATCTGATACTTTGTAACCTTTGATTGTTCTATGTGGTAATCGCTAGACTTCAGAATCCTTGTTCCTTTCGGTCTTCCATCGACTGCTCAAGTGTGACCCGTCTGCTGTTTTCCCCAAAGAAAAATCCGTTGTAAAGATCAATATTTACTATATAATCGAGACTATGTACAAAGTATACACGTGGTTGTGGGGCACCCGAGATCACCGGCAAATCAAGCTCTTAATCGTTTCCTATAATCAACACAATACGCCAAATCTCTTAAAGAGTTTTGGCGGCTAGAATGGAGGACAAATTGCCCATAGGGGACTCTACTAACACGTAGAACATGGCGGCAGCTGCGAAACTGGCGGCAGCCACGAAGGGGATCACGGCGAGGAGCTCGAGGGCTCCGGTGGCCGTCTGGAGGAAGGGAAGGAAATTGAAAATGTAGATGATGGGCATGTGCAGGAGGTAGGCGTTGAAGGTGAGACGGGCCAGCGTTGACCACCAAAGAGACACGGATGTTCTGAAAAAAGGCAATTAACAACGAATTTAGAGGATTTAAGGCAAATAAAATGAAGAATGGAGGAGAAACGTACCCATTTTGGCGGTAGACGAGGGCGGAGACCATTCCGATGATTCCTGCAGCGAAGACAGTTCGGAAAAGCGCCGTGTACAGCGTGTTGTAGAGGGTGTTTCCCTGTTCAGGGTACCAGTACTCGGGCAGAATGGCGTAGATGGTGGCTACGCAGAGGAGCAGGGAAGAGGTGAAGAGAGTGCGAGAGACGGCGGGGGAAAGGACGGTCTTGTCAGCCTTGACGGTAAAGTAGCCGAAGAGGAGGCCGAGCACGAAGGGGCCGCACTTGGTGTAAGGGCGGCCGTACATTTCCCAAAGGCCGCCGTAGATCTTAGCGAGGGTGGCCGCATCCTGACCGGGGTAGGAGATGAACTGCAATGAAGAAATAAGTGCGGTTTTGTGAGAAATGGCCCCGATGGAACTAGTTTCGTCCGATCGATGCGCCCGAATCAAAGAGAATGTTGTACTTACCGGAATGTCGACGTCGCTGTTGTTGCACACGCCATAAGCAGTGCAGTAGCCGGCCCTGATAGCGGCTGAGACGGCGACCACCACGGCGGCCAGGAAGACGGCGAGACGAGGACGGCGGTGGAGGAGATGGAGGAGGAAGGGAGCGGCCATGTACAACTGCATGTCCAGACCCATGTACCAGAGGTAGCCGAGGCAAGTGGGAGTTGACTGCCAGTTGCCCATGAAGCTCAGGTGGGAAAGGATGCCAGACACACCGCAGGCCGAGATCATGGTTGAGTGGTACCTTAAAAACAACATTAACTTCATTTCTGAGAAAATCAGTCCCCCAGCAGTTTTTACAAAAAGTGGGACTTGCCCTAATCGCCCCCTTAAAGCAAAAGTTTCGGTTTTCGGGGCGCATCATCGCCGAACTGTGATCTCTTTTGTCGTGCGATGGTTCACGTGCTCTACGGCGAATCTAGCGATTGGCACGTAAACTGATAGAGAAGTCCTTTTGTCTCCGGAATTCAAAAAGAAATTTACCTGGGAAGGAGAGCCTTCATCACGGGGCCGGCGGCAAGATAAACAAAGAAGGTGATGGAGGGAGCGAGGCGGAAGATACGACGGCCGATGAAGCGACGGTAGTGGGGGTAGAAGGACTCATCGGCCTGAAACCGTGGGTTACGAAGGATTCTGAAGACTAAATTACCTGGCGAAGCCACGACCTGGCAGCCAAAAGGCCGGAGAGAACCAGGAAAATCTCCACTCCAAGAGCGGAATTTCCGAGGAGGGCGCCGAAGATCGGGTGCTCATGGACGTTTTTCTAAAAACACGTGTTAAGAGCGAAACAAGAATAAAATGCACCTTGAACAGCTCTGCTGAGGGCTTCCTTTCGAGGATGTCGATTCTTCCTTCACTTCCGGTGTGGTTGACCATCACCCAAAGGATGGCGACCACTCGGAACACATCGAGGACGTCGAGACGGGAATGACGGCCGCTGAGGAGTTCGGCGGTGGAGCGCTGGACGCCGATCCGACCCAAACGGGAGGAGGGCAAAAGAGAGCCAAGGAGGACCTGGAAAAGCAATTTTAATAACGAAAACGTTAAAAATCGTTTTTATACGTGGTGAATTAGAAGTTAAAAGAAATAGAAAATGAAGCGCCGTTTCAACAGAAAATCGCAATCGATATCGACCGTGTCTTAGATTAAAGGACTGCAAAGTGATTAGGGCGCGTTTAGTAGTTCTTAAGGTGTGTTTGTTCACCGCTTGTTTTGTCATTGAATGTAAATACAATCGATTTCATGTTCTCTGAACGAACTTCGTTCTTTCATTTGTTGTTTGTTGTTCTTAAAAAGACAAATTTCAAAGAACAAACTCACTAGAAGACCCCACAGGACGATGGGAGCGGCGTAAAGAGTGCTGGAGGAGGGCAGAAGGGCTTCCAACGAGCAAGTGGTGTTGGAGAAAGGAAGGTCGATGATGCGGGCTTCGTTGACGGGGTCCATCATGTACGTGTCTCCACGCATAACGAATAAATTTCTTGTATTCTTGTAGTTTGTTCTGAAAAAAGCCTTAGAACGATTTGAACAGTTGAAAGATTGGCGAAAGAGCGAATATAACAGCCCAAATGACGAAATATTTGGTGAAAACAAGTGGTCGTGTTAAGATACGGAAGTATTTTGCAGAATGAGTATTTCTTCCAAAGGACAGTTCATGGGAATGTCCTGAGAGTGTGGGAACTGCAGTAGTCGGTGCTTTTGTACGGGTCGTCGCTAATCGAGGGGGCGGGGCTGCGTCGAAAGTCATCAAAGTCACGTAGGCTGCCAGCCGATCTACGTGACTTTCTGCACATTTATCGATAATTGGGGGAACTATGGTCCCGTCGGGGGCACACGAGAGGTGTGACAGCCGGTCACTATCGGTCGCATAAGCCAATGGCCAGACGCAGTGTGATCTCTGGTCAACACAAAACTTATTTCTTCCTGCCGCTATAGTCGTTTTTATACTTTTCACACAATTGAAATGAAAATTTTCACACCTTTTTGCTTTTCCAAACCTTTCAAAGAGAATACAAGACGCATTTTTTAATGTCAATTTTGAACACTACAATTTTCTGCTTTTCCTAGTGCCCGGCGACGGCCAGGACGAGAAATGCAGCTTTTTGAGCCAATTTCTCTGCGTCTCTACAGTCAGCATGCTCTCTCTTTTATGCCCGGGTAGATCATGGGTTATCGCGGCGGGACCCAATGTCAAAATCCTTTAATATTGGCTCAGTATTTGCATATACAGAGCCGTAGTACAGTTCAGTAAAGCCGATATTGAACAGTTTCTGTTGCGAGCTGGGAAATGGTCCGGTGACAATCCCCTTTTAAATACAACTGAGCATTAATATTACTAGTATCTACAGTATCTCGAAAGCAATGTAACCCAACCACCATTTCTTGATTCATATGTAATTCGTCAAGGGATCATTACGTATACTCCTCGCCAATTCTACTTCGGCCGATTTGGCTGCGTTCCCGGCCTGAGTATCCTATAATGCACACACTACTCTTGGTACAACATCAAAACATTGGCACGTTGTTCACAAGTAGTTTTGGCATCAACTATAGCAGTATTTGTAGTTTAACAGTCGACCTTGTTCAAACTACAACTCGTACTTTAAAATAATCAAATCACATGTTTTACCCGTTTCTTCTGCGTCAAAAACAGGCCGTAATTCGCAATTTGCCTTGTATGTTGCGTCATAAAGACAGTAGGTGGGAAACACCGTTGATCTACAAGTTGACTGGGATCTTGTCGGAGCAGAGATGAGGCGCATGCAAATGACGCCACTTTGTGGTCTGCTGACCAAAATTTCATTCGATGCTACCTTGGTTTCTCCAAAAAAACAGGATCTACCTCTATCTTTGTGGCGCAAATGGTCACACGGTTTGCGTCAGTTGAAATAATGCACGTAGGCAGCACAAAATGTTAAGAACTGCCCGACGGAAGCTACAGTAACCACAGCGGTGGTCAGCCCTGTGTTGTAAGGTCTGTACACTACTTTAAAGGTTCAATAAGTATTGAAATTCGTTTTATTTTCATTTTTCTTTGTCATGATCAAAAATTTACACATCTGTTTTAGGGTCATTCTAGGATCAATCAAACCAAAGCTATCCGATGATTGTTCGTTAAACTTTATTGATTTCTAATAGGCCAAGATTATACAATTACAAGTAAAAAACTATATATAAGAAGTATCTATATAACTAGCTCAATAAGTAAAAGTCACACGGTTTACGTCAGTTGAAATTATGCACGTAGGCACAGCACAAAATGTTAGGCAGCTACAGGAACCACTACGGTGGTCAGGCGTAACATAGTAATATTTCACTACTAGCTTAACGGTGCAATTGAATTTTTTGTTAATATTTAAACCCCCTTGTTGAATATATAGATTTCAAAATTCTGTTCGAAGACAAAGTTATCGGGAAGAAGTCCGAAACCTTATCTAATAAAGGCTGTTCCCATTCGTTACACTTCAAACGATTCTAATGGGTCCAACAAATTATGTTTCTTACCAAATTTAGAGGATTTCTTCACATTCGCCATTGCAAGACCCATTTGAACAAAACCAACAAAATGCTATTGCCATATGAAGTATGCGATAACTGTTCGTCAAGTATGTTCATTGAAGTATCGAACGATTGGTTTGAAATCATAAATCATTTCTCAGCACGAAAGGTCGTTTCGCCCTCTTGGTCAGTGACAGCTCTTTGTCGCCAGTCATCTGCTTCACTGTTACACTCTTGAAACGGAGGCATTTCAAAGAACTCTGGGGTACCGTATACTCTTAGCCCATCGATGATAGAAGCAGCTTCAATAATCTAACTAGGTAAGGAGTACGCTAAACATGGAGGTGCAGGTACATACAACACAGTCATGAGCTATGGGTAGATACCGTCATCTGAAATGATTACTTGTAGCATTCTCTTGAAATGTGGAAATCTTTGCTAAGACCAGAGATGACATGAATTGTCATCTCGTGTTTAAGTTTGCACACACCAGGAACCAGAGAGTGTAAAGCGTTCTGAGGTTGGTGTGAAAACCACGTGATCGTTTGAAAATCAGTCACAAAATGACGACTACCTGCATGTTTCAAAACAGCATTCTTAAATTTGAAAAAGCAACTGCGTTTCCTATAAATCAGATTACTGTCCTTATCTCCGCTATCACCAGTGTGCTACTAGCTAACCCGGTCGTTTGGGTACACCGGAACCAAGCGGGGAAGTACTTTGAGCAGTTGTACAGACAAATCACATGGTTTTTGTTCCCAAGAGCACTAAAGACGGTTTTAGCTTTGATCGGTCTCTGAGGTTTGTTCGGATAGGCTGCGACGGTCAGGCGCAGAAAAGATCGCAAAGTGCACGTAGGCTAAGAAGAATTCGCGAAGAAAGACTGCGGTGATGAGAGATAAGAGACGGTTTCGACGAATCTGCAAGGGTTTACAAAGATCAGAGAGTTCTCTCTCAATCTAAACTCTCTCTCTCTATCTCCCTCTCACTCACACATACACACACATACACACACATACACACACACACACACACACACACACACACACACACACACACACACACACACATTTCTCTCAATCTGAACTCTCTCACTCACTCACTCACTCACACATACACACACACACACTCTCTCTCTCTCTACAATAGTCTCATTCTTTAATCGCTTGTTTCTTTTATACAAACAAAAATGATATCTAATTAACTGTACTTTCAAGAATTCAAGAATGGCGACTTTGATCTACAATGAATATAGGTCTGTAGAGTCTAACGGGGCCTAATTCCTTTTTTGAAACGCTCTGTTGTCTTGGCTGTCTTTCCGATAATTCCATTTCTTCCTTGGAAATTTTTTTTGTTCGATTCGTAGTTGGAGTTTGTTTAGTGATTCCAGAAGACACTGGCGGCGATCGAGGTTGTTCCACCTGCAACCGAAAATCATGATTTTACTCAAAGTAGCAGATTGGTTTGAAAAGACCAACTCCCGCGGAAACTACTATTTTCCTTCTCACGCCGTGTTGCGTAAAATTACTTTGGGTGTTTTATCACAGCGAAAACTAAATAAAACGACGTGTGACCGAAAATATCATTTTCAAATGTGGTTTTTATGAGAATAACACGTAGGTATATAATGTGTTTGTAATACTCTAATGAAGGCTTCAAGTCACAATTGTCTAAAACATTTCTGACATTGTGAAATCAGAAAACCACAAACAGTGTGTCCCAGTCTTCAGAAAACACTTGGTCTCTCCCGCAAACATTTCACCTGCTGATGCAATTCGGCACACATTACGAACTCCGTCATTTTGTGATCATTCGCTTTCTCACTTCGCTCTAACTCACATTACAAGAATTAGTAAAATCAATTAGTTCGACTGACGTTGACCACATTGATCGGCGGCCGATGGGAGAGGAGGCGGCGGAGGAAGAAGCGGATGTCTCTGTTGGTGAGGTACATGAGGACTGGGGTGAGACATGAGGCACTGAGGTCAGCCTAAAGAAGAGAGGTTACTCAGTTGAGGAACCTAAACAACCAGACTGGTCAGGCGCTTCACAGAGTAATGAAACGCGTCGTTTATTCGATAACTAAAGGCGAAGAGGGTGGCAAGAGAGGACGACTTAAAACATATTATTTCCTAGATGTCTTATGGACTACCTCAAAAGCTACGAATAGAAGCTCAGAAGGCACTAGGAGAAGGACTTCTGCGCTTCGAGACCTCACTCCTTTCGAACGAACAATGTGGGCACAGATAAAGGCGTACAAGAGAAGATCGAGAATGGGGAATACAATTTGTTCGATATTTATCAACTGAAACAGGAAATAGAGATAACCAGTGAAACTTTACAGATGTACTAATCGCACTAACCTGAGCATCTAAAAAGCTAATGATCGTTGCGAAACATGGAGACCCTGGCACTTTTGCCTCGAAAACGCCGTTATTACAAGCTTGATATCTTTCTGGGCATATATGAACGGCAATATGATGTTAGAGAGAGACAAAAATATCCCCAAAAGCCCATTTTCTCAAAAGACATTTTGAGAATAGGCAAAGGCACATTTTCTTTCGTCCGTATTTTTGTCATGTTGTGGAAGAAGATCTTAACACAGTTCTTTTACGAAAAGGTTTTCATTAAATGGCTCGTCAGCGGCCTTTTCTGAATCGCATGCTAATGAAGACTTGGCAAGCATTTTGCGCATAACCGTTGGCTGGAGCAGCGTTCGAAAAAATAATTTTAATTGAAATGACTTGATTTGCATATCGTCCATTTCCAGTCCGAAAAGGCGAGAAGGGTCCCTTTAAAAATCATAAGGCATTGGACCATTTATCGAAACTGAAATCATGTAATTGTGGATTATTTGCTATTAAAACAGAAGGTCTTTAAAATAGAAGTGCGGAATGGCCCTGCGTGCCGACGTAGCAGTAACGTCTGCTAAAGGCGGGGTTGATGTTAAGAAATGAAGGCAGAGTTTGTTTCCGAGGTGTTTCGAAAAGTCTTGGAGCCCCCATTTTACTATGAGTCAGCTAACTTACAATATGAACAAGAGAGGCGGCGGAGGGACGATTGACGCAACGGTACTGGAAACGGTAGAAGTCGAGTTCGTAACGATAAGAACAACCAAAAGCCGTGAGGATGACAGCCACAGAAACACAATTAATGAGGCCAACGGAAAGGATCATGTATAAAGACTTCCTGAAACTGACTATACTTATGGTTTATATTACTGGTTTATCCGAATAAAAATCTGTGCCAACTAAAAAACGAACCCTTCGAAAAGTTTACTTGCCGGAAAAATAAAAATGAGCATTCTATGAAAAGCAATCAGGAGAATGGTGAAGGGAATCAACTGGGTGGAAATATTGAATAGAAAGGCCCCGATTAACGAAAACGCTGAAAATGTATGTTTTAAAAGTAGATTTTTAAAAATTACCAGAACTGCCGTATGCAATGGCAGTGGGGCTGTCCATCCACACAATCGGAGGAATTGAAATGAGGATGTTCGCGAGAGAAGCGACCGAGTTCGAAAAGGCCAACAGACCTGCGAACCAAAAGAACAACAGCTGAAAATCAAAGATTGAATTTTGTTTTTCTGAATTAGAAGAATGACGACCAGAGTTCCTTATTCTCGCGCTTTCGTTTTTCGTTGAATTCGGATTGTTCATGTATTTATGGAATTCAGACAGAATCCAGTCATACAGTGAAAATGATTTTTCAAGACATTTCGGGAAAATGGCAGGTGTTTTCAGATACAAATGAACTTTGAAATGTCATTCTCATCATACTGATCTGTTTTCAATGAATAATTTCTCAGCAGATTCAACGTGTTGTCTCTTTCGTGCGCCCGGTAGATCACGGGTCATCGCTGCGGGACCCAAAGTCAACACTCCTTTAACCATGGATTGAATATTTTTTGGAAACGAATTTTTCACATAACCGAGCAAACTACTTTTATTTCAACGCACTGGACCGAACACCTGGCATTTTGTCAGCTGCAAGATTGAATGTTTTCGGGGTTTATTCTTGGGTTTATGATTCAAAACTTTATTTCTCGGAAAAATATCAAGAACTACATATACTCCGGTGTTCGGAAAAGCGGACGGGTGTTCCGCGATCCACAATAAAACCGTCATTTTGTTTACCAGCAACCATGGCAAAATTTGGGGGCCGGCGCGAGCAGGGCCGAGAAAATTTCCATAATTTTTGGGTCGGGCCTGGGCAGGACCCTTGCCATGGTTTTCTTTACAAAGGTAGTGGTTGTTTGAATTTACAAACCTGTTTAAACACTTCGAACCCTTTCATCAAAGTAAACAATAATAATAAATTCAGAAGCAAAGATATAAAAACCAAAAGAACAAACGCAATGGTAGTTAGATTATATAGAAGTGTACGAGCTTCAGGAGGCATATAAGCACTCACCTGAAACAATGAAAATTTGATTTTTAGCAAAAATTTTAAAATATACCTCTTGCACGAGAATTGTAACCAAGGGAGGCGCCATCTTTGAACAATAGTTCCGATTGACATGAGAACATGACACAGATTAAACAGGTGTTTTGGAAATTACTTATTTATGAATTAGTCGTCGTTCGGCTTGCAATTAAATGACTTTGCGGAAATTAGCTTAGGTAGAGGAAGAAGGCACTGGAGAGGATTTACAGCTGATGAGGATATGTAGAAAACGGCGTATTTCACTGTTTGAAGCGTATAACACAATGGGTTTCAGACAGGAGGCCGTCAAATCTGCCTGAAATAAGTATAAGTACTGAGACCAGTGAAAACTGAGCTACAAGTCAAACAGGAATTATTATTATCGTGCCAGGAACGCTTTAAATCAAAGTTAATGTGTGTATGAGAAATATTTACCAATTTGGAATAATTTGGTTACTTCCAGCCCGAACCCAGTTATTTGAAACACTGTTGACCGGAATTTGCCGCCATTTTTAACAGAGGCTCGATCTCGTCGGTTATTGATGATGATTTCGTTAAAAGACATTTTGGAGAAGAAACTGTCAGCTGTTAAATTCGGACAGTGCAGAAAATTTTCTGGGCCAGCTGTCTGAATAAATCCGCAAAAAATGCTGCGGCCTGCCGCAACTCTCAAAGATTCCGAAAGATGGACCAAAACTCAATCTGAACTTAAAAAACCAGACAAGCAAGAAATTCTGAAATATCAACCTTCTCAGAGTAAGATTACCATAGCTTGTTTTTTTATTGGCCATTTGATTTTTTCAACCTCCGCTCTTTTTGAGAAGTTTTGGGAGTTGGTGGCAGGCCTTTTTTGCGGATTTATTCAGACAGCTGGCCCGGAAAATTAATAACCGACGAGATCGAGCCTCTGTTAAAAATGGCGGCAAATTCCGGTCAACAGTGTTTCAAATAACTGGGTTCGGGCTGGAAGTAACCAAATTATTCCAAATTGGTAAATATTTCTCATACACACATTAACCTTGATTTAAAGCGTTCCTGGCACGATAATAATAATTCATGTTTGACTTGTAGCTCAGTTTTCACTGGTCTCAGTACTTATCGGCCACGCTGTACTTTTGATTTTTTTTTCAAGGACTGCTCAGAGATCCTGTTTCCCGGGAGATCCAGGGGTAATTTTTTATTTTTTTGTGTGTTTCGTTTCGGCGAAGAGAAATAATATGAACTTTTGGAATGAATGGTTCCGGCTTTTTTTCAAAAGCACAATGGCCGGTCTAGTTTTGACTTCACGAACCCCAAAATTATACAAACCGTACGAGGACACTTATTTGAGTCACTATCACAAAAGGAGTCAAATGTGATTTTTCTGAATAGCCCTAAGCGTCTCCTTTCCGCTGGTTCGAGCGTTCAGAAAAGCTTTCATCTGGTTCTCAAGGGAAACTCGTAAAATCTTTTCAGATTCCCAAACCCGGAGCCCAAAACATCCCCTAGACCTTTAACAAATCCAGAAAATTAGTTATGTTGCAGGTCTATGCTGACGATGTTTTGTGAAAACAGGGATAGCTTCGGATTTTCATTTACCTCAAAAACGAAGCAAAGAAGAACAGCTGGCACGAGAATCCGTATTTCGCGTCCTCTCGAAACTCGGCTATAGTTTTTCACAACAGAATAACATATTATCAAATAAATAAATAGATCAATTAAAGGGAATCCAACTTGTTCCGCCAATAACAACTAAAACATTTTTTTTCGAAATTACCAGCTCCCAACCGTTGCCAACCAGGAGAAGACTTCCGAATATCCACAAATGTAGAGGAAACGACTGAATGGAAGAGAATAGCGAAAGGAACAATTGAAGAGAGTCTGGGGGATTGCTACGATGAAACTGAAGAGCCACATGATAAATATCACAATGTAAAGGGATTTTCTAGAAAATATGCAGATATTAGGGGTAAAATAGGGTTTACCCTTGAAAAATAGTTACGGACGGGGCTACGAAAATGACAAAGCGATGCGCGGCTATAATTAAAATAATGAAGGGAATGAGTTGAGAAGAAAGGTGAAATGAGAAAACACCAATGGGAAAAAATACTGAAACTCCACTTAAAATGGAGATTTCTTCGATATGTACCTGATTTTGAATAATCGAATGCTTCAGATTGATTTAGAAAGATAATTGGAACCACGGAAACGAGGAAGTTGGCCATGGAAGCGATGAGGTTGGCGACGGCCAGCATTCCCGCCAACCCGAAGAATACAATATGAAAATTTGACCGTCTGAGGCATAACTGGAGAAACTCACCTTTCTAAATTCGGAGTAGCCCTTGAATATTGTTGCTATCAAAAGAGAATTCAGAATCAGCGACAAAAAGACAAGGGAAATAAAAAGAAAGGTGGAAATCATATACAAAGGTGTTTTTGCAACGACAGGCATAAGATGACTTTGCTAAAATGGAATTAATTACTTTGTAATTAAAATAACTAACATCAGCATAGAAATTGATGTCCGGGTTGAAAAAGGAGAAAATGCTAACATTTGGAGCAGTGACTTCGTTAGGGCTCATTTGAACTTCCTCAGTTGGAATTTTGTATGACGATGAATAAGCGCTCGACTTACAACAGGTGAAAATTACGAGAACCGTCGATTTCAGAGTAATTTTTCGTAGTTCAATTATGTTGAGCAACAAAGTTGGAGAGCCCAATGGAGCAAAGAAAAAACTGAAATGGAAAAAAAATCACTCTGTCGTCTCTCGGTTTCCCACGCTCATTTGTCTGTTGAGTTCAACCATTGCACAACGTGACCCTATGCTTCGAAAGAGTGTGGCCTTTCCAAATACTTATTTCACTCAAAATACTTTTAAAAATTCAAGAAACGCAAAGAAATACAGCTGTACCGGCTTGGCGACTTGGCGTATCCTTTCGCGAGTTTTGAGACACTGAATAACATACATGTATGTAGTAAACAGGGTTCGCCTACGTTTTCTCCGCAAAAATTTCTCAGAAATTTTCAGATTCCCCGCCGAACGGGAAAAACTCTCCGCGACGTTTTCTCCGACCCCATGTCTTTTTCTCCCAATCGTCATGGGAGTTGACGCTGAGAACTTTCAATGTGGGGAATTTTCGTTCTTTCCTGTCGGTGAACTTGCCGGAGAACCGTCAGATTAACATCTTGAAAACATTATTTCCGCTAATTTTGATGATTATGCATCTCTGATGATTATTCCCGTTAATAATCCCAGTTAACATTACAAGGGAATACTTGTTCTGGAAATAAAAACTACGCTTCAAAGTACAAAGTCATAACAAATACATAGAAAACTTCGGTTGGAAAAATTATAACAGAAAGAACAACCGCAAAAATACAATGGGGAAACACCAAACTAACATTTTGTGCTAACACTTGGGTATAAAAAACACGCCGGCTTGCAAGAGAATCATTTTTATTGCGATCACGCGTGGGCCGCATCCATTCTTCTCGAGACTGCTCTATTATTTTTCTATATTCCCTCCATCTCATTCCACCTTCTTCCCCAATTCCTTCGCCTTTAACTTCAAATCCTCGAGAGGCGAAGTGCCCACACTCGTGAGGATGGTCACATCCTCCGGCCACACCATTGACAGCCCCGTGTACTTTTCCATCCACAGCGAGATCTGCAACTGAAACGTTTAAAAATGCTTAGTTTGTGTCTCACGTGTTGCATGGTGGCCCTCTTCGAAGGGTCCTTCTCCCACATCTTCTCCTGCACGTATCGGATGAGGGTAGGCGGCGTTCCTTCGGGGAACTCGTTCCACTTGCTCTCGTTGATTCTTTGTTTGGACTCTGTGTTGCCGAGGCCGTCGAAGGACTCTTTGCAGGCGAAGATCTCGTAGATGAGCACTCCGCAGCTGTAGACGTCCGTCTTCTGAGAGAAGATGAACTGGGCGATGCTCTCCGGAGCCATCCACTTGATCGGCATCTTGGCCGCCGTCTTCATCCGGTAGATGGTGCCCTGTCGAGAGAGGCCAAAGTCGCTGATCTTTACGTTCTTGTCCTCATCGTACAGACAGTTTCGACTGGCAATGTCTCTGGAAAACTTTATGTTTTCTTTCATTGAAATCCCCCACTTACGGGAAAGGTTCCCTAGTGGGCCCTACATTTATGCGCATTCAGAAATAAATGATCCTACATTATAACACTTACATTATCACACAAACTCCTGCCATCCTCTTAAAAACCCATGAAAAACTATTTTTAACTTCTGGTTTGATACAACAAAAAGCAAAACTAAAAATCTATTAGGGTACCGAACACGGGACGTCAGTTCAAATGTTAGAAACATTCGCGTTGCGCCAACAAACATCTGTGCTAAAATCCGCCGGCCCCATTTGACGCCGAAACTGCTCCATCACAACGTGCCAATGTTTTCATGTTGTCCCTAGAGAAAAGCGTGCAGCATATGATACTTAGACCATATACGCAGCTAAATCGGCCGAAGTAGATTTGGCTTGGAGTATATATGCCGCGGACTCCGGGTGCTATCGCAGTTGGGGGGGGGGCATCCACATTTGCACATATGTGCACCTATGGCAGATTACCAAACTTTCATATTCTAATGTATCTCACAATCGACAGTTTTAACAAGGTAGTCAAGGTAGCTAATACAAGTAAGGTAAGCTAATACAAGGTAGCTTAGGTAAGGTAGCTTAGGTATGTAGGGTAGGTAAAGTAGCTAATGTAAGTAAGGCAAGTAAGGTAGGTAAGGTTAGCTAATAGAAATAAGGTAGGCAGGGTAGGTACGGCTCGGCCGCGTGTTCTTTAGCACCAAATTTTGAAGGCGCCTTACTCGATTGCATTGAACGTTTAGCAGATTTGGACAGAGACCGCATATCTTTTCTTATCTTATTGTTTGCTCTACCTACCTAACGGTATCCAACAAAATCCAACGGGTGGTAGTAACCATTCCCTTATAATAGGTCCGTTTTGTAGGGAGTATTATATGACTACCTGTGAATGATTCCGGAGCGGTGGAGGTAGGCCAGTCCCCAGATAGCCCCCATCACCATCTGCAGCTTCTCGTCCCTGTCGATGATCTCAGCGTGTTCTTTGAGATAGGCGTCGAGGGAGCCTCCCTTTACCAGCTCCAGAAGAATGTACAAAGGCTGTTCACACAGCGCCACCCCGTAGATCTTGACCACATTCGGATGCGACAGATTTCTCATTAGTCTGGCTTCCTTCATCAGAGAGGCGATTTTTGCCTTCGAAACGGTCGCAGATGTCGTCCTCAGCTGAAACTCTCTTATAGACCCGTTACTTCTTTTGTCAAACCGTTTTGATGGCCACCGGAGCGAATTTTCCGTTCTTCTTCTTCATTGTTCCTTTGTGTACCTCGCCGAAAGCCCCTTTGCCGAGCATTTTGCCCATGCTGACGTCGCGATGAGAAAACTCCCAACGCATCAGTTTCACAGCTCGCAGCATCTGAACCACCGTGCTGCTTATACGAACGGAGTTCTGAGCGTAGTGGCGAAGAAGCTGCTGGATTCCGTCGAAGCGGTAGCCGGGCTCGATGGCAAAGCGAGGGCCATTCAGACGACTGACGATGACGTTCTTGATCTTTAAGGACAATCTTGAAATGGCTGGGTTATGTAAACGAATAGAGAACATATAGAGAGTAAGCGATATGGGCGAGAAGAGAGAAAGAAACAGAGACAGAGAGACAGAGAAACAGAGAAACAGAAAAACAGAGAGACAGAGAGACAGAGGCACAAAGAGACAGAGAGAAAGAGACAGAGAGACAGAGACAGAGAGACAGAGACAGAGAGAAAGAGGGACAGAGGGACATGCGGACAGAGGGACAGATGGACAGAGAGAGACATAGATAGAGAGATAGAGAGAGAGAGAGAGAGAGAGAGAGAGAGAGAGAGAGAGAGAGAGAGAGCTCACCATAGTCTCCTTGGTCTCCATCTCCACAGGTCCGTTGCACTTTCCTTCCGGATCGACCAACACAGCCACAACCAGCTCCTTCCGCCTTTTGTCGTCAGCAACGACCTCCGTCAGTCGCAGAACGTAGTCGCCATGTTGTTGTAGGACAAAGCAGAGATCTTCTCTCGGAAGAAAGCCGTGAAAAGAGGGCTCCTGGAGCAGCATCGCGTCGAACTGCTTGTCATCGTCGCACATGACCGAACTGAGGGAATCGCAGCGAGAAAGGCACTTTTATGCGAGGGTACGTGACGCACGTGACTTCTTTTCCTAGAACGGACGCAACGGAACGCATTTGTTCACTCGCCCATTTCCCCAGATCGGAAGGGGGAAGGTCGGCCGTAGGCCGAGTTAAACGTTCTTCACGTCATTTTCACGGCCATGGACCAAGGAATTCGTGGCCGTTGGACACGAATCTTGCGGCCGCAGGCCGCCTAATCGAGCCGCCGAAGGCCGCGTGTAGTTACGGCCGCAGACCACAAGCCAGGAATTATAATGTAACACACAGTAATCAAAACCAGAGTTGTGAACTTTACTACACATAGAGAAGGTTTTACATAATGGAATCAATATCTGAAGCCAAATCGATAATCTTCTTTTGAAGTGTTGCCCACGTCTATAAAAAACACATTCTTTTGCTTAAACTATATTACCTTTTCGGGAGCAGCCGTCTTTTGGGCAGACATTTCGCCAACCGCAGCCAGAGTCATTGCAACTATAAAGGCAGCGAAAGGCAGGTAGCCACGGTAGGATTCCAAGAGCTAAATTACAAAGTTATTTACACAATATAGATTATCTTTAAATGTATTTATTTTGTTTTAGAGGTTGAAAATTGTCATTTTAATTGTAAACTACATTACCTGTTCTTCGGTGAATGGCAGCGGAACCTCCTTTGGCCAGCTGGACTTGAGATAAGAAAAATAGGAGAAGATGAGGCCACGCTCACTCCTTTTTCTTCTTTCGGAACTGAGCACTGAACTGAGGAGGCGAGCCAAGTCATGACCCACACAGCCGAAGTGAGTTACCTGGAAGGAACTTACTCATTCTTAAAATTTTGAGCAGAAATGCTTGGGGGAAAGTATTGCGCTAATCGAATATAAAACTAAAAAAGTGCGTTTTTCACTAACGTAAGGCGATCGTTTTTTGTTGTATTTATTCTTTGTTTCATTCGGTGCCTTTTCTCAAACTCTCTTACTTGTAGGCAGTGTGTCCACAGCGTGTGAAGCGAGAGAGCCGTTTTCACCATATGAAATAGAGAGAGCTGCATACTGTTTGACGCCGGAAAACTTTGAGGAGTCAAAATAAGCAATGAGCATAGGTTTTGTCAAAGTATATATATTTTTAAAATTGTCATCGAAAGACTAATTTAAAAGTGGAAGTTAAAAATCTGAGTTAGTCGAATTTTGGTGACAATTTTGTTGACTAAGTTAGTCGAATTTCGTCGCCGTCAAATGGGCTGGAAAACTTTTAAATTATCGACGAGTGCTAAACAATTTTTTCCAGCTTCTCTTTTGGGTATATTTCGCTTATTTTAATCTTATGATGTTTAGAAGAGAAAATTATGTAGAAACTAAAGTTTTTCCACATCCGCTCCGTTTCCGGAAATGGGATAAATGCAAATTCCGGAATGTGCGTACTGAACACACCCGCAGTTTTTGGCAAATAGACAGCCACGTTTCGTGGTGGGAGCCCTATTTTAGCCGGCAGCATATCTGGGCAATTGGCTAAATGCCAAATCCGTTTTATCTGCTCCGGGAGTTTCTCAAGACAAAAAAGGTAATGGCAGTGTCTAACATCAAGCTTCATTTCTCATTCTCAAGGGAATTTTCTGCGGGCACGGTTTTTTTCCAAAGCGGAATTTGCTAAACACAGGGGCACTGAAACGTCCACTTCGGTAAGCTTTTCTATATGCAAAAATGTTAGCTTTGCGTTTTAAACGAAAACTTATCAAGAACTAATATTTAAATAAACTAACATCAAATTATTTACAAAAAATACCTGAAAATCGATGAGAGCCTTGAGGTTAATCTCGTTCGCGTCGTTCTTTACAAATAACATGTTGACAGTCCAAAGGTCTCCGTGGCACAGAATCTTTTCCATTCCTAAAAGAGATTTGCTTTGATTTCTTTTTCAATCTTACCCAAAATCTGAGCCATATTGTCAAGCTTCCCATAATATTCCTTTCCTGAAAACTTCTCCGACGCTTTCCTCAGTCTGTCAGCCGCTTCTTTATCAACTTTCGTTGCCAGTTTATCCAACGTTGGCGTTACAAACTACAAATAACTTTTTAATAATTATGTAAAAGATCATTAACCTTTGTATCGTTCATTTTGCCGAACATGTCTGAGTAAATCCCCATTTCCAGCTCATTTCTTTCCTTCGCTGAGAATAGCGGAGTTTTGGCGTGAAAAGCTGCTAACGCTTTTAAAACCTAAAATGCGTTAGGGTGATTAAAGGTTAATTGAATAATTACCTGATCCAGCAATTCGTCTGTGAATTCAGTTTCCGTCCCAATCTTCACAAGGTCATCCACATATTCCATCAGGAGATAGCCTTTGCTAGGATTTGCTTCGGAAAAACTTAGCGTTTTGTAGATTTTGAGCATTTTCAAATCCGACTCCTTTTGAAGCTTCTTGTAAATTGAAGTTTCAACGTTATGAACCTGAGATTTCTTTTTGTTTTTTAAAACAAAAAGCATGCCTTTTTATAGAAATCTTCCTTTTTCTTTATTTCTTCGTTTGCAGAAGAGTTTGCTTCGTCGATTGATTTTCCATACTTTTTCTGTTGGAGCAGAGTCACCATCTGCAACTTTTAAGTTAAGTTGAAATGAGAATAATTAATATTTTCAATAGCAAAATTAAGAAGTTACCTTCACAGCCAACTTCGACGGCCATTTTTCTTTGCTGGCCAAGTCGTTGTCTTTCCACAAGTTTTCTATAACCCCAATTCTCGATACAAAACCCTGGAAAGAATGAAATCGTGTGTGTGTGTGTGTGTGTGTGTGTGTGTGTGTGTATGTGTGTATGTGAGTTGTTGTATTCACAATAAAAACCAACCCGTCCATCTGCTATGTCAGTTATTTTCCTTTCGAGACCCAGTTCCGCCAAAGGTCCAAAAACCTCAAATAGATCGCTTTGAATGTCTTCCCATGTCACATGCGTTCCAAGAAGACCTTCTTTTGTTTCCGAAGCAAGCGACATTTTCTGAAAATGCAATTTAAAGGGCAAAAAACAAGGCGATTGAATTCCAAGGGTAAAAATAGTAGAAATTATTGGCCGCGACCGCAAATAAGCGCCTTCGGTTGTGGGCGATTGCACAATCGGAGAGATAGTGTGCAAAACGAGGAGACACCAGACAGAGGGGTTAGAGAACAAACTAGACCGAAATCACAAATCAGAAGATCCCTAAGACACAAAATTCTTTTTCTGTAATAATTAGGTGAAACCCCTTCCCCAAATTGTGCATTAGCGATGAAACTAGTTGGTCACAGAAAGAGACAGTCGTGTTAATGGAGGCAGAGACAAGCAATCTCTCAGTAAATGGAGGAAGTGGCGTCTCTCCGCCGCTCTATCCGCGTCGGTCTGACCGTGGCAGTCGCTTCTTCCATTGCGGCTGTCGTTATTTTTCCGTTGGGCTTTATCTACGTACAGCAGATTCAGTCAGAACTCGAACATGAAATGCACTTCTGCCGAAATTCGAATGGATTCCTATTCAGTAATGTTCGTTTGCTTGTGTACTCGAGAGAAATACTATGTTCAGGTGCTCCGCCGTTCTCCCAGGAACATTCCTCCTAGCTCCTATTCCTACAACATGTACCCCCAACCTTCAGCGGTAACTGTGCTCTATTGACATTCCACCATTTGGTTTCAGGCGATCACTCGCCCAGTTCCTACCGTAATGCACCAGGTGTGCTGTTGTTGTGGAGTTGGTCGCAATGGATCCCCCGGCCCTCGAGGCCATGAAGGGTCCCCCGGGCACGATGGAAAACCGGGAATTCCTGGAACTCCTGGACTCGATGGAGACAATTATGAACCAGAGTTTTGCTACAACTGCCCTGAGGGTGCCCCAGGAATTCCTGGACTTGGAGGACCACCCGGAGGAATGGGACCGGTGGGAGAGGCTGGCACACCGGGCACTCCTGGAAAAGGGTGGAAGGGGGCAGGAACGCTGCTTTGCCTTCTGGACTGATCTTTATGTTTCAGTTGGTATTCGAGGCCCACCTGGGGGACCAGGACTTCCAGGAGCCGGGGGACCTCAGGGGTACCCGGGGAAAATAATTGACGTTCCTGGGGCTCCTGGGCCTGTAGGGTCTCCTGGGCCAGTGGGACCACCCGGACCACCTGGAGCTCCGGGATTGACGGGGCCTTCAGTATGCGGTCCTCCTGGAGAAGCTGGATGTGCTGGACAACCAGGTATTATTTTGCGAAGAAATGGCTCTGTGTGTGTGTGTGTGTGTGTGTGTGTGTGTGTGTGTGTGTGTGTGTGTGTGTGTGTGTTTATCTGCCAACTGTATTCAGGTTCTCCTGGAAAACCCGGTCAGCCTGGAGCGAACGGAGCGCCAGGAACCCCTGGCTCCACGGGGTCCTGTTCCCACTGCCCTCCGCCACGAACCCCTCCCGGCTACAGAAGAATCGCCGTCTAACCAAATCTTCATTAGAATAGACATATAAATATAGATCACTACCCGCTCTTTGTTAACAACAAAACAAACAACCGCCTTAGTCTCCGAAAATGTTCCTATGAGAGATTTGGTAATCTCTGTAGCAGTACTTGATAGTCTCAAACACTTGGAGACAAGGCAGATATTCGAGGACATTCGGAGGAGTGGCCAGATGAGTTCTGCAGAATGGCATGCAACGCCCGCCCTGAAAAGGAGTTTCTATTATTTTTCAGAGTTTATTTTTACCTGAAAAGTGGCCAATCCGTTGCGTTCGCAACATTCCGAATGATCAGCCTTTGATGAGGCACAGTCGTAGGCTTGGCCTAGTTGAGGGCCTGGACACTGATTGGTTAGAAAGGCACTGACCAACTGAAAAACATTGGATTTTACTCTACTTAAGTACTCCTTACCGATTTGTCACTAAAAGTGTCAAAGTTACACATAGCCTGGCAAGCGGCTCCAACCTGCTGCTTCTGACAACAGGAGAAGAGCTTCTGGTTGGGAGTCAGGGAGGACACTGGGACTGGAGCAGCCGTGGGCGAAGGCACGGGGACGATGGGGGCAACACGGGGGGAGGGAGTGAGCATCTGAAGATTGCGTTTTGAGAAGGAACTCTTTCTATACTCCTCGCCCACGGACCTTTTTGGAAATTTCGATGACCTGCGAATCTAAACTAATTAGAATGAATAATGACATATAGCAGACGCCAAATGGAAATCATGCCAATAAAATTAGAATGTTCCACCCATGCTCTGTTGATATGGATACTCGTAGTCTAATCAGTCATCGACAGAGCATCCTTTGCATGTTTCCGTAATTAGAATATGATTTCCGTTTGGCGAAAGCTATAGCTACACATTCACTTTTTTGCATAATTTTCAATTATTTTTTACTCAAAGTCATGCTAATGTCAAATATTTGCGAGAAAGGTCGTTGGGCGACGAGTATATAGCTGACGCCAAACGGGCATCATGCCAATTTCGTTCAATTATTCTCTGTTGATATTAGATTAGCATAAAATCGTAATA
This sequence comes from Oscheius myriophilus, assembly GCA_964057215.1. Lineage (NCBI taxonomy): Eukaryota > Metazoa > Nematoda > Chromadorea > Rhabditida > Rhabditidae > Oscheius > Oscheius myriophilus. The sequence goes on along the minus strand of OZ059903.1, from coordinate 10,838,440 downwards.
TAAACAGAGAATGAAGGCACAAATTGGAATGATGCCCGTTTGGCGGCAACTATAAATCCGTGTTCTATAGATAGGGACCGCAAGCCGAAATTTTACCATTGCAATTTCAAAAATATTTTTAGCCATGGTTGTAGTCCGAAGTCGTAGCAGCAAAACTTTTGTTATTTTTGAATTTTTGTTAACTTTGAAAGGAGAAATGACAATTTTAGTGCGGCTTTTGCGGCCGCCGTTTTCAATTGAATCTTTCGAGGGGCGGGGCGAGATCGCAGTCTGCCGCAGGCTTTCCGCCTGGCGTTAAACAGCGGGCGCGCCAAGTCGGCAAATGAGTGATACTCCGCCGTAAGATGTTATGGCGATATTTATGTATTTTAACATAATAATTATGTTTCAATATACACAAATAATGAGTATAATCATCCCATAATTCTATTTAAAGGCAGAGGCCCACGCAAAATGAAGAGGGGGACCTGTCCATGCTAATCATAAAGCTCTCTGCATTTGACCATTGAAAATGACACTCTCTAACCTACGCTACGCTATGGACAGGTCCATTTTCATTTTCGTGGGCCTCTGCCTTTAAACGTCGTAATCGGAGTTCATGAAATAGCGTTTTGAAAATTTTGCTTTCCCGCGTTAGCAGCGGAGCGCGGATTTTGCCGTTGGCTTTCTAAAATTACATATTTAAACTAGAATTGCGAAAAACCGCCAACGTGAATTTTCGATTTCTGTACTTCATTCAAACCGCAAATATCAAATTAATAAGAATCGAAAAGCAGAAGTCGCGGTCTATAGAAGTATAAATTACCTTGGGTAATACCAGCTGTGATTCCTTCATAGTTGGTTCTGGCCTTCTAACGGCAGTAGTCATGATGCTCGGATGTTGTTTGGCAAAGGCCTTCAACTGGTCTGAGCCTCCTTCCACTGCATTTCCTCTTTGTCCATTCACAATGAAGGTTTTGGCTCCACTTTTGTAAGTGTCTTCTTTAGCCACAAAGGTTGGATGAGCGTCAATGGAAAGATCGGCGGGGATGGGCTGAGCAGCCGGAACTGCAGTCGGCGGCAGATCTTGAAGGTACATATTGAATGAAATGACAAAACCTACAGGGGTAGGGAGGGAGGGGAATGGGAGCTGCAGCCGAGGTTTTCGCGTAGCCACCAGAACGGAGAGAAGACTGAATATGTGTGTTAATGAAGCAAAAACCCTACCTTATGAACCATTGGGACTTCGAAAGGCGCAGGTGTGATTGGCATCGGAGGCTGTAAACGCGTGAAGGTATATTGTTGCATACACACACGCACACACACATGCATACATAAACACATGCATACACACACACAAACACACACACAACCGCACACACACACACACACACACACACACACACACACACACACACACACACAAACACACACACACACTCAAACATACACATACACACACACACACAAACACACACACACACTCAAACATACACATACATACACACACACACACACACACACACACACACACACACACACACACACACACACACACACACAAACACACACACAATCTCAACTTACAGGTTGCATAGGTTGTGGCTGGAAGTTGTTGTAAAGGAACGGTTGAGGATTGCTCACCCCAATCGGAACAAAAGGGTTCATTGTTGCATTTGGTACTGAAACCCTTTAAGCTTTCTTTCCTTAAGCAGCAAACCTGCGAATTGGTTAGGGAAGAAAGGGTTGGGTGGCTGAAGTCCGGGGAATAGCTGCGGTGGTTCGAATATTCCTTCCCAGGGATTCATAGATCTCCTGTTGGGGTCCTTCGGAGGCACCTGCCAAGGCTGTGCTGGGAATCGAACGACAGCTGAGTTTCCGATGGCCGTCGGCTGAGGCAGAACGCTGAAACAAGTTGAGATACGTAGAGTCTCCCTTACCTAAGGTGATTGGTGTCTCGGGGACTTTTCTAAAATGAGCATTTATATGTTGTTCTATTCAATTGACAAACCGATGCGTATTTAAAGGGCGGGGGAGTTGAAGTGGCTTGTTTAGCCAATGTCACCAAACGGAGCGATGGAGTCTCGGGTGGAGGAGTTGTGGTTGCTGGGGTAGCAGTTACAGGTTCTGCCTTTTCTGGCATTCGAGTTCTGGAATTATATTGTTTTCTTTATTTCTCTCTCTTTAACACTCTCTTTAAATCTCTCAATGTCAATCTGCTCACTATCGATATCTGTCTCCGTGAACGTAGCTGTCTTTCTGCTTGTGCCTCTGCGCGTCTCCATGTCTCAACCTCACTCCCTCTCTGTACCTCTGGATATTTTCGTTATTGCCTCAGTGTATCTCTTTACCAGAATATTCCGGCCCGCCTGCGGCGGTCCTGAATATTCTGGCTGCTCGTGGCCTGCGGCCACTCGCTGGGGGCTGCGCCCCCGAAATGAACGGTGGAAATGGCCAAATTCCGTAATGTTTCCGTAACATTTACGTAGAGTTAGAACCCATAAGAGAGAGTGCAGAGGAATTGGAGAGACGCAGACACGTAGCAGACTCTGCGCAGTTTCACCGTGGGACACCACACACACACACACACACACACACACACACACACACACACACACACACACACACACACACACACACACACACACACACACACACACACACACACACACACACACACACACAGAGAGAGAGAGAGAGAGAGAGAGAGAGAGAGAGAGAGAGAGAGAAAGAGAGACCATAAGCGTAGTTTATAAGAGAGGATCTCGTTATCTCTATGTATATATCTCTGTTTCTGTATATATCCCTCCAAAACTCACCTAAGTGGAGGTGCCGTGACAAAGAAAGGATCCAATCCATTCGCTGCTTTCAAATCAGTAAAAATTTTGTCATAAACTAAATTCATTTACTTATTTTATCCTATGTTCTTGTTACTTTTATCGTCCCTTTCGTCCTTTGCATTGACGTACATCCGTTCCTTTGTGATCACAGATCGTCCATCTAATGGCGCAAGAATGACATCTTGGGAAGGGGCTACGCGGCGGTTGTAGCGAACAGCTGCTTCTGAAGACGCCTTGATATTTTAAATAATTTGGTTATGAAAACCTCTCCTCCTTTGAAATAAGGAATGCCGTCTGTCTGTGATTGTACGTCTGTGGTCTCCATCTACTCGAATCACATCGGCGCTCTGAAAATGATCTTAAATGAAATGGTATGTGTGTGTGTCTGTGTGTGTCTGTGTCTGTGTCTGTGTGTGTATGTGTGTCTGTTTGTGCCAGCATAAAATGGATCAAACTGTTCCAATAAGCTGTCTCTTTTTCATCGCCGCAACTGGACACAACCTGACGGAGTGGTCAACTGTCCGTATAGTACGACCTCGAACGGTCATTCCCATTCAGGAAAAACCCCGACCGGATCTTTTTATGACAAGGGAAAGTGGTGATGTTCGAAAGGAAAACTCACTGTTGATGCTAGAAAGAGGAAAAGAAGACTTGGGAAAGGGAAAGGGTGCATGCAAAGGTCTGAAATAAAGAGTATGTTAAGGAGAATATTTGTGTGAAAAAGCTAAGAGCAAAAACAAGTAATGCGAGGACTCGGGGATTCTTTGGTTTCAAATAGGAAACGCCGGATGGAAGAAGCACCTGAACATTAAGCGGCGAATGCGTTAGCCGGTTCGCGAGATCGAGAGACGCAGGCGGTCGCTAAAGCTCTGCGAAATTAATGGCAAGTCGCTTTCCCTCAAAGGATTCTACAGTACGAATCTCTTTTCATGAAACCAAGAGGAATAGAAAAGAACAACAGGATATTGTTGAATGGAAGATTATATTGGCCTTCGTTTCTCTCAAAAAGGCCCTTTGGTTCGTTTTTTGTCGGTTGCAAACAGGAAACACCACTTGTGCAGCGTGTCTCCGAGGTCATAAGAGGGCTTTCTTCCAAATCTTACCTCTTCAAAATATTGAGGAAAGATTGAGTAGACACATGGAAATATGAGTCCGATGCGCCCGTATGTGAGGATGACGAACAGTATAAAAGCTCATCACATTCGGCACACCAATACGTTAAGGTTAAAAAGACGCATACAACATAGGCTTCAAAAATGTGGTGGAGCAACATTCTTACCTCCAATATTAACCTCAGAGCTTTATGCATCCGCACAAACACATATACACACTCACACACACACTCACTCTCACACACACTCACACACACACTCACTCTCACACACACTCACACACACACACACACACATGCCTGCACACAGGACAGAGAAAGGGAAAGAGTGTATATTTTGCAATTGCGCGTCTCCATGTCTCAACCTCACTCCCTCTCTGTAAATTTCAATCGAATAGCGTTGAGCCCTTTCAAAAGAAACCCTTTCTAAATTTGAGTTAAATTACAAAGGGTACAGTGATTTCTGTTAGAAGACCTGTTGCAGAGAGATTAAAAGAGTGAAAAGTGCGTAAATCTTGCTGAAACTGGTTGTGATTGGAGGCTAGACATGATGACGCTCATAGAGGTCAGTGGGCACTCCGATGGCTAATGTTCTGTTTCAACCTGGCAGGACCGGTTCCTAATGGGATTCAAACTGAAATTCTATCCTGAACAACGGAAAGAATGGAAAATAGGTTTGAATTGTAGTAGACTACGTTTACTGATATCCGTTTCGAGAAGGGTGGCAGGCGGATTTCTTTAGGGATCAGTGCGGAGATCGGGTATAAACCTGCCGACGCAGTGTCTCCTGAAATGCGAGATCTACGAGATGGCGGGGACAAAAACAGCTTTTTCTCACGGGAATCACCGGCGATTGAAACTTGGAAAACACAAAAAACGAAAGATCATTGGTGATTTCCAATATAGTCCGTCTCACCCTCTAGCTCTCTATTTCTTTCTCCCTCTCACACTTTTATTCGCTTGTTCTCTCACAGTCTCAGTCTCTCTCTGTCTCTCACCCTATTTCTCTTTCTCTCTTTTCTCTCTAACCCTGTATCTACATATCTCTATCACTCACTCTCTTTCACTCTCTCTCACTATCTCACTCTTACTCTCTCACCATATTTCTCTCACTCTCTGTAACCCTGTATCTCTCTATCTCTTTCACTATCTCTCTCACTGTCTCACCCTACCTCACCCTCTTTTTCTCTCACTCTTCCAGTATTTCTTACCCTATATCACCTTCTCTCACTCACTCTCTGACACTCTCTCCCTCACTCTAACTCTCACATCCTATCTTACCCTCTCTCTCTCTTTCTCTCTCTCTCTCTCTCTCTCTCTATAATTCTCAATATCTCTCCGTCTCTCGCCTTCTCTCTCTCTCTCTCTCTCTCTCTCTCTCTCTCTCTCTCTCTCTCTCTCTCTCTCTCTCGCTATTTTGCTCTCATGCTCTCTATTTTTTAATGAACTCCCATCTCTCTATTTCACAATCATGCTGTCCTCGCTCTCTATCTTTCTACCTCTCTCTATATCTTTTATTTTCTGAAACACTATCATTTGCTCTTCGAGTAAGTCCGTACAGCGACACGTGTCATCCAGAGGTCCGGTCCCATTTTTTCTGCGATTCGTGGCTCCAAGTCTGTTTGTCTCCCTCATCAGCGGGTTAAGTCAGTCTACTTAAGCGCCCATGACCGCCGCCACATCAAATACTGACCATGCTCAGCCGGTGAGTCTTTGTTTTCTTCAAAAGCACTTTGAGAACTCTAGAATTGGCCTGTTTTTCTCCTTTTTCTTCGTTTCCCTGAATGCTTTCACCACTTCCTACACTCCTCCCAACATGGGAGGAACAATGGGTTGCGTTGTAACAGTAAGTGAAAGAAAAATACGAAATAAGAATGTATTGTAGGGAAGTCGGCTATTTTCTGCCGGGAATTTCGTTCGAGAACTGAATAAGGCGGAATTGGAACAATTGGCCATATACAAAAAGGACATGGCTTCGTTTCAAAAGGTGGGTCTCGCTTCTGAAACATTTCGCAAAGGTTAGGCTTTTTGCAGTAATTCGAACTTTTGGTTTTTTCCTATGCTTTTCACACATAGCTGCCGCCAAAACGGCCAAAAACTGCCTTAGTGCAGCCATCGCGCGATGCGCAGGCGGAAATAGTGTGCAACTGGCCGAGACGCATAGAAAAAGCGGCTTTGTGCCAAATATGCTCGTTTGGCGACAGCTATATTATATCTGATTCAGAAAATCGACGAGGCTTTTGAGAATGCTGAGAAGATTGAAAAGTCTAACTCGACGGCCCCTCCGATGCCCGTCCGACCGACGATGCCCTCGTTCTGTTCGGGACCCGACACCACTCTCTACATCTTCGGAGGGTGCACAGTGCAGGTTTTCTTCAAATAGATACAAATCATATTTAAACTTCAAACAGAATGGCAAAGTGTATGTTGGTAAAGTGCTAGCTAGGGATTTGAGCGAGGAGGAGAAGAAGAAATTGGCAGAGTTTGTGGCAAAGATGGGAAAAGACAACAAGGTTGAATCTGAGCTTGAACTGATTCATCTTTGTGTTCAGGTACCGACTGATCTTCAGAAGGGACTCGACTTCTGCACAGAATTCTGAAGGATTTCGAAGGACCTCTACTTATCATATTGATAGAACAGCATTCCATATTTATTTTTGAAACTGACTAAAAGCGTTTCGATTACAGTATTTTTTCTTTTCCAACACAAAATAAAGCGCTGAAAGAGTTTGAGCATTGGGTCCCGAAACGAAAACCTGTGATATACCCGGTCGCGCAAAGGAGAGAACAAGCCGCGTCCCCGTAACGGATTCGAAAATCTTTTTCAAGAAAACCGATTCTCATATATGTTTTAAGTTTAATGAACAAAAATGATATTAATATTTTTATTTTGTGTTTATTATTCAAGACGAGAAAGATCTGTGGTTTTTGTAGAATATCGTTGGTTTGCCGTCTAAAGTTCAGGCATCGAAGGCAATTGGCACTTTTGGGCTGTGATGACGTCAGTAATGTTCACAACTCTTCCTTGATAGCGAACCTGGAATTACACGTTGTTTTATACTTTTTAAATATTGGTATTACTTCTAGGAACACACTGTCAGGGCTTCCAGTGCAGTTCAGTCGACTGCCGATGGGCTCTCCCTGCACCAGCCGCTTCCTTCCAAAGCCAATGTCCGACCGCGTGCGCATGTTGTAGATTCGGACTTCGAAGCCTAAAATATAGTTTCAAGGCACCATCAAAGTATTTTCTTTTGTAAATACACCGGCTTTGAATCACGTCAACCCTGTTTTGAAATTGGTTTCCCCAGCTCCTCAATCAAAAAAGATTGTTCACCAAATTCTTATCGACTTTACTTTAAACTCAGGTATCCCGCTGCGAAATCCAAACAGGTTCAGCGGATTTCAACATATTTTGTGATGCTTGTGCGGGATTCAAAAGAAAATAGATTTCAACGGATTTTGGCGGATTTGGTTGAAACTGTAAAATCCGTGAATTTGCCAATTACAATTCAAATTGGCGGGTTTAGCTGTATTCAACCGATTTCAGGGAAATTTTTAAAGGGCCAGTAAGGGTGCGTTTCATTTCATTTTCGATCGTATACGGTCGGAAACTATGCGAATCAAACATGCTAAATTGTCTCGCACCCTCCTCTTTTCCAGAGCTATCTCATCCAATTAGAATGAAATTCGGCTCATTAGCATGCCTTGTAAATGTCAGACACGCAGGGCGTACTGGCCGGCTACAAATATGTAGACGGAGACCCGTTTTTGGCGACTTTGAAGCGGATTTTCTCGAAAGCACAAAATTTGCAAGTCAAAGGCATATAGATTTTCTTGATCAGCGAATTTTTCTCTCTAAATTTAGCCGATGCTGTAAAGCTCGCCTGAATGTCGCTTTAATTGCACAAGATTTTTCAAAACAAATAAGGTTGAATTCCGCAAACGAGAAAGGGTAGTGCAAAATTATTTGCTAATTAGGACTTGGCAAGCATTCGGTGGTGAATCGTTTGTTGGAGCAAAGTTAGAGAAAATTATTTCATTTGGAATCGCGCGTACCGCTCATTTACGTTTCGAAAACCCCTTTTTTTAGAATGAAGGAAGTTGACAAATAACATTTATAACAACATAAAAATAAACTTACCGATCCAATCTTCAGTTCCTACAACGAACATGCCGTCGTTCTGACAACCAGAGTAGCCATTGCTCTCATAAGTTATGCGAGTCCTGAATGTAAATGTTTAGGAAAAATAAGAGTAAGAACTAAAGCCTTAGAGCATTTAACATCTCTAACAAGCTAAGAGAAATGTTACTCACCTTCCAACCACCTCTCCAGTGATAGGAGAGTAGATGAGAGGAACCCTGGGATCCTCTCCAGCCTCTTCCACCATCGGACACTCCAAATCCCAGCCTCTCACTCCATTATATCTCCTAATTAGCATTATGGCCTAATACATTTTTAATAACTCACTTATCAGCCTTGAATGGCTCTCCCAGCAGAGTGTTCCTTCTGTTTGACTCACAGATCTGTCCAGTACACATACAATTTTGGAGATGGAAAGTGGGATCCACAAGTTTTCCCTCCTTGAAAAGCTTCATTTCGATATGAGGTTCAGAGCCCAATTGACCTCCGGCATTAAAGCAGTTTCTAAATAAATAATAATAGAAAAGGAAAAATCTATGGAAAACCTGTCTTTGGCTGTTCCAATCTCATCGCCAGCCTTCACGACACCTCCGAAGAATTTCAGCTTCAGGGAAGAAATGTGCACGGCGTAGCCTTAAGAAACAATTTTGTAGGTTAGTTTGATTCAGAGCCAAAAAGAGAGATAAAGAGAGATAGAGGCATCCAGAGCAGAGATTACAAAGAGAAAGACAGAGAGACAGAGAGACAGAGAGACAGAGAGACAGAGAGACAGAGAGACAGAGAGACAGAGAGACAGAGAGACAGAGAGACAGAGAGACAGAAAGACAGAAAGACAGAGAGACAGAGAGAGAGAGAGAGACAGAGAGACAGAGAGACAGAGAGACAGAGAGACAGAGAGATAGAGAGACGGAGAGACAGAGAGACGGAGAGACAGAGAGACAGAGAGACGAGACAAAGAGACAGAGAGAGAAAGAGAGAGATCTACAACCTACCCTGCCACTGCCCCGTTCCTTCGATACGAACGCCCTCGTCCGCACATTTCTTGTCTTTCGCCCCTCCAAAAGGCCTCCAGAAGTACATTTCTCCATCAAAAGGCGCCTTCACCACCGAATCTTTTGCACATTTGATGTCAACAGCGTCAGCTATTTCTCCATTGGCTCTGCAAAACAAAATTTTACGACGTTCAGTTAAAATGTCACCTCAAAGTGTGATAATTTCCACATGTGCCGTCGGCATCTGGACAAGCTCTCAGTGTGTTATCCGCATTTCCGTGACAAACTTTGACCATGCAACCAAGGCCCCAGCCTAAAATGTTATATTTTTTGAGGAATTAGACATGTATGTTGTTTCTTTTATTTCTACTTAACGAACGCAGCACGAGAGAGATAAATAGGGGAGACAGCTGTGCAGACGACTGCAACAACAAGCACACTGGGAGTCCCCGGGTGGGAACACTTGCAAATGGCAGTTGTCTCTCACAACGCGCGTCTGAGAAAGAACATCTCAACGTTTGGATTTATTGAGACTTCTTGAGCAAAATGTGGGATATGGGGTAAGGGAACCAAAAGAGGACTTTCTAGACTACGAAATTATCAACATTTTCCTATGCTAAGCGTGTCATTTTTTTTATTATTGGATTATATAAGCTATAAGCGCCTTTGTGTAAAAGTATTTTGTTAAACGTTTGCCAAAATGTTTCAAAAAGTCTCTTACCCTGGTGCAAAAGTACGGCGAGCAGCAACGGCACCCGCATGGCGAATGGCGCGCCTGTCGCCTTGGGGTCACCCAGCACCGCCCCCATCGATCACGGCTTTCTGTGTTCCATTGTTCTTCTGTGCACACTTCTTCAGGCTATTCCATATCGAACAATTGGTCGGGGACAATTGAAATCTGACATCGCTTTTCAAAATTTCCCGTGGAATAGGTTACTAGGGAAAGGTCACGTGTGACAATTAACTTCTTTATTTTCTGGCCCTACGTTTGTTGAATAATAGAAATAGAATGAGATGGCAATGTGGCAATAGGAATTACAGTTGGAAACAAAAGCTGGGAACTAGTTGGAAAATTGTTTCTCATTATTGGAGGTTGTGACGGTGGAGGTAAACAGGGTCGGAATATGAGACGAGGAATCGTCGGCGAGAGGAATGACGCTCCATGTGAGTTAGGAGTTTTTCTTTGCTGGAAAAACCTTGATCGAAGAGTGGACAGTGGAAGTGGATTTTCTTCTTCAGCTTACAAAAGGGGCGCATGCACACCTGGAATGGAGATTGTGAGTGAGTGAGTGAGTGAGTGAGTGAGTGAGTGAGTGAGTGAGTGAGTGAGTGGGGAGGGACAGTGATGGGAGAAAGATAGATGGATAGAGAGAGAGAGAGAGAGAGAGAGAGAGAGAGAGAGAGAGAAGAGAGAAGAGAGAAGAGAGAAGAGAGAAGAGAGAAGAGAGAAGAGAGAAGAGAGAAGAGAAAAGAGAGAAGAGAATGACAAAGGGAGACATAGATTGAAGCTCTCCCACCTCTTTAGACGAACTCTCATTAGTCTTCTGAGAATAAGGACAAGATGATGTTAAACTGTGGCAATTCCATTGAAAGAAAACCTAAACGGAATGAATATTCTTTAGTAAGTTTACCTCAGGACAACCATTACAATGAAAGTGGCTCTTTTTGCCTGAATGTTCACATTCTTGTCTAGAGAATCTACAAGGAAAATCTGCAAAACCTGACTATTTTATTCTTTTTATAAGCGGAATACCTATGTGAAAGAATGAAATATTCGCTGGAAGTGAGCGTCCATGATGGAAAATGGTGGAATGGTTCTTGATTATGAGTTCGTCGTTTGAAGCAAAGTGGCATCTGAAGTTCTTTCTGTGCACCGAAAAAAAAACAAATTTCAGAGATTTTACGACAAAAGAGATATAAACGTTGCATGTTTGGTGCTATGAAGCATTCTCCAATGAACCGTGATCATTACCAAACCCTTGGAACTTTTTGACAGAAGCCCTTTCCGTGTCGAACGCATGTGTTTCAGAAAGCTGTTCACCTGTGTATGTTGCAGTGAACATGTCTCCCTCCGTCAAAGAGACATCCCTTGGCATCGCAGTGTTCGTCCTTTTCGTACACGACGCTCTGCGAGAGCATCCTCCGTCGGCAGTAGTGCTGTGTGAGTGATGTCGCCGAATTCGGGAGCGGTCGCCATGGAGGTCCTCCCCCGGAACAAAGGCCTGTTGCCAGGACGATCGCATCGCTAATGCTGTTTCCCTTATGACAACCTTAACAATAGTTCTCTTCATTTACTCTCCAACAACAAAATGGCACAATTCTAGCGAAACTAGACAAGGGGGTTTGTACATAATCTACAATCGGGCTAAGGATGGCAAAGGGAGAGGCGTTAGTCGAATTTGACTTTGAGTTGGGGAGAGTACTCGGGGAGGACGTTGTGCAGGGCCTGGTCGAGGATGATAGCCGACAGACCCCAGACCCTCAGCTCTCGCGGCAGGAAACACGACTCACTGCGGAAGTGGACCTGAAACAGCGCGATAAATTCTTTAAACGAGCTGAAAAATGCAGATTGTAGCGAAAAAGTATGTCTTGCTAGGGATGAATATAAACGAGGTGCCATCGTTATCTCCCATAACCATTTTTCAAAGAATGTGGTGCCTTGACAACGGAGTTCTGCCACTGTTTGATGTGAACTCTGAATGCAACCTATACGAGACCTAACATGAGTCACTGATTTTTCCTATCAATTGGGATATAAGGCACTGTGTATATTCCGAAAGATGCTCTTCTTTTATTTGTAACTACAGCGGCTTCGGCAAGAATAAGACACTCCTGCGTTTCAAAATGTTCGAAAACTGTGGAGTCTGTGATTTCGGCAGAGATGGCTAAGGGGGCCGACCCGAGCTGAGCCGAGATGGGGGCCGGCCCCACTATTTTTGAGAATCACTTTTTAAATATAACTATTTTCAAACCCATAATTTTTCAGTTCTTTTTGTTGCAAAACAAAGTACTAATTGTGCAAAACATACTGTGTGAAGGAGGATTCCAACTACCCTATATAAATTTTGTATAATTTTTATGGCCGGCTAAGAGGTCGAACTGGCAATCGGAAGTTACCCCAGTTCAATTCATTTTTTAAAACATTTTTTTTGTCTAGATTAGATATGATAAATATGGAATTCCGAGTCGGGCCGGCCCGCGATTTTTTCCCCCTTGGACTTCAGTAACGAGTATAAGTCAATTGGATACAGTTTTATGATCCACCGAAGACGCAGCAGTCATAGATGAACAAGCACCCGTAGATTCGGTAGAGGGGGTCGCGTCGTGCCTAATTTCCTATTTGAGGGACTCGCGCTACACGTCTCATTTATATTGTGGGGGTCGCGCAAAACGGACCCCACTTGTTCATGGATGGCAGCAGTTCACCTGAGAAAACTTAGTACCCATAATTAGGTACCTGAATTAAGATAAGTAAATCACAGCACGCAATTGGCCTACACGCATTCCGTTTAAAAAAAACTGTTGAGACAAACACTACCCTCGCAACAAGATATCTAATTGAACACTTTTGATACGATTCGAATGGCTGGGCTATCGGTGGTAACGATCCCAACCTAAATTACTTTACGATACGGTGGGTCATCGATTTAGATAGGTGGCTCGGTGAGAAACGACCCCAGAGGGTCCCACGATATCAGATCCATCGATTAATCAAAAGACAAACCTTGAATTCCTTGGAACGGAAGACGGGCAGGACGTAGCGGAACTTGTGCTTCTGGTTAACGAAACGAGTGTAGCGGACGGACTGACGGAGCTCTTCGATCGGCATGCTGACCACCATTACGACCTGAAAGGGGGAATTAGAGAGAGAGAGAGAGAGAGAGAGAGAGAGAGAGAGAGAGAGAGAGAGAGAGAGAGAGAGACGAACCTCGTGTTCATTCACTTCGAGGCACTCCAAAGCGTCCTTGTTGTGCACCATTCCGATGACCGGAGTCACTCCCCCCGTGAGTTGTCTGTTGGCCACCGGTCGCAATCGACCCCACAGGTCGACATCGGCCGCCCGTAGCCCGATTTCCTCTTCCGTCTCTCGAAGGGCCGTCTAATCATGACAGTTTTTAGCTACAATAAAAGAAAAATACTTGTTCTAAAGATTCGTTCGGTTCCGCCTTTCCGCCCGGGAAGCAGATTTCTCCGCGATGCGAGCGGAGCAGGGACGATCGCTTGGTCAGAAGCACTCTTCCGGTGCCATCGCAGTCGATCAAAGGGACAAATACCTTAAATACACAGTTTAGAACTAATTTACAACGATTAATTCCATTATTCAACAGTAATGCTCAAAAATTAATATTATATTCCCACCGTTATCACCTAAAATACATAGTTTAAAACTAATTTTCACATCACATAATTTACAATTCAAGTTTATCATTATGCTCCATTACGTTAATCTCCCGAACTACAGGGGAATCGATAATAAGCGAAAGGTCAGACTATGACCCCAATTAAGGGCGGGATATCGAGAGTTCCCGCCTTTTCCTCCCGCCACGCCCCCTCCTTCCGCTATAAATACCAACTCTGGAAGTCCAGTCATCAGTTACTTTCCTTTTTACCTTCATTTTTCTTTTTCCAATAATTCCTTGTCGCTTCGAGGAAGTTTCCCCGGTTGAAACTGAAAGGCTTTCACCGGGAGAACTTCCTCTAAGGGACCGGAATAGCCCTTATTCCTCTCAAACCCCTCCTCCGACCCGAACCCTTCGGAGAAGTCTTTTCTGTGGAACTAATTACAGCTTTCACCGGGAGAACTTCTTTGAAGGGGGACGGTCATTTTAACCTACCCCCTTCCCAGTCCCAATCTCTTCAAGGAAGTCTCCTCGGTTGAAACGGAATGGCTTTCACCGGGAGAACTTCCTTGAAAGGAAACGGGACAAGATTTCACTACCATTCGTTTAATTTCACTCATTCAGTTTCAATTGCATTCCTTATTTATCTTTTGATATAAAACTCAGAATTTCCACTATCTGATATGGGCATGTGGATCCATTCTATATATTAATATATATCCAGGTTGGTTTTTCCTAATGTCTGAAATGTCTAAAGTACAAACTGAAATTTTAAGCTCCGAAGAATTTAGATGCGACATGGAGCTGATTTTTATCACTCGTCAGAAATACGAAAATCTAAACACCACAGAAGCCCAGTAGTTAGTTTAAGAATAGAAAAAAACAAGCTTCTACACAATATTTTGCAGCAGCCACTTCGAAATAGCCCTAATTTAAAAAAAAAGAACAATGTAATCACTATTAAGGCGAATTTTCCAATGGATCATTTCAGTTACACATTTGATATGTTGTTCGTGAACCAGCACCAACAAAATCGGCGCCATATCCCGCTGTTTTGTTGCATCCACTTGATGTTGAATTGAATCAATATTCACAGAGCGGGCCGGCCCTTTGCCAGCCCTGGTTGAATCGCTTGTCATTTCCACAATGTTTCACTCATTTACTCACTGATGAGGTTGATTTTATGTTCTTTCCAGCCAGTCGGACGTGGCTGAATCGGTCAGGATTAGCTCCTTCGTTCTGTAAAGTGCCCTATGCATACAGTACTCCTGCGAATTCACCTTGTTCGCAAACAATTGCCTAGCCACTGTTCCGAAATGACGAATTTCCCGCTTCATCCTAGCTAATCTGCATCCGAATGGAAATAATATTGGAAATGGGCATGGGGAGAGAATTTATTGAAGGGACACGCCCCTTTTGGAGAAAAAACAGGCTCAAAGCACAGCTTCATTAAATCAATAGGAAAAACAACTCGATGGCCTATCACGAATGTAATAATAGAATATACAAGAAGTGTGTACCTGTACAAACAGTGAATCTCGGAGAACACCACAATAAATAGAAGTTCTTTGAAGAAACTGGGCAGTGACACGTAAAGAGAGAGGAGACCCGTGGGGGAGAAGGCAGGGACTCAGACGAACTGCGGAGGGCCGCGGACGAGGTCGCGGAGAAAGACGCAACAGAAGAGGACGGCGGAGGAGCAGACGAAGAGGAACCAGGGCACGGCGATGCTGAAAAAGAGGCATGGAGGGGAGAGGAGAGAGGGAGGGAGGCATGCGGGGAGGAGAGGACAAGGGACTGAGGAAAGAGTGGGGAGAGGTGAGTTAAACCGGAAATTGTTAGTGTAAAGAGCGAAGGTCAGCCCTAAGGTTAACAACGAAAAATCATGCTTATAAACTCTTTTAAGTACCCGATTCTTTCCCAGCAGCCCCAGACACATAGAGTTAAGTAGACACGTAGGTAGCGAAGACACAGGGAATGAGAAGCGATGAGAAACAAACCAAAATCTCCTTTTCACGAGTATCTGAAACGGATGCTTGCAGGCTCTTTACAGCTATCTCAAAAGAAATCTCCCTCTTTTTCAAAAGAACTCCACCGACCTGAGGGTGGGCGTGTTGGCAGCCATCTGTCGCTTCAGAAAGCTCTTCGGACGGCTGGATTCCAGCACACTCTCGCGACGGGACATTTCGTTCACTTGCTGCGACTGAAATCAAAATTTTAAATGCATGGCTGAGTAAGCGCACCATTTCGTGGAAAGACGTCGTCATGAGGCGCTGTTCCTCCTCGTGGTCGGTGTTGATTCGTTCGATCTGCTTCTCCAGGCTTTTTATCGTCTTCTCCTTCTGCTCCAGGTCCTTCCTGGCAGTCTCGAACTGGTGCAGCGTAGGAGCTCCGTCGTCAGATGAAAGTTTCAGCTCCTGAATAAATGTTTCACAAGGATTATTACAAGATCAACTTTTACCACTTTCTTATCATATCCAAACCCATTTTAACCCCCCAAGGCGGAAGCCAAGCTCTCTGCGCTACGGCATGTGATTCTTACCAGAAGCGATACAGGAATAAATGTTGTGTTGTAAGGCGCGATGTAATAATTTTTATTGAGCGGCAAATTCTGTTCCAGATATGCTACACCCTCTCTCAGAAAAAAAACTCTTGTTCCCAACAAACAACGGCGACGGGGCCATAATTGGGCAACCTACCGCAGGGTCCATTTAGCGACAGTCCCCTAAATAGGGGTTCTTAAATGACGGGTGGGCCGAGAGATTTTTTTCGGCGGCGTTGGCCCGTCCGGCCCCTTTTTGAAAAATAAAATTTTAATTTTTGTGTAAATCGGTACAAATTTTTTTAAACTGTTTTAAATACCGTAATACTGTTTGTTACTAACATGAAAGTCAATATTAGTTGTACAAAAAAGAATGTCACCGATCGGGATCGAACCCTGGTCATGTGGGTGGCAATCTGACTGGGTTGTCCGATGTAAACGAGCCGACCAAAATTTTTAAAAATGGTCCGGCCCAGCCCGTGAGAACCCCGCCTTGAATTACAGATATACATGGGCGTTAGCCCGACTCTGACGGCTCGCGGGGTGTGATTACAGAAAAATTCGAAGATATGCGACGCTCATCCTTATTTGAAGAATTTGCCGAAAACTTAATGGAGGAGCTTGACAATCTATGAGGGGGCTTGTAAAAATAGCGATTCTAGATTCACCCTCCATACGCGAACCCTGAATTTTCGCACCGTCTTCCATACCGCGTCACCCTCAAAATACTCACCTGCTCGACAAGCAGTTGTTTGGACTTCATCAGCTGCTCTCCCCTCGTCGCGAGCTCACTCTTCAGTTCCTTCACAATTTCTGAATCAGAATTCACCCAGTCCTTTAACCCCTCCCACCTTCCATCCTTTCCTTGGCTTCCGCCGCATTGGCCGCCTGTTTCTCGAACATATCAGCCCTTTCGCGGTGTTTCCCCAGTTCGATGCTCTGCTGTTCGATCTGTACGCGTAGATGGTTCACATCCACCGCCGCCTGCGGGTTCTCCAACTGCTTCTCCAGCTGTTCGATGGTGGCCTAAACCAAAATGAACGAAGAAACGACTGGAAACACCTCCAAGTCGGCGCGTTTGGCGGTGGCGATGCTGAGTTCGCTCTCCAGCTCCCTGTTCCTTCCTTTCGTCGTCTGCCACTCTCGCTGCTCCAACTGAAGCCCTTCCATCTCCTTCACGTGCTCCCGGAGGCGAACCAACTCTCTCTCAAGCTCCAGCACTCTCGCTCGCTCTCTGAAAAACGAAAATAGACTTTTTAAAGAGAAACAACAGCAAAATAGTTTAGCCGTAAGTTCTGAACTCACCCGTCATCGCCGGCGGCTTTGGTCGTCTCCAGTTCGGATCCCAGATTGTTGAGACAAGTGAGAGACACTCGGCTTTGCATCTCCACTGAAAAAGTCCGCATTTCTCGTTTAATTGCCAAACCCACATTCCAGGATCTGACTCTGCAGGTCGATCTTCTCGTGCACGAGGTCGTCGGACTTCTTGTCAGCCGAAGCAAGTTTTCCCTTGGTTTCCGCCAACTCAGACTCCAACTGAAAGAGCAATTGTTGTTTACAGCAGATGTCATGTGAGTCAGAAACGAGATACTATATAGTTCGTGCCAAAACTACTTCGGACAGACGTGCCAATGTTTTGATGTTGTGGCAAACGTAAAGCGTGCCATATAGGATACTCAGGCCGTGTACGGAACCAAAATGGCCGAAGTAGATTTCTCGAGGAGTATACTAACGAGGGTAAAAGAAAAGAGACGAACCTTGTTGAGTCTGATGGTGAATTTGTTGACCTCTGCCTCCTTCTCCTCTTTCTGGGCCTTGAGGGATCCGATCTGCTGACGGAGCGTCTTGTTCTTGCTCCTTTCGTCTTCCAGAGCCACCATATCCTCCACGTACTTGGTCGCCTTCTCTCGCAACACCGTCAACTGAAATCAACCATCATATCTGGACGTGGAATGATTGGGGGTTCGACCCGTAAGCCCCCCAAATGGTACCGAGAAATCAACGTAAGCCCCCGGATAATTTTTGCCACAGTTTTCAACCAAACGCCAAAATACGTAGGTACCACAAGCACCATGCGTCCAGCTATGTCAACCATTGGTCATATGTTTCATTTTCAGTTTTTTGGGGTACAAACAAAGAGTGCTTGTTGACACATGGCAGGAACTGCTGTACCACATGCGAACTATCGATTTTAACGAAATTATGGCAGACGGGTGCCAAGAGGGAATAACACAAATATTGTGCCCATAGCTGACTGAAATGTTAGAGCAGCATTTTCAAACTATCATGACGAAGGGAGGGTGCGTCAACCGTCACGCCATCTCGATATTATTGCCACCCGGCTGGTAGGCATTTCGATAGGCCACCACGAAATGAGGGTTTTATTACAAATGGGAGGTGCGCAAACGTTCAGCCCGCCGCTGTAGTGAAGGACTATTTGTAAAAACTAGTATTTATAGGATTTTCGCAATTCATCACTGACTATAGTTCAGTGTAAATCAAAAAGGCAATTAAGAGAAACAATAAAATATTCAACGTAGCAGGGGAAATGAACAATTTGTAGTTGCAACCTAAACAAAAAAGGTATGAAATTGCCTGAAGCGAGCTTTCAGTGCCGAATATAGTTCATTTTTAGGCCAAGACAACTCTTTTTAACCGAATGCCAACTATTGTGTGCCCTACCTCGGATCGATCGATGGCCGCATCCTTGCTCTTCTTCTTCAGAGCCTCCAACTCCCTCGTCAGCATCTGCACCTCGTGTTCCTTGCTCTTCAGCTCCCCGATGTCGTCCTTCATCTTGAGGTAGTCCTCCTCGAACGCCCGTATCTGCGTCATCTGAAGCCCCATCGATTAAGCTTCATCTACCGCCTGCCTCACCTTTTTCTTCAGACTCTCCAACTCCTCGTCCTTCCCGTCGACCGCAGCCGTCTTGTCCTCGATCGTAGCCTCAAGCACCATCACTCTGTCTTCCAGTTCCATCTTTTTCTTCTGAAATCATCAAGTGTTCCGATTAATAATGAGAATCCAACCCTCAGTTCGTCGTTCTCCCTTCCCAGATGATCGACCGACGGTTGGTTGCTGATTTCGTGAACCTTCTGCTTCAGACTCTCCACCTCAGACTCCAGCTTCTCCTTTTCCAACTTCAAATCCGCGTTCTGTAACCAATAAACTCGAATAAATTCCAATCGATCAGGGCAAAATCGGTGACGGTCAAGAAAAGACTGGTTTGGCGCAATCAGAGAACAACACGGCGGATTACAACGCGTCAAAAAGGTTGAACTCGCGTGACCAAATAAGTTAGCTAAACTGGCATAAATGGGATTCAAATGCCAACCATAGCTGGCTGGAAGGAATCAATACGGGAGCAATATACCAGCCAGCTGGCAGATAAACGGCGACTGTTCATTTCAGTTTACTCCATCGCTATGACACACTGTGACGCATCAAAACACACCTCTCTCGCCAGACGGCCGTTCTTCCCATTGTGTTCCGAGTGGCCGTTCGTCTGAAAAGACTCCTCGTGCAGGTCCTGCAACGATTTCTGTTATTCGACCAAAGAAATAACTTACAGGTGGGTCGGGGGAGACGAGGGTTCGGTCGTCGCTGTGCAGAGTGACGGTCTGCACACTCCTCATCACCAACTCCTGGAGTTCCACGGGCTGCTGGGTGATCAACTTCACCAACTCTTCCTTGTTCCTTCCCATGTAGGCACATCCGACGATCAGACACATCACTTTGTTCAGTTCACGCACATCCTGAGCCTCCACTGAAATACAAAGATGATTCTACATTGTCAGACGTAAGATAACCGGAACATAATGAGTCCCGCGGAGTTCTCAAATAACGGGCCGAGAGATTTTTTTTGGACGGCCCGGCCGGTTAATGAAAAACAAAATTTTAAATTTGTATAAATCGGTACAATATTTTTTTAAACCTTTAAACAATTTCATAGTGTTTGTTACTATCATATAAGTCAATAGTAGGCATACAAAAAAGTCGCCGACCGGGATCGAACCCTGGTCGTGTGAGTGGCAATCTGACTGAGTGGTCCAAGGCATAGTTCTCAAATGACGAGCCGGCCCGCGGGCCGAAGCGGGCCGCGCCGAGAAAAGTGTCGGTCCGGCCCGGTTTTTAAACTTGTCAAATTAAAAATTCTTTAAATCGTTATTTTAGCTTACGTCAGTTTTTTTAAACCCCGAAAACACTTTCATTATACTTCTATTACACATTTAAAGTAATTTCAAGTTAGCAAAAATAAAGTGTCCCGACCGGGATCGAACCTTGGTCGTGTGAGTGGCAGTTTGACTGGGTGGTCCGAGTGGACGGCCGAAGCGGGCCGGGCCGAGGATTTTTTGAAGTCGGCCCGTCCCGTGAGAACCCCCGGAGTCCCGACACGACATCCCAGAATTAATCTGCTCACGTTTAAAACCATACTCAAACCATGACAGGACTCACTGACATACCTCGGGAGGGTATAGTCAGCTTACCCGGGTTACGGGGGTAGAGGTCCCAAAACCGCAGAAGTTATGGGGGGGGGGGGGGGGTTAGGCATTATTTTCGTAAAATTCAGCTCGGAAAGCCAAAAGTCAAGAGGGGTCACCGCATTTCTGACCCCCAAAAGTTAAGGGTGGCCCACGGGACAGTAGGAGAACCCTGGGTGGGTCCTCCTACTGTCAGGGTCTCCCGAGGTATGCTCACTGAATCTAGGATTAACCATAGCTCCATGTCAAGGATCGGCTACTTCCGTTCATCGGCAGAACGTGGTGTTGAATTTACAGCTCTTAAAACCTACCAAAGCTGTGATCGTCGAAGTTCCAGTAGACATGACCCGTGATCCTCCTACGCGCATACTCGTCCAGATACTCCGTGATCTTTCTAATCAGCTGAAACCAGGAGACGTTATTTTTTAAACAACAGAATGCACCTTTCCCAGGTTGTTAGCCTTCGGTCGCCAGTTCGTGTCGAGACCGTAGTCGGGAATCTTCTCGACCCAAGACTCCGGAAAGCACATATCGTCACTAAATAGTAAACGTTTAGAGGGGAAAATGATTAAAACTCGCATTCTGTGGAGAACCTCAGCGAAAGATCTGCAGTTAACTAGAGAGGGCGCATCGAGAGGGGTTGAAAGAGAGCAACGCAACGCTTTTACCTGAATACAACCCATTATTTTTAAATTTAAATTTTAAAAAATAATCTAAATAAAAACTTACCCATGAAATGTAAAGATCGAATTCTTCGCCGGGATGGCTGTCATCCATGGCTGTAAAGTAGACAAGTAGGCTGAAATTGGCTGATTGGAGGAAAATGAGGCACAATTTACATATAAATAAGAAAGAGGAGAAAGAACAAAATAAATAAACCGGACAAAATTAAGAATTTAAGAGGTGGATAAAATAAAATTTATAGAGCCACTCGGAACCACAATGATTTCCGGTGAGCCACACGGACCCACAGTGATTTTCTGGTGAGCCACTCGGAACCACAGTGATTTTCTGGTGAGCCACTCGGAACAACAGTCATTTTCTGGTGAGCCACTCGGAAGCACAGTCAATTTCTGGTGAGCCAGTCAGAACCGCAGTCATTTTCTGCTGAGCCACTGGGAACAACGGTGATTTTCTGGTGAGCCACTCGGAACCACAGTCCTTTTCTGGTGAGCCACTCAAAACCACAATGATTTTTTAACTAACGGGCCACACTCTGCACGAATTACAACGCAATTAAAAATACCATCTTCTGAAGAAAACGGCATGGTATGTTATGCAAGAACAAACAGAATAAAATTACGCAAGTGCAAAATCCCGGCGTGTACAAATTTTGTAAGCGCGCGATCAAACTACACATTGAATTGCGGGAAACCACAGCGTGTTGCCCACCGCGCTTCCTCCGCCGTCAGTCGTGACGATGCTGCTCTTCCCCCTGCTCCTCTCCCTAGCCGTGCTCCATCCAGCCCTATCGGAGCAGTGTGGAACTCATCTGAATGACTCGCGATCGCCCGTCGACCAACTCCACCACCCTTCCAATTTCGCGGTTGGTTTTAATTGATATATCTATGTTTATCAATCAATTTCAGCCACTGGATACCAGACTGATAGGAGGGATCGAAACGGAGCCCCACACTTGGCCATGGGTGGCTCAGCTGATGCTCAACGGACGCCATCGCTGTGGAGGAGCGCTCATCGAACCGGACATCGTCCTCACCGCAGCCCATTGCTTCGCCAGATCGTGAGTTTATCAGTGACATTGGGTTTTGCTAAAAATGCTTAATTATGATTCCGTTTAGGAAAGACCCCTCGCTGTACACGGTGTATCTGGGAGGACACTATTCCGGGACGGGAACGGAGCACCGCGTGAGGAACATTTCCGTGCACAGTCTGTTCAACGTGATATGGGCGAATGCCTACGACGTAGCCTTAATAAGGTAAAGTCTTAAATAACTGACTTTAAGGATCTTTTTTTAAGAATCGATCGACCGGCGAATTTGAGCGACACCACGAGGACCATCTGCCTGCCCACCCTACCCGTGCCAATGAACCACATCTGCGTAGTGGCTGGTAGGAGGGTGATGGGAACCAATCGATTAGAAGAAGTTCAGGCTGGGGTGTTATGAACGAACGCGAGAAGGAGGGATCTGACAAACTGCACGAGATACACATCCCCGTGATTCCATGGTGGGACTGTGCCAATCTGGACATGTTCCGGGGAAGGGTACACATTCCGTCGATGATCTGCGCAGGCTATATTCAAGGCAGTTTGGACTCGTGCCAGGTGAGAACATTCATCATTGATTTACCCTAACCTGATGGAAAATGGGGACCTAGCGATACCCATATTTAAATTAAAAGGAAAGGAGAAAATAAGGGGTGGAGGCCTTAGGCAATATTGTATTTAGAGCGCTAACATCTGCTCCAATTCTACTGAGACATGGAAATCGCATCAATTCGAAGTTTTTTGCAGGCATTACATAAGCAATCCTATTTTTAAGCATAAATAGCCTCCTACGGCGCGATTTGTGGAGATTATGCAAGTTATTACATTATAATGCCAAATGCATTGGCCTTCAGATCCTTAAAAATGGATAAATCATAAAAAGAAGCCACAAATTGAGGACTCACGGTGTGTCAAGAGGGCAAATACGCCCTCTCCTTGGCAATCAGCCTCAGCTGTACATAGGGATGCCGTTCAGAAAGCCTTTTCAACAAGAATCACACAAAAAAGTATGCCTAGCGAACAACTGCTATTCTTGTTATTCTCTGGTGTTTGAGGGGGAAATGTTTGTCAAGAACTGCATAAAATAGATTTATGAGATACTAAAAGGCGACAGACCGTGAAAAAGCGAATAGCATGCAATGTGAAAGCCGGTTAGATAATATTTGATTTTTTTTAATGTGATGCGCTGTTTTCGTCGTTAAAAAATCGCGAAAAATTAGAACGGTATCAAAGTATACGTTTCCCACCCACATTGTTTACTTTGGGTAACGTGATAGCGATAGGTCTAGCCAACCTTAAATATCTCATTTCTGGTCCATTTCCCCATAAAAACTGGAGGATGACTGCGGGGAATACAGGGTATTTTTTAGCATTAATTCGCCATTTTCTCTTGCAAAACGCCTGTTTCAGGGCGATTCCGGAGGTCCGCTGATGTGTGCGCAGAACGGGAAATGGGAGGTGCAGGGGATCGTGAGCTGGGGCATCGGCTGTGGCCGGCCCGGTCTGCCCGGCGTTTACTCGTCCGTTCATTCGGCCCTTCCCTGGATCTACACGGAACTGTGGAAACTCAAGAACTTGTAAGATACGCAGAGAGATTGAGCACATTACTTGCATGTAACATTTTGAATAAATAATCTCACATGGAGTGCCATCTTCACAAACAACGACAAACAATTGAAGCTGGAAATATTTATACCGCGTAGTGGAGTCTGTGGACTAGTATAGAGGAAAGACGATAATAATAATAAATTAATCTATCGGTACATTTGTACATAGTAAAGGGGAAAAGGGTAGAATCACATTTTCCGTTTTGTCGCTGTGTAACGATCCTGGTACTTCTCGTAGCCGTTCAGGTCCTGAAAGTACTCATTTAGAGCAATTCTTCAAGGGAGACTCACCTGGAACTCCTTGTCTTGGAAGAGGTTGCCCGAGTAAGCGATGATGGCCAAAGTGCTGTCTTCGAGGAGCTCCTGTGTAAATTGGCTCTTTTCCAAGCAGTTTTCCTCCAATCGCAGGATTTTCAACCGTTCGCACTTCAACACAGCCTCTGCGTTGATGAAGGACACACGGTTCTGGTTGAGGTTGATTTCAGCTGCTCGACAGGTCGCAATCTCAACAGAAATAACATTCAAGGATTCTTTTAAAACCCCATTGGGTTTCAGTTATTAGAAACACGTTATATCGCATTTTGTTAAAACCGTTACGGAAAGAGACCTAAGCAGCCCTTATACTATATGAAAACTCACTTCGTCTGGGAGGGTGGTGATGGTATTTTTGGAAAGATCCATCATCTCAAGGGCGAACAAGTGGCATGTGACGACGGGGAATTCGGAAAAGGCGTTTCCGGATAAGTTGAGTGTTTTGAGGGAGGAACAGGCGGCCAGACTCGACGGCAGCTCGCTGAGTTTGTTAGACCCGAGGTCTAGAACCTCTAGATTTTTTAGACATCCGACTTCGTCGGCCAGAACCTCTTAAAAGTTAAGTTAAGAAAATGACTAAAACTCGGGTACCTATTAAATTATCGGCCAGGCGGAGCTGCTTCAAACTGGCAAAATCGCCAATGTAGGTGGGTATTGCCTTGAGCTTGTTCGAGCTCAATTCCAAATTTCGAAGGATGTCGGACAACTGAAACTTGTATATGTTAGAGAATAACTGAAAAAGCCGACCTCTTGCAAACTATCGGGGACTTTCTTAAGACCGGTGTTCCTAAGTTGTAAAACTCGGCTTTTCTTTGCTGTATCGATGTGTCGCTGAACGGCCGCGTTCGAAGGGCCGGATTTCAAACCTGAAACACGTATATTACATAAAATAAAGTTTACGAACCTAATGATATCCCCGTACTGCTGCCCGCTCTCGACTTCGAACCTTCGTTCCCCATGGAACCCTGCAATTTGTGCATAATAAAGATTAATAAAAGATATATCAAGTGCCAAATTACAGTAACCCAAGGTGGCGTGACTGGACGTAGAAACCAAAACGCCGCGTTTCAATTTGCGTAAGCACATCGGGCGTACGGTCGTACCGGTTCTCGTATGACTCACGCAGTCAAAATAATAAAACTAGCAGGATATTTCACATGTGAAAGTCAACAGAGACATTCAACACTTCACTAATTAACTCCAGATGTAAGCAAAAGGAGCTATACTAGCTACAAATAACGCTGAACGTCGTTTAGAAATGTTGAAAATCTATATTTTTCATAAATAAAACAAGTGAAGTGCCTTTTTATGAATAAAACAAACAAAAATAATGAAAGTGTGGCTTGAAGAAGCGCGCTCCAAATTCCAAATTCCGTTGGAAAAAATTCGGATTATCGTTACAGTACCTCACTGCGAAGACCAAAAATACGTACGTGATTGCGACTCAACTCGTGATTGGTTTTGAAATTGGTTCAAAACGATGAAATTCTTATCTTATGACGTAATTGTTTGTAGAATACTCTCTTTATGACATGCATACAGTTGATCCAACAAAAACTGCTCGTTATGACATTTCTCGACGCATTTCCTAGCCTCTTCGTATTTCAGTACCCGGGCTTCTTTTCCGTCAGCCCCTGCAGGGAATGGCTGAGGCGGTTCGTCCGAAGAAGACGAAGTCCCGGTCGAGGGAGCCTCCTCCGATTCCCCAACATGCAGGGCCTTCGATTGTGGCCGGACTGCGGCTACCAGATGTACCTGTACACTCCGTGCACGAACGCACCGTGACTCCCGAGCCAGAGGAAATGTTGGTTTTTCTCATATTTGTTTGTTAATTGACTGCTTCAGATGTAGTCCTGAGCCTAGCGCAATTGAGGACGAGCCTGAATCCCCACCGTCCGTCCCAGAGGCTGTTTTGGTCGACATTTCCCCTCCAATCGACACGTCAAGGCTCATTTTCCCTCGCATGCCAGAGCCCATAGCCGATTCGTCAAACGGGTTTCGTCATGTGGAAAGAGAAGAGAGGTGATTTTCTTTCCCCAGTATTTATAAAACCACTTTGACGAGTTTCTGTCAAGGAACGTTCAAAGCAAACCTACAATTGGAAAGCAATTTACATTCCTTTCAGACCTTCGATTGAAGTCACAGCTCCTCCCGCATATCCTTCCGTACCTGAATTATCAGAATTGCCTGCCCTTGTGCAGCCCGTGCCCGTTACCAGGATGAAACCGCCCGATTACGCTTCCTTGGTTCGTGTTCGTCAATAAACCCAGCTTTTCTCTTTGTAGGGCACGAAGGAGAATGCCCCTCCGATGTACCCAAAGGTGGGAAATCTCGTGTTTGAGAAGAGTGAACACGGTCTGCTGACGGAGCAACAACTTCTCACCTATTACTACAACGCACTCTACGAGAATTCCGGGGATTTTGTCGATCGATTCGTTACGGTAATTTTATAATTTATCCTTCTTCTTTTACTTGTGAATACAGAATGAGGAAATTCCCGCCGGGCCTCTGCTTCCGTTGCTGCAACGGCTGAAGGCGCTGAGCGAGGCCATGACTCTCTCGGAGATGAACGAAAAGGCGAATACGGAGGCTTTGGGTGCCTGTCTGCGAGAGACCTGGATTAACTACAACCAGACCATGGACTTTAAGGTAGGAATGTTACAGCCAGCTGGTTCATTTGCGACCATATCGGGAAATTTATTTATTTTTTTTATTTATTTATTTATTTTTTTGAAATGGCCCGGCCCGTGAGAACCCCGATCATTACAGTAAAAGAATTCAAGCACCAAATCCTGCGGAACAATTGGGAAATTTATCCCATTTCAGGGTCGCTGCGGCGAGAACAAGGAAGCCACAGGTTCAGTGACATTCACCACAGCCAAATACTCACCGGAGAAGGGAGAGGAACTGAAGAACCTTCTCTCCGCAAACCACAATCTGCTCCTGGATCAACGCCTTTGCAATGAGTCTCAATTCCGCTCTCTCGCCCTTCAGGTACAAGGGGTTCTTTGGTTTTCTAAAGAATATTTCAGATCCAATGGCAAGTAATCACGATAAACAACCACTTTATGTCCGAGCACGGCCTCTCTGTTCAGAGTTCGCCCAATCGTGAGTATTACCCTTTTTTATTCACAAAATGTGCTTTAGTTGTGGAATCGGTAGTGTCTACCAACAGTCGGAGTCTGCTCCTGTGCGGCCTGTCTGATCTCTTCTACCAACTGAGATTTCCCTCACTGGCGCCGAGATTCTCAGATGCTGTCACGGGTTGGATTAAGGAATTGGTGGGTTTCAAAAGGCTGAGGCCAAAATAGCTGGCGATTTATTCTTTTTTACACCCTTTTCTGACAAAACCAAATCGGCTTTTCGTATTACCTACCAGATGGGTGTCAGTAAGAGCGACCTTGGGTCGTTGGGGACGCAGTTTTCGCTTAAATTCAAGTTTATTTTTAACTTCTGTCAGCCCGTTGTCACTAAAAGTCACAATGACGCCGTTGCAGACCTGCGTCTTGCACATGTGTTGTCGTGCCTGTGACGGTCAATTCCTCCTGAACCACCTCCTTCGGCTGCCTTCGCCGATTTCCAGCTGGGCTACTTCTCTCATACAGACATTTGTGCAGGTTGTCTCGTTGTTATTATTTGAGGTTTAACGTTTTTTAGAGTCCATCCACGCCCAAGCTAAAAATCGACTACTCTCTCGCGATGATGTCTCATCTGATGAACCCGATCAAGTAAGTTTTTAAAGATTTTTTTTAAAATTTTGGTGTAACCTCACTGGAGGCAGAAATGGTCAGAATTTTGCGTTGCGTCCATTGCGCACCCCCTTTTTGTCATACTTTTTGCCATTAGGTGGTCTACCGTATTTCGTGCCAGCTGGTCATACCTGGACACGTGGTGCTTGCGGGACCTTGGTTTTGGGGAGGGGGTGGGGTTGGTGCGGGGGTGGGTTTTTTGTGTTTGAGGAAGGTATATTTATGTGTAGAGAGTGAGTATATGCAAATTTGAATGTGAAATATGGTTTATTCGTTTTAAAGGGACAGTCAGGCGGGTTTTACAACATTAGCTCAATTAAGAGAGGAATATTCGCTGATCATGAAAATATATACGACTATGGGTCAAACATTTACCGTTTTGGAGAAAATACGTTCTAAAGTCGTCAAAAACGGGTCTCCGTCTACAGATTTGTAGACGGGCACTACGCCCTGCGTGTCCGGCATTTACAGGGCATGCTAATGAGCCGAATTTCATTCTAATTGGATGAGAAAGCTCTGGGAAAGAAGAGGGTGCGAGACAATTTAGCATATTTAATTCGAATATTTTCCGACCATACTCAATCGGAAATGAAATGAAAAGCCCCCTTACTGGACCTTTAATATTACCTAGAAACTACATTAGAATGGAAAATGTGTTTTTATTCCATGCGGGGGGCCTTTGCGAAGGATCTCCGCTGGGCCAAAGGAGAAAGCGGAGAACCTCCGCAAAGGTCCCACAATGATGTATAAACAGGGTTTTTGAACTATAAAGGCCCCGTTATGAACAAAATACAGTATGTTACGTGTTATATAACATTACTGTGCTGTTTCGCCCTAAACATTTGGTAAAAAGGCGGTTTTCCGTAGAATGCATAAGAGTTAAGGCACAACTGGCATTTATGTTTCGACCATCTGGTTTTTCGACATGTTTTTTTTTTGAAAGGAACCCTAAAAATGATTGTAATATACATTATCTGACCTTAATTATGTGTTAAACGACAATTAAACCTTTGTTTTTGGCTTCGGGGGACCTCAACGGACGGACTCCGCCAGCGCCATTGCCGCCGCGGAGAACCTCCGCAAGTCCCGCAAAGCCCCCGAAACCCACACAATTGTTCTGTAAACTCCATGTTTGCGATGAATAGATTGTTAAAGGTCTTTTTGAAAATATTAGTACCAGATTTCAGTATAAGTGAATATTTAGATTCGGTCAAACATGACTGAAAATATTGCTTCATGCTTGCGGGACCTTATTATTTGACCCGACTACGTACCGTGTCCAGGTATGGTGTCAATTACCCCCAAAATTATGTCATTTTGACCCTTTACTCCCCTTCCGTTGGAAATAAAACTTTGAAAACACAAGGTATGGTTCACGATTCTTCCGACGATGGTTCTATCTAACCATTTTCAACATTAAATATGTCTGCCCCGAGTCCGATTCTGACTTTTTTATGATTTCATAATTTCTCTTTTTCAGAGGAAGAGAGTCTTTTCTGAGGCAAATCGGCCAGTCGGAGAAGGAAGACGCCGCCTGGACTATTCTCGGAGACGACGAGGAACAGGTTTGTTATGATTTCACCTCTTTATTTAGTTATTTCAGGGAGACTTTTCCTTTGTGACGGTGAATGAGACAGATCTCACGTCTCTTTTGGATCAATTGCCCGTGTCCGAATTCTTCTCCGTCTCCTACCTTCACAGCTCCTCTGCCTGTAATCTCCTTCTTGTCTCCCCTAACTCTCGTTTTCAGTCGGAGACAAGACGTCTCAGTTCCTTTCCACCCTCGCTTTCCAGCTGCTTCTTCTGAAGATTCTCAACGACGGGCTGACCACCTACTCCCGTCCAGGCTACAAACAGTTCTGCAAACAAATTGGGAACAGTATCAGGTGGGATACGCCGTGTTGTTTGTCCAACCCGTCGTGTCAGGCAAAGTATCCGGGAGCTGTGTTCACATTGGAGAGTCGCCAAGGACATTGTGGGCGAAGCGGATGGGGAACAACTGCAGAAGGAGGTCGACAGGGTACTACTACTCGCCTTACAGTACCTCATAAATAGGGATAGGTAGGCAAGAAGCAGAAAAAAGAATTACGCAAAACAAAACACCATAACTGTTTAATTTCGGTCTCCCCTAACTGATTGATACCGCGACTTGGCACATACGGGTGTCCAAAATGTAATGTACCCTAAGATACGAGGTTGTTCCCCAATCAGCTGGGTCCCCCAAACTTTGCTGTGAATACTGTTCCCTTGCGAAAGGAGCTGCGCGCATATCTGGAGTGATTGTGATATCTTGATTTTGGGGGTTACTTAGTGTGAGGTCCTTGATTTTTGTAATCCCTTTGGGGGCTTCATGTTTGCCCCCCTCCGTATCGTGTTCAGGTATGGTTGCGTATAACCATGTAAAGTGACGCCTTTTTCAATGTAACAATCAAAAATAGCGAAGAAAAAATTTCGGGCCGGTCCGGGCCGGCCCGCTACAAAAATTTTCTCGGCCCGGGCTGACCCCCAAATTTTGCCATGCTTGGCTGCGTATAATGCGTAGAGGGTGTTGTTTGATGAGGACAGCGTTGGAATATAAGGATGAAGCAGAAAGTTGGAATGTTACCATCCCTCGGGAGTGTCAGTCATTTGACTTACCCACCCTTAACTTTTGGGTCCTAAAATATGTAATCCCCTTAACTTTGTGCCCTCAAGGCTGATTTAACCGAAAATGGCGCCACCCCCTTAACTTCTGCATTTTTTGGGGTCTCTACCCCTTAAAGGGACCATCAGGGTCCTTTTTAAAGTTTATTTTAATTAATTAATTTAATTTAGTTGATCAATTATCTACTTATCATTTTCAACTCCTTTTTCCTAAAAAGCCGTAATTTCAAATCAAAACTCAAAATTAATTTTTTCCAACGGGCTCCAGCTTACGTTGTTCACACCATCTGCCCGCTGTCCCAGGTGAAAGCCGCTTGGGATAAGGATCACGCGGCGCTGAACTTACATCGACCTCATAGCCAACTGGTTAGCGCCTGTAGCTGGTAACCAAACGGTCCCAGGTTCGGTTCCCCTCTCGTGCAAATGGTTTTTGCTGACAAAAAGAAAAGTAACTGATAAAGTCGTACTGTTGTATTCTGACGTTGGTTTAGTTGTAGAAAAAAGGTCCCTGATGGTCCCTTTAACCTTGGGTAAGCTGACTACCTTTTATAAATGGGCGTCAGCCCGACTGTGACAGCGTGGGGGTCTCGCCTAGGAGATTTCTGTATAAGAGAGGGTATCGCATTAGTCAAGGGGTTGGAGGGTCGCCGATACCTCGACATCTGACTCTAGCCCTTGAATTCTACCCTCCCGAGGTGTGGATGTTACGCAAATTCTGGCAAGAATCGGAATGTGGACCGAGTAACTCATAGTGAGGGTTTCTAATTTTGCATTGCCTAAGGGTTTGAGATTATTTCAGTCCAGTTAATTTTCATTTTTAGCTCCGGTTTGTGGCAGTTCCTGGTGGATCTGCCCTACGACTGTGTCTCGGAAGAATGTCGCACGAGGTGTGAATTCATGCTCCGTTCCTCTGCCAAAGTCACTCTCGATGAGGTCTACTCCATTCCGCAGCCCGAACTCCAAGCTCGTATCAAGAACGGAGGTCTCCGGGAAAGAGCCGAGGCCATCGGACCCCTCGACGCAGTGTTCCTCGTAAACGCGCTCTCAGCCATCGTGTCCCACTCGCACAACGACCCGTCTATCTTTGTTAAGGAACTCATCGACGTAACTTTTCTCCTTCTTAAATTACATGTTTTGTCGTTCAGGTCTGTTACTGTGACGATGCGTCGAGGGAGTCGCTGTACAAAGTGGGGTCGGAGGGAATAGCCACCCTTCTGACGAGGAGACCCATGCTTCTGGATTCCATCGTCTCCATTCTCGACAGGAACATCGACCATATGGACAATGTAGGCTATATTTACGATTGACTGTTTCAATTTTCATGATTGGCACAAAAAATGTTCTATTAATTGGTGTTCTATTTTCAGTATGCGGTTGACGTGCTCGCCTCCTCCACCCTTTCCACCTGCAAGATTTCGCCAGCCGTTATGGGAATCATCGCCAAGTGGCTCATCAACAGCGTCTGTTCCACCGCTGTCAATAGCATTTCTCTAATTTCAGCCTCCGAATGGTCCTGCCAACCGGCTGGCTCGTCGGATCTTGTCAGGGTTGCACTGGGGCTATGCCGACGACGGAGCCACGCTTTGGATTGACGAGAAGGTTCATGAAATCTGCGCAGACAGTGTCATTAAGGTAATTTGTTTTTACTTTTCCTATATTCAGAGTGTTCATAAAGACAACAGTCTCTTTTTTAAGCAGTATTTACTCTCTATCCCAAATTTTCAGGCTCACGGGAAGCACTGCAACAGCTCAAACGGAATGATCGCCAAGTCGATCAGTAAAATCACGAAACTGGCTAGTAAGTTGGCAGATCACGAGCAGATGTTCAGTCAGTTCTGCTGGGATATTCTCATCAAACTCAAGATTACCCCACAGGTAGTACTAGAACATTACTTTTTCTTATCAAAATCTAGGCTGCTGGAAAGGAGAAACCGACGAATGATCTAGCCGCCTTTTACGTCTCCCTCATACGCTCGCATATTCACAGGTAGGGTTTTGGTACTATTCTCCTGTTACTATTACACTCTGAAAAGTCTTTTCGCCGTCAGATGTTTTAGAAACTACTGGGTAAACCATAAGTATGGTCGCAACAACTTTTAGTGGTCTCGCTCGCGAGCAAAATAGCAAAATCTTCTTGTCCGACTCACAAGATTTTTTGCGTCTGAAAATGCCAGCTGATTTGAGTTAAGCTGAACGAAATATTTTGTAATCTGCATAACGCTCTTCTTTTTTCTGAATGCTATATAATGAATGCGTCGAAATTTCGGGTTTTAAAATCGAAAAATCTCGGGGCTAAGCCTTTTTGAAATAGCGAGATCTAACAAAGTTGGTCCCACCTGATCATTCCAACTATACAAACAGCTTATCTCTAAAACAACTGATTGGTATTCGATGTTTTGGGTAAGCATTTCAAAACGGTATTTACCCAAAAAAAAAATTCAAAGGGCAGAGACATCAACTGTGTTTGACCTTTGATATTGCCAGGTGGAAATTACCTAAACTTTTCGTCGTGAAAAAAATGATTAAAGGGATTATGTTGGCTCACAGCAGCCAGAGCTTCGATGTTCTTAAAGGGCTCTTTTCGAAAACCCGAATACATTTCGGCAAAATTTGCCTGGGTGCCGCGATAAGATTTTGAAATGGTGCCTTTAGGCTAGGCTAGATTACAAAAGTAGATCCTGGGAAGAATTTCCTTGTACATTTTGTAATAAAATATTATTTGGAAAGATGAAATTTTCCTAGGCGCACGATGTTCACAATTCGATCGCGGCGGGTGAAGTTTGACTTTGGGACCATACTTCTGGGGCACCCTGTATATGTTCGCATACTAAGAAACATTTGATGGCTGAAAAATTTTCCTTTGGGATGCTAATATAGAAGTTGTACCCTTTATCCGTCCCCGCAGAATTTCCGTTTCAGTGTGCAATCCTTCCTCGGCCAAGGCCTGAATCTCCTCTCCGAACTCGTCTCCTCCGGTTCCTCCATTGCCTCCGCCCAGGCCCTCTGTCGTCTGATCAACGTCAATCACGCCGAGATCTCTCTTCTCTCCTCCAATAAAACGTACAACCTTCTTGTTAAAAACAAAGAAATGTTTTTTTTTCTTCAGATTCATTGATGTGTTCGAGCGAATCATCCACGTGGACCAGTGTTCCTACGCCGTGCAGTGGCTCTCCGGCCCTTCTTCCACCCCCACTCCTATTGTCAAGCTCATCTGCTGTGCTATTTCGGTGGGCCCCTGTGGTTCCATCCAAATATTCCGTTTCTTTCAGTACCATGCCCGGGAAGTCAGCGATTTGTCATCTTTTCTCAAGGCCTGGGTCGACATTTTATGTGTCAAAAGGGCTTCCCTTTGGAACACAGACCAGGTTTACTTTCTCCGCTGTGGGACCTAATTCTGAAAACTTTAGGCCTCACTCCAAATTCTGGGAACCATCGCCCGCATTGCATTTTTAAAGGACTCTCTGAACTTCCTCGGTCTCCGCGAGACCATTCAGCACCTTTACACGGTTTTCCATTGTTTTAGAAGAATTATGGAGGTTTTCAGCAAATGTTGGCCGCTTGGAAGGATTCCAACAAGGGATTCCTCTCCTTTCTCACGACTGACCCCGCCCCTCCTGCGCTCATTTCGCAGCAGTTCTACGCGGTCTCCCCTTGGGCTACCTATCTTCTTCTGATTGTGGAGGCCAAGGCCTTCCCCACTTTCTATCAACATGTCTACGAAATACTGGGAAAAAAGGATAAAAATACTCTGGAGCAGGCTGTGAAGGTAAATAAGAAACCATCCAGCAACTCTCGTTTCTGAGAATTACTCATATTGTTCTCTTTTTGTAGCGCCCTGAAAAACCAAACCACCCCCTCTTTTTGCAGTTCGCTTTTTTACACATATATACTAACCAGAAGCGTAGTGCTTTCGACACCTATGGGAGTTTGGCTGAAAATAATAACCAAAAATTAACTGGGCGTGGGGGTTACGTTGCGCCCAAGGCACCATTTGGGATGACTTCACACCTTAAAAGGATCAAATCCTCGCCAACACTCCATGTCCATGCGTGACACTAACACTTTGTCCAAAGGATGAACCTGGCAACCGGGAACGAACCATTTTTTTTGCCCAAAAATAAAAGTCACTGCTCAATTACAAATGTACACGGCAAGGGGGTTCATGCATTGTCAACCGCCCTTAAAAGCGGGGGTAGTGCAATCGCAATTTCTTGTTTTTGGCAATTTCTGTTAAAGGTAGAGGTCCGTCACAAGCTTTCGACTTTTTACTAATAGAGGGCAGCAGTCGCAAAATTGCCTGTGCGGCTGGTTGCCCATGTATGAGGATGGAAAAAGAGGAGAGATTTCCCATTTCCTTCAGAGAAGTTCTCCCGGTGAAATCCAATATCGTCTCACCGCAGAGACTTCCCCGAAGGAATTGTGGGAGGGGAGAGAGTTGTTTTCGCGGTCATTGAGTTGTAAATCAACGAATTCGAGGGCCAAGAAAGAGTTTTCCCCGATTTCCCCATAGGACATTACCGTCTTCGAGTCTTGTATATCGTAGACTGAAATGTTCTACGAAGAAATAGAGAGACAAAATTCAGGAAGGGAGTCCGTCCCCTTGAGAGAAGTTCTCCCGGTGAAATCCATTCCTTTTCAACCGAGGAGACTTCCCCGAAGGGATTGGGACTGGGAAAGGGGGTGAAATGGGAAGGGTGGTTGGATCAAATGACCGTTCCCCTTCAAAGAAGTTCTCCCGGTGAAAGCTCTATTTAGTTCCACAGAAAAGACTTCTTCGAAGGGTTTGGGTCGGAGGAGGGGTTTGGGAGGAATAAGGGCTATTCCGGCCCCTTAGAGGAAGTTCTCCCGGTGAAAGCCTTTCAGTTTCAACCGGGGAAACTTCCTCGAAGCGACAAGGAATTATTCCATAAAAAGGTGGAAATAAAAAAGCAAAATATGAAAATGAAGGGGAAGGAAAGGAATGCGTAAATGAAACATCGCTAGGTATTTATACGGTTTGGGCGGGGCTTATCGTTATGGAAAAAGCGAACATTCGTCGATACCGCGCGGGACCTTTGAATATTATCCTTATCTTTAACCGGGGTCATGGAGGCTATCGATTAGGCAGGCTCCCATACAAAGTACATTTTTCTCTACGCGGAATACTCAAATCAAGGGATGGTTCAAGAAATTTAAGTTACTTATGAAAATAAAATTGAATAATTTTTATCGAAATGTAGATAATTTATTTTAAAAAAAATGTTCACCGACCGGAATCGAACCATGTTGTCAGGACCGACGGCAGGGCTGGCAAAGGGCCGGCCCGCACTGGACCCGGGCCGGTCCTCAACTTTGCCCAACTTTTGTATATGTTTTTTAGACAGGGCCGGCCCGCACCCTAAACAACGAGCCCAGGCTGGCCCTCAACTCGTGGAGGTTGGCCAAGCATGGCAACGGGTCGGCCCACTCCAAAATTTTTCACGGCCCGGCCCGACTCAACCAAAAATGCATGCCTTTTTTCAATGTAAAAATCAAAGAAAACGAAAAAAATATTTCGGGCCGGCCCAAATTTTGCCGTGCTTGTGGCCAAGTATGTGTGTTAGGCATTGCAAACCGACACAAATAGTTCTTTTTTGTTAAAGCCTTGACACAAAGAACAAAAAAAATGGATGTAGGGGGGGGGGGGATTTACCTGAATTCTTCACAGTTGGGGTAGCTTACAGATGCCCTCTTAACAGGCTTTGGTTCAGCTCCGGATATAAAGATCTCTCTCTCTCTCTCTCTCGAATTCCTCTCTTTTCAGAAGGCTGCCTCGAAATGTTCTATGAACGCCGCCCTCTCCTCCCTGTCTCCCTTCTGCTGGGCCTCCTTCATTCCCCTCTGTCTTGACACTCCCCTCTATCCTCTCGCTGTTCAACGCCTCGCCACCGAAATTTACAGAATCAGACTGGTCAATGGGTGATTTCCCCATAAATCCTCGTAATTTCGGTGTAAATTTCAGGCAAAAGTTCCAATTTGCCCGGCGGATCGTCGACTGTGCGACGGCTGAGAGTATCATGACCGAGTGTAAGAAGACGCTTCTGGAGCACCCGGACCCCAAAGGGTAAGAATTCCTAGTAACTTTTACTACTGGAATTCTTTAGTCTGAGCAAGGCTGTGGCCGGTTGGCTTTTCACTACGGCCGAAGTGACACGGAGTAATTTCGACTTCTCGCAGTTCGATTTAGACTACTTGCTTCAACTGATTCTAGCGAAGGACAGGGTAGGATATCCTTTTGTTCAACTGCAAAAGAGGGTTTAGAATGTGTGGCTGGATTTTGTGGATCTCGGAAGTCTAAATGACGAGGAGGAGAAGGAAGTCAAGGTTTTTTTTCTTGTGAATCTATGTTATGCCGTCCTTTTTCAGCTCTTCTCTTCAACATGTCATTTGGGAACAAGGGATCGCCGAGCACTTACAAGCATGACATCTGCTACACGGTAAGTACGGAAACTCGGTTTACGAACGACAAATAACCCTTTATTCGATGTTGCTCATACTAAAACTAGCAATATGGCAGGTCTATCCTCCCGGGTGCTAGAAAGTTGCCTGCATCCGCGGGCTGAAAGTTTTGAGGACGAAGGTCCTATTTGTAAGAAAACCCGTACATAGTTCTCACTGGTTGGGCCAACTTGAAAAAAAAAAATCCTTGGACCGGCCCGTCTATTTGGACCACCTAGTCAAACTGTCACCGACGCGACAAAGGTTTGATCTCGGGATCCCGGTCGTAACACGTCATTTTTGCTAACTGAGAATTAGTTTAAAAATATGTAATAGACGTATTATTAAAGAGTTTGCAAGATTTTAAAATTGTAACGTAAGCCAAAATAAGGATTTAAAGAAATTTCATTTGACAAGTTTACAAACCAGGGAGAAACAGGCCGGGCCGACCATAGAAAAACATACCTAGACACGGTATCATACCTGGACACGGTACGTAGTCGGGTCAAAAAATAAGGTCCCGCAAGGGGAGAGGGGGCAAAAAATCAAGGTCCCGCAACCATGAAGCAATATTTTCAGTCATGTTTGACCTAATCTAAATATTCACTTATACTGAAATCTGGTACTAATCTTTTCAAAAAGACCTTTAACAATCTATTCATCGCAAACATGGAGTTTACAGAACAATTGTGTGGGTTTCGGGGGCTTTGCGGGACTTGCGGAGGTTCTCCGCGGCGGCAATGGCGCTGGCGGAGTCCGTCCGTTGAGGTCCCCCGAAGCCAAAAACAAAGGTTTAATTGTCGTTTAACACATAATTAAGGTCAGATAATGTATATTACAATCATTTTTAGGGTTCCTTTCAAAAAAAAAACATGTCGAAAAACCAGATGGTCGAAACATAAATGCCAGTTGTGCCTTAACTCTTATGTATTCTACGGAAAACCGCCTTTTTACCAAATGTTTAGGGCGAAACAGCACAGTAATGTTATATAACACGTAACATACTGTATTTTGTTCATAACGGGGCCTTTATAGTTCAAAAACCCTGTTTATACATCATTGCGGGACCTTTGCGGAGGTTCTCCGCGGCCTCCTTTAGCCCAGCGGATCCTTTGGCCCAGCGGAGATCCTTCGCAAAGGCCCCCCGCATAAAATAAAAACACATTTTTCCATTCTAATGGAGTTTCTAGGTAATATTAAAACGAATAAACCATATTTCACATTCAAATTTGCATATACTCACTCTCTACACATAAATATACCTTCCTCAAACACAAAAAAACCCCCACCCCCTCCCCAAAACCAAGGTCCCGCAAGCACCACGTGTCCAGGTATGCACGGTACGGATGGGGTCTCAAAAAGTAAGGTCCCCCACATGGGAGGGGGTCCCCAAAAACCAAGGACCCTCATTTTTACAAAGCCCCCACAATAAGCAACCTCCAAAACGTAGTTCCCGCAAGCACTATGTGTCCAGGTATGTAGAAAGACATCAATCGGACTTTCGTTTACGTCAGGGTGTAATGTGGGGGGGGGGGGGTCGCGCAAAACGGACCCCACATGGTCCTTGTTCATGTATGGGGCCGACACTTTTCTCGGCCCAACCGGGTCCGTTTTGGTCCCACGCTTCGGACCACGAGCCGGCCCTTCTCGTGAGAACTATGAGGATCAAAATGGAGTCATTGTATCCATTGACTTGCTTTTCCTTTGTTTTTTGACTAAAATTTTATGAAGCAAGGTATAACACAAGTCTTGTTAAACAATTGTTCAGTTTCGGGAGTAACCACTGCTCTTTCAGATTCGTAAACACTCGTGCCCTTCCCTTTCCCTGCCTCCCTTCTCATCCAGGTCTCCCTCCAGCTCCGCCAGTTGACTCTTCCATGCTCTTCAACTCTAGCGCCATTTCTGCCATGACGTCTCCACTCATCAAGGGAATCACTTCTATAGCAGAGTAAGATCATTTCACTTCCGGAGGGTCCGGCAATTGACTTGGCCCATTTTTATCCCCAAAAGTGACGGATGTTTTCCCCAAACGGACCATGCTGTTTTAAGCAATCTCTTTCCAGGGAGTACCTTGTGGGCTGTGAGAAAATCTACGCCGAAGACGTGGCCTACTCCGAGTTGTTAACTAAGCTGTACAGTGCGGTATCCCGAAATCTTCCCCTCACGATGAAGTGTACTGTAAGGTGCCCGAATCCTGTGAATTCCCATGGAACGGTTGGTCCATCCACAAATTAAAGGAATCGTTAACGGCTTTAGGTGTCAGCGATGGAATTCAACAAGACGATTGACGGACAAATGACTCAGAATCGGGAGAAGAGGACTGGGATATGGACGGAGTTGTTCAGCTCATTGATGGATAGGACGGCTGTTCACACGGCTGGATTGGAGCACATTGCTAGGTAGAGAGAGAGAGAGAGAGAGAGAGAGAGAGGGAGAGAGCATACCTGGGCAACCTACCGCGGGGGTCAATTTTGCGAGGCCCCCTTCAATTGTTGAAAGCGTCGAAAATTTGCGACGGGTCTCCTTTTCTAAGAAAAACTGCCGAAAACTTAAAATTGCGACGCCCCAACCGCCCCATATTGGGTAGCTTGCCCATGTATGGGAGAGAGAGAGAGAGAGAGAGAGAGAGAGAGAGAGAGAGAGAGGAAGGGATAGACTGAGACCCTTGTCCTTTCAGACAAATCAGTCGTCTGGCCACCATGTGTCCTCCTGCCAACCGCGGCGCTGCTCAATCGGCCGGTCGTGCCTTCTTCTACCAGCTAACAAATGCCATCGGAGGCTCGGATATCCTGTTCCCTTGTGCCGCTGCCACTCATTCAAACGCCCTTTACACTCTCGGACAGGTTGAATTCCGTAACCCAAGTACAACAAACAACCCATTCAGGAATTCGTGCGTAACCGTGCCGAGGAGCAAATGGCTGTGATGCGGCTGGTGCTCGATGGATTTGTGTTCTCGGATCCCCTGGTCGAAGCCTTCACTCCGGAGTGTCTCTCATCCACGGAACTCTGCGATGCGTACGCCCGACTGTCAGATGCAGTCAGGGACCCCGAAAGGAGCCCCAGGGCATTGAAACTTCTCGGTTCGCTCTTTTCTTTTTCATCAACAAATGACTATTATTCAGGGCGCCTGGGAATGGATAAGGCCGCTGCCATGCTGCCGCCGCACCAATTTTCGCCTCTTCTTCCTCTGGCTTTTAGGAATTTGTGAGTTCGATCCGTAGAAAATCATCGACCGAGATTTTCGCTTGAGGGGGTCTTGCCGAGCCTGATCTCCCATTTGGGGAACCGCGTTTTACGTCTCATTTGAATTATGGGGGTCGCGAAAAACGGACCCCCCAGGTAGCTGTTCATGTATGGTTCAATCATTTAATGCAGCCTTGGGTAACCACTATCTTCTTTCTCATACTAGCATTACAAAATAGTCTTAGCGACAGCCGAGTGGACAGTCAATATATATATATATTTTAATTCACATTACAAAATAGCGTTAATGACAGCCGAGTGATGCGTGTTACTGGGATTCTCAATGTTATAGGAGCCTCACATAGGAACACTTTTTTTCGGGTCAATATATATATATTTTTTAATTCACATTACAAAATAGCGTTAATGACAGCCGAGTGATGCGTGTTACTGGGATTCTCAATGTTATAGGAGCCTCACATAGGAACACTTTTTTTCGGGGCATACGTTCCGTTTCGGAACAACGTGTCAATGTTTTGATGTTGTTTCTAGAGTAATGCATTTAATATAGGATACTCAGGCGGTGTACGAAGCCAAAATGACCGAAGCAGATTTGGCGAGGAGTATAAGTGTTTCGAAAATTGGCGACATCTTTCTTTCAACAGAATATACCTAAAACTTAAAATTTGATGGTGCTACTACCGTGTATAGCGGAGCTTGTCAAAGTATGGGAGTAACATATTCGATTTTGTTCCGTTTCCAGAGCCTCCCAACCGGACCCTGCCACTCCGCTTCACCAACTCTGTATGCAACACGTCGTTTCCTTCGTCTTCCACGCCTTCCCTGCCAATTTCCCAGCCGGTCTGGACCTCGCCCTGGAAGGCTGCAGCACCGGAGCCACCCCCGTTCCTCTTCTCCAAACATTTGTCAATCTTTTGGGAGCGGAGAACTTTGAAAGCGGCAAGGCCGACTACAGTATGCCGGCTTTAAAGGTCTGTCTCTCTTGTCCTGTCCATTAAAACTATTTTTAGAGCACGGAGTGTGCCACAATCACGGCAAGACGGCTGGTTGAGGCTAGATCCCGTCTCCCAGCGTTGTATTCCGTCTGGGGCCGGTACATCCATCAAGTCACCCGGCTGGCACAACTTTTCCTCTACGTGCCAGCCGCCGCTGCATTTCAGCCGGAATCCCCCGTGAGCGTCCAGCAAAGAGGTTTTCCCCCACTCATTCATTAACAAATTCTTGGTTTTCAGATCTAGTCGAAGTGTTTGGTCGCATTTCCGGTGTATTTTCACCCCTTTTGGCCGTTTACGCACCCACGGTTCCTCCATTCTCTCCTTCGCACGAAAATGAAGCCAAACAGGTTCGAATTCCTTCTT
This sequence comes from Oscheius myriophilus, assembly GCA_964057215.1. NCBI lineage: Eukaryota > Metazoa > Nematoda > Chromadorea > Rhabditida > Rhabditidae > Oscheius > Oscheius myriophilus. The sequence goes on along the minus strand of OZ059903.1, from coordinate 10,796,959 downwards.
TTGTTATTCTTTATCTCTTTTTTCTCAGGTAGTCGACCGTTTCGTCCAGCTGCTCGCAGCCCTGCCTCACTCGCAAGCTGTGCCTCCTGGAATGCAGAATCTTCAATCGCTCGTCTTCCAGTATTACTACGAAAAGCTCTCTACCCTCACTCATGGAACACCCCACTACTACGGAATTATCGTAGGTTTCTTTGCTTTTAACAACCTAGGTCGTTAGCTGATTCTACCTACTTACATAGTTCTCACGAGAAGGGCCGGCCCACGAGCCGAAGCGGGTCCATACCTGGACACGTAGTGCTAGCGAGACCATAGCTGGACACGAGCTGCTTGCGGGACCTTGGTTTTGGGGGGCTTGTAAAAAAAGTTCGTGATTTATGTACGCCCCTCCCAATTGCGGGACCTTACTTTTTGAGACCCCATCCGTTCCGCGTCCAGGTATGAGCGAGACCTTGGTTTTGATGGGATTGCTGTGTATGGGCACCTTGTAAAAATGGGGTTACTTTGTTTTTAGGGTCCCTTCCTTTTGGGGGAAGCATTCTTTTTGAGCCCCCTCCGTACCGTGTTCAGGTGTGAGCGGGCGGAGCCGAGAAAAGGGTCGGCCCTGTCCGTTTTGGCTCGGTTTGCAAACATTTCAAATTAAAATATATTTTAATCGCTCTTTTAGCTTACATTAATATTTTTATAACCCCGCAAATACTTTCCTTACACATTTACTATTGCACTTTCCTTGCACATTTACTAATACTTCTATTGCACATTTAAACTAATTCTAAGTTAGCAAAAATAAAGTGCCTTGACCGGGATCGAACCTTGGTCGCGTGGGTGACAGTTTGACTAGGTGGTCCGAGTAGACGGGCCGGGCCGAGGATTTTTTTCAAGTCGGCCTGGCCCGTGAGAACCATGCGTTTTTTTTTTGGGGGGGGGGGTTACTCAGTAAGGAGGGCTTGTAAAAATAAAGGTTCTTGATTATGTTCAGTTTTCGCGACCTTGGTCCGAAAACTGAACAATTTAGGCTTAGTGAATTATTGGAGTCTCCCTCCCTTTGGACCTCACTTTTTTCACCTCACTCCGCGCCGTGTCCAGCCAGAAATCAACACCCCTTTTCAGGAGTCTGGGCTGGTTCGTCTGCAGTGGGGTGCCCTGTACCCTTCCCTCCGTGGGCTTCAAGCGATGGATGAGATCCTCTTCAGTCGGAGTCGTGACTGTGCCTCCTTCATTGTTCAAATGGTCGTGCGCATTCCCTGGAAACAAGTTCTCATCAGCCACGTGAGTCTCTCTCTCTCTCTCTCATATTCCCATTTCCAGATCCCCTCTGACATGGCTCCCTCGTATCTCCACGTCCTCTGCTCCGTATTGGCTCGGATCGTCTCCTTCCCCACTTGCTACACTAAAGTGACTCATTCTCTGTCGTAAAATAACTCCAATTTTTTCTCAGGTTTCCGCCTCCTTCCTGGATCTTTTGAAGAGTCTTTCCCAAAGACCGGATTGGAACACGGTGTCTGCCGATGACTGCGAACTGCTTGCGAAGACGATCGGAAGCATTCTGCCTTCGGACAGCATTTCCTCTCCCTCGGAACACGCAGCCGTCTTCCAAATGTGAGCATTCCTTCCCAACACCTGAATAGAAAGGGCTTCAGAATCTGGCGGAAGATCTGCTGTTTCTCTCCGCGTGAGCCCTTCTCCACTTTGACCTTGCTGAAACAGACCATCTGGCTGAGGACCGAGTGCGCCCTGCTTCTGAGGGCTGGCTCAACCGATGCGCCTGTCGCCTACACCTCTTTGATCTCGGATGTACACGCAGTGGCTAGCAATCACGGTACTGCTTTTTTAAATATGTCGTTGCTAGTGACAGCTAATTGTTTAATTTTCTACTTTTCAGAGAACATCCGAGCTTTCTGCGTGGTTGGAAGGGAGCTGACCGCTCTGTGGACGAACATTCCCGACAAGAAGTTTGGAGGTTGGTCCTCCGCCTTAATCTCTTCCAATTTATCTTTCTTTCAGAAACGGTGGTCACCGCTTGGAACAAGTTCCTCGAGTCGAACCCAGACTCGCCCCTCGTGCTCATGTGCATGAACACAGTCATCGCCTCGCTCAACGCCGACCAGCTGTCCATGGCACTCACTGTGCTCGACAAGACCATTCACGCTTACTTCAAACGTAAGTATTGTGTGAATTTGAGTAGAGTAGAATCCTACTTGTTCAACCTACTGCCATGCACAGGCCGCCAACAAGCAGTTAAAGGACTGCCTTGCTCCGTTCTTGAAACGACCTTCTTTAATTTGTGCTACTATTGACCCGGACAGTGCCGCGGAAGTGAGCCTGATTGAGATGTGTGCCTCGGGCAGTATCGCGCGAGGGCCCGAATATGGTCCGCATACGTAAATGCAAACGGGGCGCGTTGGATTTTAACGATTTCGTTGTAGGATATTTCCCCCTGAAGCAGATATCTATGGGCAGCTGCAAAACCTCCGTAATTATGCATTTTTAATTGATCCTATTCTTGCTGTCGTGACGAGCAAAATTTGAAGTATATATAGCTTATAAAGCAATTGCTCTGTAACCTACGCGTGTTAAGCTACAACATTGTAACAGTCAGATTTTTAAGTTTTTTATGGCACTTTCTAGTTCTTGATATTTTGATGCATATTTTTTTCAATGGAGCAATTGCGGACAGTTCTTTAGATTGCCCGGCGGGATAGTTGAGCGGCGGCTTGTGTCATGGTCAATTTTGTGGCTACTCCTCTCCGGGGTTCTCACGGGCGGGGCCATTTGGAAAATTTTGGTCGGTCCGGCCTGAGTCGACCATTCTGTCCGTTTTCCCCGGACCCCCGCCAGATTACTACCCGAGCCGTCTCAAAAAAAAAAAGAATCCCTCGGCCCGGCTAGGCCCGCCATTGAGAACTCCGCTCCTCTCTAATACTGTTTCCATGGAGTATAAGAAACCCTGCCAAATATTAACATTACTGAGCTTGACATTGTGTGAACTTGCAGGCGCCGGTTCGAAATGGGAGGAAGTGATGCAGTGGATCCAGTTTCCCAGCCACAGTCTGCTGCAGATTCAACAGTATTTGCTCTGCCTTCCGAGGTATTGGTTTCAGAAATCCCCCAAAAGCGTTTTTTTCAGCAACAATTCGAATGTGAAGCCACTACCGCTTGTGCTGAAGGCATTTCTGGACTACGGCCGACACGAGGATTCCGTTTTCCTCTCCCTCCACGCTTATATTGTTGGTGTGAAGCCAAAGTGAGTTGCTCATTTCTTTATGCAATTGGGCCTTCAAACACAAATCTCACATTCTTTTTTCAGACACGAGGTTTGCGAGGCTTCTTTTGTCCTCGTGCTCCACCGCTTCCTTTCGTGGCTCTTCCGTCATTCGGCCTCCCTCCCGACGTCCTTCCCAATGTCCGACGACCTCCTGCATCCGCTCATCCGCTGGCTCACAAAGGCCGCCAAAGATGACTCCAGTTTCCTCAGCAACCTCATCTCGGCCAAAAAGACTGCCCACACTGTCAAGTATTTCTTTTTTCTGGCTGTGTGGATTCATCTTTTAGACTTCGCGTTGTTCTCTCCATCCTGGAGTCCTATCTTCTGCAACAGAGTCTCGGAGAGGGTCGCAAACCTCGCTGTGATGGCAATTCCCCCGTGTTGAACAGTCGCATCAACGCCGTCAAAGACCTCGCAAACACCAAGGTTTCAGAAATCCAGAACTTCAAAATAGTCTTGTTTAGGCGTTTTCCCCCTTCTCCGGAGCTTTCAACCTCTCCACGGCCTACTTCACTCAGGTCGACATCCATCATCTCGGCTCCGCCGCCCAACTTCTCCTCCGCTCCGCGCAATCTGTATTTAACGAGCGATTCCTCAGCGACACTTGAGCGGGAATTCCCAGCTTTAGCCTTCTTTTCCGATTGCCTGTAGATTTCTAGTCGATTTACACTGTTCCGGTGCTTCTGTGATAGACTTTGTAAACATTTGTGAAGACAATCATCGCCCGCTGCTCACTTTCACTTCTCCCCGGGTTTCACGAGTTTATACTGTACTTTGTATTCTGTATGTCTTAATGAATCTCGCTTTAATATGAGAAAGATGTGATTTGCGTGCTGTATCAACACCAAAACTATGGCACGTTGTGACGAAGTAGTTTTGGCACAACTATTCAGCGGTGCTTTCACCTTTCGGCTAATAACATTCACACCAGCAATTTACTCAACGCAGCAACACTGATTGTGGGGATGAGAATATCATGACGTCAACAAACGATGGAAAACACGTATACTAAATCAAAGTGTACAAAATCAAATCTTGTCGTTGCAGAATTGCTCTTTGATAAAAATGGATGTTTGGCTTGAAAGTGCAATTTGCGGCGCTTAATTGTATGTTTCTCCTGAATGTGACAATCACAGATGTTTCGCTGTATTCACAACGGGCACAAAAATTAAGAAAGGTTTATAAAACTGCGTAATTGAGAACTGAGGCAGGACGGGGAAGTGAGTGTGTCTCCCGGGTCACTTGTCGCGAGGGCGTTTCTGGCTCTTCTTCTCCTTCAAAGTGTCTGCGATCCAGCCCACGCCCTCTTTGATTCCCTCGCCAGTGAGGGCAGAGCAAGGGGCGATGTGCCAACTGCGCTCTCGGATGTCCGTCAGCTTCAGCGTCTTAGAGACTTCCGCATGCGTGGCAGCAGTTGGGATGTCCTGAAGACACATACACGCTATTTAGTGCTAGAGTAACAATTTTGGGAAACAGTTCTGATGTTGTATTTGGAGTACTATTCTGTATACAGAAATTACTTTTTGTTCGAAATACAGGATGAAAACTAGAAACGGATGAAATTGACACACCGCAATGCGCAAAACAGCAACTATGAGTACTTTTTAAATAAAGGTGTGATTAGATTTCAGCTTTGTACCGTTTTATTGTAGTAAAACTTACTTGTTTATTAGCAAAGACGAGCACAGGTACGCCAATGAGTTTGTCCTCGTCTAAGAGATCCATCAATTCCAGCCCAGTTTCATCGAACCTGAGAGAAATCAAGAGTTGCAGTGAGAGACCTGTTACTGTATTAAACAATTTAGCTTTTTTTTTAAATAAACGCCAACGTCGCTTTTAGGAAAATTCAAGAAAATGGTTTCCTGATTAGCAAACGACTATTTGAGATGTGAGAATCTAAAACCTCTCTCTCTCTCTCTCTCTCTCTCTCTCTCTCTCTCTCTCTCTCTCTCTCTCTCTCTCTCTCTCTGTGTATGTGTGTGTACCATCACTAGCCCTTTATGTTTCTGTTTCTCTCTCTCACACACCCGCACACACACAAACACACGCACACAAAGACATAGAGAGATATATAGACAAAGAGAGAGAGAGAGAGAGAGAGAGAGAGAGATAGAGAGAGAAGGAGAGAGAGAGAGAGAGAACAAACAAAATTGGCTCGAAGTTATCAAAAGGTAAATTATGTTTCCCGACTAGAGTGATTCTTTCTTCTAATCTTTTGTTTTTTATCTTACCTCTTTCTATCGCTACTATCAATAACGTAGATAAGGGCATCAGTATTATCGAAATAGTTGCTCCAATAAGGTCGAATTGCCCGCTGTCCTCCGATATCCCAGACGTTTAATCGAATGTCGCCCGAGGCTACGACAGATTTCACATTGAAACCCTGAAAAACAAGCAATTCACTTGTAAACATCCCCGGCAACATGGAATTGTGTTTCGAAAAGGCATTCAAGTTTGCAGAATAAAGAAAATGGAAAGGAATTTCTCTTTAAATTCTGTCATCTGAAAACCAACACTTTTTACACCTACCTTTGTCGGTTGAATGTTGGTGATGCTTTCGGTGGATAGTTGTTTGAGGATCGTCGTTTTCCCTGCATTGTCCAATCCCAGGAGTAGAATGCGAATCTCCTGTCCGCTGGTGGTCTTGAAGTTCTTGATGAGGTCGAGTAGCCCCATCGCCGCAGTCGTCGCCGACCCGCCGTCGATTCCCGGACGTCTCCATAGCGACGAGGACGCCCGGAAATCGCCTTCTCATTCACCTGGCCTCGGGAATTCCAAATGGGGCGAAATGAGTAGGAAAACGGGAGATCGATCAGGATATTAATACTCTCTGATATGTTTCCTGCGGAAGGAAATCACTATTTCCAGACTGATGGACGGAGATATGATTCAAGACTGCAGAAAAACATTTATTTATGAAAGTCCACCCGATCGCAGGTTGTCAAAGGCAAGAAGAAGAGATTACCGAGGCGAATCTATTCCACTCTGGTATTCACTGGGACGGGCGACGCTGATTTCACGGATGGTCGCCTGGGCCATGGCCCCGAGGAGGACTTCGGGACAGGAGACGAAGGACAACTGGGAATTGTTGTACTCTCCACAGAGGCTTCGGACCTAAAAGAGAGATTTAACTTCTCCTCCTAACTGAGTTTTTTTTCAAACACACACACACACACACACACACACACACACTCCCACAACACACACACTCACGCACACGCACACGCACACTCACACAACACACACACATACATACATATACACACACGTACACACACTTCTCTTCTCTCACCTTTTCCCTTAACGAAGCATCTGTAGTAACCCAAATAGTGCTGACTCCTTTAGGATTTTGCCTCAGGCACTCTTGTAGCATAGGTAGATCCGTCTCAGAATCTCCACACACCAGAATAGTCCCTTCCTAAAACCCAACATTTCATTTTTTCATAAGCTGCTCAGCAACCTTAAGGTCGCACTTCATTTTCTCACAAAGCAGCTGAATTCCATTTCCTTTGTCGAAAACCTGACCCGATTCTTTCTCCTAAAATGTTCTTTCACTATTCATTTTATTAGTTGCTTACCCTAAGCATTATTTTGATATCCAAATCGGTCGTTTTGAGATGCAAAACTTCCAACTTTCGATCTACGGACTGGACGATTTCTTTGATTTTCTCCAGAAGAGCGGCTCCCTGTGCTTCGGTGACCTAAACGGAGACATAGTTACAACAAATCCTTCAGTCGAACCGATCCGTAGATGTCCTGGTGGGCGATGGTTAGATGGCCGTAGTGCTTCTGAAGACCTGAACCGATCCAAGTGAAAGGCTTGAATTCGTCTTTCTGAAGCAGACGGGAAATGTCGGCGAAGACCTGAAAGAATTATGTTTTTAATTGCAAAAAGGTAGATTGCAGGTCATTAGGCCCGCTTCCCAAAATGCCTAAATCCATCGGCTTAAGGCGCAAAAAGGCTTAAGGCTTTAGGAGGGGCCATTTGTTCGAAACACAATGCAAGAAATGGTATTTTGAAGTCTTCGTCGAGAAAATCCCTTAAATTCGTGCTCACCATGTCCAAAATTGCGAGGTGAGATTCGGGAATGCTGGTGTCCTTGAACTTGTTCGAAGGGTCGATGAACCATTCCCTTCCTCCAGAAGCACCGTAGTAATAATAGCCAGGAGGGATTGTGCACACGTCAAGAACACCTGAAAGAGGGTTTTTCATTTAGATTGTTCAAGGCTCAGATTCAGAGAATCGAGGAGTTTTCAAATTGAGAATCCAGCTAGTTTTCCTTACCGATATGCATGAGAGGGGCTGTAGTGAGAATGCAACAAGTCTGGGCACATCTTCTGGCGAATTGTGCCTGAATGACTCCGGAATATGCTGGTTGGATGCTGCTGGGATACGAACACGAGTAGCTCTTCAATGTTCCGTCTCGATCTGTGAAGAAGTAGTGGAAGTGGTCGGCGTCGTAGAGAAGTTGAACTGCCTGAAATCAGAAGTTAAGTAAAGTCTGCTGACGGTAACGCACCTGCTGAACCTCCTTTTTAAAGTCGTCTTCTGACACAGATGTTGATGTAGTTAGAGTCTGAAGAAAACAGTTTTTGCATTTCCAATACTACTTCTATGTTTTAATCTCTTTCTTTAGATGAGACTTTGTGGCTTCGGGTGGAACAGATCAAAGCACCGTTTAAAATGTGTCGTGTCTTCCGTCACAACAAGCTCCGCCAATTGTCCCCTCGCTTCTTTTTCTGATTTATACTTTACGATTTGTCTCAGAGTTTACAATCGGTTTCGTCAAACAAGATGTGTAAAGGTCATCGATTATCAAACACCCAAGGTAATCGGAACAAACCGAGTGGTTCTACGCTTTGAATCAATTCCCTGACCCTCACAGAAACACACACACACACACACACTTTCTCTAAAACTAACGTTGATCTCCCACTTTTTGTCTTTTTTACTCTAAGCCGACCGCTTAATCACCGACTGCCCACTGTCTCTCTCGATCTCTGCGATCTCCTTCGTGTGTAATAAGACTGCCCTTTCATCCGCAGACCAATAAAGCATCTTCGTCTCCGATGATCGTTTTCTTATCTCTGTTCCTACTTTTCCCTCTTTCCACATCAGCTCCTGTGGATTCTTGCGATATAATGTGAGTTCAAATCAGTTTTCTCAAAACTTTCTTTAAGCGATGAAGATTACTGTTTCTACTTCGGAGAATCCAATTGTTATCAGAAAATCTGCGATTGTGCAATTAGCAAGTGCGAGGGAAATTGTACTCTGCCTTTTTGGTGCAGCAAAGAAGGAGGCTTTAATGTTACGGTAAGTTGAAGCGAGCGAAAATTTTGGTGACATAGCTCCTAAGATCTTTCCGTTTTACCTAGCTCGACCCTTTTTAGGATGACTCTTTAACCCAAGTGTCTCTGGATTGTTCCTCTCTGAAAAACTCGTGTGTTTCTCAAAAGTACTTCAATGGCTATTGCTTCTTTTACAAGAAACGCTGTCCCTCTGACTCAGAAGTTGATCGAAAATCAAAGGTGAGTCCAAGCCTTTAAGTGACCAAAAGTCTCTTTAGGACCACTTCGTAATTACAGATAATTGCGTAAAATGGCAGAGCACTTGTGAGAAAAAGTGGAAAAAACACCACGCCTGCAGACAATTCAAAAAACACTGCAAGCATTTGATGAAAAACAGGGAAAACAACGGAACTGATGTCGTCGGATTTGCCAATTCAACAGAGGTTGGAGGAGATTCATATTCATATATTAAAAAACCTATTTTAAGGTATTCCATCCATCCACGGGTCCCAACTGGGTAAGGCCTAATAGAATTAGGAGTTATAGAGTAATTTAGGAGAGAAACATGAAGCGAAGATGCCGAGACTGGAGGAAAAAGTGCAAAAAGGACCCAAACTCCTCCGCGTGCGGTCGCGTTGCCGCTCGGTGTGAAAAGTTTGGATCCCACGGGGAGGACCCAGTGGTTGGGATTTTGAACTCCACCGACTCCACGACCATGTGATTTCTCTATCTTTTAAAAATAAAGTCACCTGAACGAACTGTTCCACGTTGTCCACATCTTCGCTTTGCACGTAACGAATGAAAGAAAGGTCCTGAAACGAATTATTTTGAAGAGAGTTTGAATTTTTACCTTCTCAAACTCGGCTAGCTCATTTTGAATGTCTAATTTGACGGTGTCAGGGGAGTCGTCATTCGAACGCAGCTGCAGGGTATGGGAGTTGGCGATGCAGCTGTTTTCCAGCGATTCCTGCAAAGTTTAATGTTCGCTACTTTAGACTACAAACTAGACTTGAACATACTACATGCTTATAGAGAAAATTTAAAGTTTTAAGAGTCGAAGTTCGATTTTGCCCTGGGGCGGCCACTCGGAAGGTTTGATGAGTATGACTCATTTTCCAAGGTTATCGTTGCAATTACCCATGTTTCAAATTATACCCAAGTGTTGCCCCATTTTTTGTAGGAAAATTTTATATAAAGCATGATGTAGTCCACCCAACCTTGGCATTTCTCAGACTGATAGCGAAGTGTGAGCGGATCGGAATTCCCTTAAGCACTCGATCCACAATCTGTCTCCTTACGTAAGTAGTTCTTAACATAAGGGAGAAAAAGTCTTCCAGAGTGTCGACCTTAAAGTAACTTAAACTAAGGCCTTATAGAGGCTTACCTGTATTAATCGAATGACATGATGTGTCCAGCTGGGATCCAAAAAGGCGCTGCTCCATCTCTCGATGTCGTTCGCCACAATGAATTCGTGAAGCCGTTTTCCGTGAGCAGCACGGGCTTCTTCTGTTTCCAACGCGGCCTCGTATAAGGCATCCGCGTAAGCCTTAAAGTGGGCTTAGGCTTTAAACTCTGATTTTGTTTACCTCAGTGTCGAAGACGTTCGCGATTCTGTGGTAATTCTTCTCTCCTTCGTCTTTGTAGAGACCTGCCGTTGTGAATTGGATTTCAGAGCCTGCTCCGGTAGAAAGGACGAGGCCTGCCGTTGGGTTGCAAACCAACATCTCCTTTGCCACCTGGACATAGAATTTTATTGGAAAAACTGGAAAAACATACGAGGTTCATTCCGTCCTTCTTTGGAGTGACTATTCCTATATCCATGGCAAGATAGGCGGCCACCAATTCGTTGCGAGGGAGACCTAGAACTTATGTGTGTATTTCTCTTTCTCCTCCCTCTCTCCCTCTCTCTCTCTCTCTCCCTCTCTCTCTCTCTCTCTCTCTCTCTCTCTCTCTCTCTCTCTCTCTCGTTCTCTCTCTAACTAACGAACCATCTGTTTGGAAAATCAGTGGTTTCCAATCGTCAGTTCCAAACTCATTGTTGATGCTCTCCGCTAATTCAATAACCTCATCCTGATACACCCTGTATGTATCCACAGATCTTCTGTTTGTCACAGCGATCTAAACTCTCTCTTTTTCTCCTTTCCTTATTCCACTATACCTGGTAAAGCACGTCTTTTCCAATTCGATCCGGATGTTTCTCGAAATATTTCTTGTAAGCCAGCAGTTTCTCCTTGATTCCCTTGGTGTAGTCGAACCTCTCCACGGAGAAGAAGAACCTCGAATCTGGCTTCGGATTCTCTCCCAAAACCTATTTCAAAACATATATTACTAAAATGCTGTTAAACCTTCTTCCTGAACATCTCCTTCATAGATTTTGTCTCGTCCATCGGGACAAATTTCAGGAAGTCGTCATTTTTAATGCTGACGGGGAACACTCCGAGGGAGCAAGTCCAGCCCTCATGAACAGCTGAAAAAGGGTGGGAAAAGGGTTGAAATTTGACCTACCTGTGTAAATATCCAGTTGTTTGTCGTATTGAATAGACACGCCTTTTAGATGAGTTTGCACCAATTCCACGTACTTGGCACGGTCACGGTGGGTTTGGAAACCGACCTAAAAACGTAAGGCTGTTTGGAAAACTATCTATATTTATATAGAAGCAACAGTATATACAGACCATAATTATACTTCAAAATGGTTTTTCGTAACTTTAACGACCTAATGAGCTTGCATAGTGAACCTGCGCATCTAACGGGCTAATGAGCGTGCAAAACATGGAGATGCAGATAATTTTCCGGGTGAAATGCGCACGTCGCTATTAAAAGCTCTTTGGGCGAGGGGTATATACGTATAGTTACTTGGGGGGAAATTTGTAAAACGACAATAGTTTAAGTAAAGTCTGCTGACGGTAACGTTCATACATCTAGCCAGCCTTTTAAGGCCTTTCTATTGCAATTAAAGTAAGACTCTCAAAATAAAATGGTCTTGTTACTTCGTTGTACGTTTTCAAAATTATGTGCCTAACATCAAAAAACGCCAGTTGTTCGCCAAAAAACGCCAAAAAAACACTGGCAGGACCATGGAAAATTTTCTTCTCCGCCCACGTTTCGTTAATTTGCTGAAAACAAATCCAAAAAACCCTTTTTGAAATTCCTGACAATCGGAGATGTTTTCGGCCTGTTCCAAGCACAAATAAGGCTACAAACAGACCCTTTTGGTCGTTTTTGACAAACATCAAAAGTTTTTTGAAGAATGAAAGATTTCTTGAAGGGGCAGCTGAATAGCTGCAAAACTATTGTCGTTTTACATATTTCCCCAAGTTACTACACGTATAGAAGCTCATTGGGTCATTAAAGTTACGAAAAATCATTTTGAAATAAATTATGGCCAGAACTGCATAGCAGCTTCTGTGGCGTACCTTGGTGAATCTAAGAAGTCCTCTGAGCATCGGAAGACCGCAGATTCCATACTTGGTGAAAAAGTTCTCAGGGGGTTGGAAAGGAATGTGGAGGAAGAATCCGACCTAAACATGGGAATAGAGAATTTGTTGAAAAACAAACACCTCTAGGTTAGGATCCAAGGACTGCATGATCATTCCGGTCAGCATGAGATGGTAATCGTGGATCCAGATAAAATCCTGAGGGCGACTGTTCCTCACAGCATCGATTGCAAACTGATAGTTCACGCGAACATAGGCACACCAGTGCTCTTTCAGAACCTGAAAAAATTATTAAATTTCGTTGATGTTGTGTATTTTAATCAATAGGAACTCACTTTTGGGTCATTGTACTCGGACACAATGTACTCCGGAAGGTTGTGAAGGGCAGGCCACAACAAACCATTGCTGATTCCTCCGTAGTACACCTAAATAATAATTTTGTATTATTTTAAAAGTTTTCTACATTGTAATCGTCCTCCTGCACCACAACCGGGTTCAATTTGTAGTTTCCTCTGTTGTAGTTGTTCAACACTCCCAAAAGAGACATCTCTTCCCTGGCCTTTCGCTGCTCAGCTTCCTGATTTGTCTCTTTCTCCGGCTTATCTTCATCTGACAGCACGTGGAAGAAGACCTAAGGTTTTAAGGTTAAAAGAGGAACAAGTAAGTCTCTTGCCTCGGCGATTGCTTGTTTAATGAGAGGAAGTCCGAGGGTGTTGGTGGCCGGAGCGAGGGAACTCTCGGAGGCGACAGAGGTCAGAGACCTGCGATAGGGTATGTTTTCTCAATATAAAAGTCTCACTTTCTCTTTTCTTTGAGGTTCATTCCCAGATTGGCCAGCCACATATTCTCATGATCCTTTGACATGACGGGATCTACACAGGCCACCAGCCCTCCGGAGCCTTGTTTGATCTCCCAATCTCCGGTTTTCTCTCGTTTCAGGGAGACGGGAGGAGCGTTTGAGACATTGATCACTCTTTGCTATAAAAAGAGGAGATATGTCTAATTGAGACTTTTACGTGGAAATGTGTGTCTGCGAGACCTCCGCTGGAGATTCGGTTAGGCTCATCGTCCTCACTGTCGGTGAGTGGGAGGGAGGAGTCACGGGGACGTTTTCCCATTGCTAAAGTACATTTTCTAACGACTCTCTGTCTCTCTGTCTCTCTCTGTCTCTCTCTGTCTCTCTCTCTGTCTCTCTCTGTATCTCTGTCTCTCTATTCTATATCTCTGTCTCTCTGTCTCCCTCTCTCCCTCTCCTCTTTCCACCAACCACTTCCGTTGGGAGGCGTCGGTACGTGGTCATCATCATCATTGCTAGCGAGACTTGTCATAGAATTATGTCTGGAGAGTCTCTGCTGCAGATGGTGGAACCTTTCTCCAAATCTTTTTGCATGCATTCCCAAGAGAGAAGCACGAATTCCAGGAACAGCCGCATACAATTCCCTTTAAAAATATGGAATTACTCGAATAATAACTCACTTCAGTCTGCTCTTTCCGGTGTTGATGTCATAGAGAGTGAGAGAAAACAGTAACCCGTCTCTGTACTTTGTGCCAGTTCCCAGGTCTGAGTCGAAAATGTAGGGAACAGAATATCTGGAAAAGTATGTCTCGTTTTCTCTTTTTCAGCCACTTTCTGCCTCTCTCTCTCTCTCTCTCTCTCTCTCTCTCTCTCTCTCAGAACTCACTTCCAAAATTGCACAGTGTTGTATCCAAGAGAGCCAATAAGTTGCTCAAAAACAATATGTCCATCGAATGGATGTGTGAGGCAATACTCCAAAACAGCCAAAAGACCCTAAAAGTTTCGTTTTTACACGTATTCGTATTTTTTTATAGTTCAGATGGTGTTTTATCCTTCAAACTGCCGTCCATTGGCGAACTATTGCGATTATCCGGGCGCGTCAATCAGCGGGCGCCGACATATCACAAGCAATCTACGCCTGCATTGCAGCGGGGGGTATAGCTCAGGGGTAGAGCATTCGACTGCAGATCGAGAGGTCCCCGGTTCAAATCCGGGTGCCCCCTAATCTTTTGCTTTTTACAATTACAACATAAATGTAACATGCATTTCGTTCCAACCTTGAAGGCAATTTCGGACATCTTGTTTCTTTTTCGCCAAACAGTCGTCATTACATCCAAAGAAGCGGAAATGATATCATCAGCATCGTCATCTTCGGCCAAGGAAGATCCAATCGAGGCCATCGTTTTCCTTAGTTGCTGAAAAAAGTACCATGATGATGATTGAACAAATGTACCTCAGTCAAGTAATTTAATGTCAAATCCTTTCTGGATCCATTTCGATGGAACGGTTGGTCTGGAGCTGGATTTCCCACTATCTCATCGTTTTCGCCTGAAAGAAGCCGACTGGTCTTATGTCTCTCTCTCTCTCTCTCTCTCTCCCTCTCTCTTTAATTTTCAAATTTTAGCATCAAACTCCCATTGTCAACCCTATGGCAAACGGCAAGAATTTCAGTGAAATGGTCAACTTTTCACGTGAAAAGCCATTCTTCGGGTGCAGTCAGCTGGGCGTTTCAAGCGCAAACACGCGGAGAACATCTGGCGGCTAGAGAGATTTCGTGACAGATTTCTGATGATATGAAACGGAAAATTTTGGTCTTACAAAGAATATTCGGATAACTTTTATTGAATTTTTCTCCTCTCATCACTTTCTTAGTCAGCCTCACTTGACTCTTTAACTGTTTTTGTTGACCAAAGCAAAAAATTGTTTTGGTTTTTTTGTCGGTCAAGGAGTAAAGTTCGATTTAGATTGGTAGGGCAAAGAAATAAAACTTACAAGTGATGTTTACTTCTACGGTCATTTTGTCCTTTGTACGGCGAATCACTGAAACAACGAAGAAATTCTAAAAGCCGGAAAAACGGAGTTGAACGAAGAAAATAGACAGAGAGGCTGTAAGAAATATAAAGAGAGAAAGAGAGTAGGAGAGAAAGAGGGAGAGAGAGAGGGGAGAGGGATATAGGACATATATGTACACGAGCGACAGAGTGCATTTTAGAGTAAAGAAGGAAGCAGCATATACCCAGATGAGGCTATTTTCTTGATTTTTCTTAAACTAATAAAAGAGAAAACGGGCTACGACTGCAGGGAGTGTGATTATGTGATAGCAAAGGTCGCAGTGTGAAGTGGCTGGCGGCCGAGACAACCGGCAAAGCAAAGAACATGGAGACACGCGGCTGGCGACCGGAGGAAGGATGATCCACCCATCGGTTCAGCCGCACTTTACTTTTTTTCTCTCTGGAAATTGATTTTGCTCGAGAAAACGCCCGATTGTCTTATGTTTCCTTCTTATCACCTCTTACGAGACTTGCACGGCACAAAGAACGCGCTGAGCGTCGGGGTAAACAGGGCTGACGAAGGAAGGGAGAAGGTCGATTGAAGAGGGAATGGAGAGAGAGAGACACAGAGAGACAGAGACACAGCCAGAGACAGAGTAAGGGAGACGGACTGGGGGAGATATAGGCTGGTGTGAGAGTTGTAAATAGAGAAAACAAGAAACCAACAAATGAAATTACAGAAAGTGGACAGCCAATGGAGAGAAAAACTGTATAGGAGACAAAGTGAGGTTAACGAATTTTAAAAGAAATTCCGTTTTTCCAAATCGCTCCAGCTGCCATAAGAAAGAAAACAAAGGCTGGGTCTGCGTGCACTAGGAACTGCGGCAAGATAGCGCGATTATCGGCAAGAAAAAGGAAGAGGATAAAAATAGAGACCAAATGCCAGACTTGTAGAGAAAAAAACAATCGAAGGAAAGAAATCAACTTGAATAAAATGGAAAAATCTGTTGTGTTGTGGCCGATTACCAGTTGTGTCGAATCTGGTTCGAGTTAACGATCCGAGAGGTCGCCGAAGACGGATCACAGGCCTTCCCACTTGGGCCAGTTTTATTCGAAATAAGTGGCGGAATAAATAATGCAAATGATTTTAAAACTGCCTAATTTCAATGAAATTGTAAAGTTTTCATATACATGTAGATATCGTGTACGACGGGAACAAAAATCGAACAAATTCTGGCGCGCCAGGACCGTCCGCGGGCTTCGCGCGAAGGTTAAGCGAATTCTCAACGCCGCTAAAATGCACTATTCCAATGAGCAGCTGGTTGGTCAGAAATGACGTTTGGGTGACAGGAGGAACCCTATCATGTCCACGTGTTTACGAACAATCGAAACCGAGAAGACATCAATCGATGGGGGAGGTGCGCGACAACGTACCAGTGGCGTCTCTTTGTGCGCTTATCAGACCGATGAAAACTTTTTCGAAGGCGCCTAAAAATCAGCCGTTCACAGAACCAACACAGGTTTATTCGGCTATAACGAACCCTGAATCGGACAAAGGCAACTAAAGGGACCCGAAGGAGCTGGCTGGGAATGGGGGGAGTTTACAATTGGGCACTATGTACAGGGTAGATACAGAAGAATCAGTGGGCGAGGGACACGTGCTCGATGAATTCGCCGTGGAGCTCCATTCGCTCGTTCTCCACCTTCTCAGCCACTTCGCGCAGACGAGCGGCCAGTTCACAGCGGGACCCTCTGGCCAGGTCCTGCAACGATCTTACTTTGGCCGAAAGTTGAACCAACCTTAGCAGTGAGGATGACGGTAATCAGGTCCAAAGCAATGCCAATTCCAGCCGCCGCGTGGACCACTCCCTTCAGCACATTTGAAGAAACTGCCGCCTAAATAAAAACAGTATGTGATATTTATACTCCTCGCCAAACACAGCTCGCTGTTTGTTAACATTTTATAGATCTACAAGGTTAGATTATAGAGCAATTCTTTGGTTGCAAACGAATTAATATGAATGGTAGAATTTGAAATTCTCGAAAAGCTTTATTTCAGCGGATAAATTTTTGTCGGTTCCCAAAGAATTGCACTATAGGTTTCCAACAGAGCCCTTTAAGATTATAATAATCGGATGAATTAAATTGATCAACGGATTTTGAAACCAAATTCTTATATCAGCCTCTTGACGGTTGCATTTTACAGCGAAAAGGGAAAATTAACTGCGTCCCGCTTGCATTCAGCTGCGTACACGATTGCGCGGAACTCCCACGGACTCACCCGCGGGTTTGTCCGGCCAATTGATATGAAAAAGCTACTATCCGCGGCACTTCATACAATAAAAAATCGTAACGGCACCACGAGAAACAGTCCTTTAGTTGGTTCTGTTCGGTGTCGGCGAGCTGTGCAAATCTACTTCGGCCATTTTGGCTGCGTACACGGCGTGAGTATCCTATATTTCACGCTTTACTCTAGGAACAACATCAAAACATTGGCACGCTGTTCCGAAGTAGTTTTGGCACGAACTATAATACACTTTAATTACCGTTTCTTTGAGGGCCAGTCTAGCTCCGATGGAAGCCACGGCCACAGGTGCCAGTCCAATCGTATTCACTGCGTCCGTTACGTCCTGGCTCGCCTTTGACTGTTCCGGGTCGACATTGAATTTCTCGAAATTCTGGAAAAAGGAATAGCTTTGGAGAGCAAGAATTTACCCTGGCGACCAAATCTTCGAAGGCTTCTTTCAGTGCGTTGATAGCGGCCATTACGGAGTCCAACAAGTCACGGTCTTCTTCCAAAAGGATCCTAGCCTGGTGGGCGCGCTTCTGAATTGAATCCGCATTGTGGAATACAAATCCACTTACCTTCATATTGACAAGTTTGAAAATCCCCGTGGCAAAGTTGCTCGTGGCCGCCACTCCTCCTGCGATTAGTCCTTTAAAACTAAGGTAGGCCAGGCCCATTGGACCCTACCTCCGACGGCCACTGGCGGCATGAGGATCATTCCTCCGATGACAGCCGCTCCGCTGGCGATTCCAACCGAGGATCCGACGGTAGTCGAAATATTGCAACCCTTCTGCCAGTTGTCAAGCTAAACCATCTATTCCACAAAAAACTATGAACATTCCCACATTTCTGGCCATTTCGAGTAGATCCTTTACGATCTTCTCCCTCTTCTCGGACCATCTGTTGACCAGTGCCTCCGCCCATTCTTGAGCAGCCTCGAGTTGTTCAAAGTCATCTGGAGGAATCTAAAAAGAGCAGATGCTATTCAAAGGCCTTCTAACCATAAGACATCCGTTGTCTTCGTCGAAGATCGGGATCTGGCCATTGCTGTTCCGCACAACCACCAAACGGTCACTGCGCGGCGACACCGATAATGACATGGAGACTGAAATTAAGGTGTTTTTACAGGCGAGTGGGCAAAGAAGAAGGGAGGTAATAACCACACTAGCCGTTACATAACAATCAAATGCCTTCAAAACAGGCGAGAAGACACATGAGTCAGAAATTTCGTCACAGCTAGACAAACACAATATTTTTGGGATTTTAATCCCCCAAATCCAAGGCTAGCTGGTTATTTGGCAAACATTCTTTTAAAAACAATTGCGAATCGCTAATTCTGTGGAAATTGCGCTCTCCGTAATTGATGCTGACAGCTGGTTTTCCGGAAGAAAAGATTTCAACATGGGCGCACCACTGAACAGAAGTGAACGAACAAGGGAGCTGACTTATCAACATACTTTAACAAGCTACCCGTGGGGTCCATTTACGCGACCCCCATAATACACATTCGACGTACGGCGAAAATCCCCCCCACCCCAGTGAGAAATTCGGCTCGGCGCGACCTCTTCAACCGACTGTTACGGTCGATGTTTTCCTATGCTTATCAAACGGATATACATCGGGAGGCAATAGTCAGCTTTCCCAAGGTTTCAGGTGGTAGAGGCCCCGAAAAGGGAGAAGGTAAGGGGGGGGGGGCGTTTAGTCACAATTACCGCAAAATTCAGCTTGGAAGGCCAAAAGTTTAAGGGGGCTACCCCAATTTTGGGCCCGAAAGTTATGGGTGGGTCCGTCAACTGTCAGGGCCTCCCGAGGTATGCAAACGGATAAAAAGTCCTATAGCAGTCGCCAAACCAGCATCCTGGCAAAAGCGGCCTTAATGCAGCAGCCGTGCGATACTCAGGCGGAAATAGAGTGCTAGAAGCGAAGACACAGAGAAAAAGCGGCTTTTAATAGCCGATGCTGATTTGGCGACAGCGTCTCGAAAGAACGATAACACATACGCGCATCAGGAGCGGCAACACACCCGGAAGTAGGCAAGATAAACACGATCTTCCTATCTTATTTTCCTTCAAACCGATTTTGATTGAGATTTCCTGTACGAACACATTGCCGATGAGGAACACCCCCCTCCAAGTTTCGGAACATCGGTTTAGGGACCTTCCGAGCTAACATAGAAACAGCGTACTTCATGGAAAACAAATGGCAGCTGCAAGGAAACCGAAGAACATCTCCTTGTTGGCTGCGAATGAATCCAGGGAATTTCCCGCGGCATCAGAAACTGTCCCAGATCGTACATTCAAAGTTTATCCAAGTAGTACAGACCATGTTTGTAATGACAGGAAAGAGAGCAAAACATGTTGTTGTTTGTTCAGTCAACGAATCAATGGTTCGACCATACGTGGGCGGAACCCCGGGCGCAGGCCTCATTTGGCAGTTTGTTTCTCACGTGAATTTAGTATAGCTAGCTTTTTCTTTGAAATTTTGAAGAAGCAGATACGTTGCACAATTTTACTCAGTAAATTCCAGAACGTGAGAAAACCCCTTGGGTATAAGATGAAAGAAAAATTTGGCCAACTATACAGACAGGGATAGGAAATTCCCCTAATCAGAAGCGAATAACAAGGTGGAAAGTTCCCAGCGATAGCGCTAATCAACGCCTGGCGGTGAGAAATTGCGGCACTCCCTTCGATACGAATGGCTTTCAACCCCGAGAGGGAGAATAAAAAGAACACATGTATAATTTATTGAATCCAATGTCCCCAAATCACGGAGGTGAATCACATGACCACAGCTAGTATAAATAAAAGAGTAAAATCACATAATCCGAGGATATATCACCATGATTGTAGTAAGAAAACGCTCTATGGACATCTAGGGAACGCGTATAGACATACAGGGAGGGGTACACTAGCCGTTGCTGGAGGGAGGCGACGAATCCGAGCGGAGTTACTGAAAATGGGAGGATTGAGGGGAAATGAAGACATAAACCGACACCAGAAAGCAACCCGAACTAAAATGAGAAAGGCTAGCCACAGCTTGAATAGAAATGCTGCCATTTCCAGTTACAAGCGCAACAACAACTGGCTAATGAATTCATTGAGAAAATGGACTCTTTGACAGCTGACTGACTGGAACAAGTTTAGCAAAATTTGACACCAAAACTTCTTTGTAAACAAGCCTTTTGATAATATAAACTACGACCCGAGCGAAAACACGAAAAAAGTTGTTTACGAGGTTACTAGCGAGATAAAAACGAACAGAGACCCACAAACAAACTAAAACGACACGAATACAAACAAACCCTTAGGACTTGGCCGGAGCCGGAGCACGCTAAAATGGTGGTGAATCCAGGCAATTATGAAGGAAATGGCGGAATTGAGAAAATGACTCACTTGCATGTAGGAGGAAAGAGAGGAGGAGAATGTGGAGAACTTTTCAGCGACTTTGGAGGCACCGGCTTTAAAGGAATCCTTGATATCCGACATCTCGGGCACCTAAGCCAAAAGTTTCCTGAATCAGATTGAACTCACGTGGTTTCCGTAGCTGGACTGGGGCTGTTGGGAGCCGCCGCCCCACAGATCGGCCGATCCGAGGGCGTTCCTTCCTTCGAAACGATTCAGAGCGGATTTGGTCTCGTACTGCAAATGAAAAATAAACTGGGCCAAGAATAGCAAAAACTGACGTCCATCTCGTTGCTGCCGAACATCATATCGCTGGAGATGGCCTTGGCGTTTCCGAACTTCTTCTGCACATCCACATCGGCGGCTGCGGTGTTGGAGGAGGCGGAGGCTGGCGTGTAGCGCGACTTTCTGCAGAAAAAATAAGTCCTGGTATTTATAAGAAGCAAAGTTTTCAAAATAAAAATTTGTATTTTGTTAATAACTCACTGAGGGGCGGACTTCTCCCAGCTGTCGAAGAAATCGTCCGTCTTCGGCTTTGACTTGAAATCGGTGGTGAAAAGATCATCGTCCTTCGAAGTGTCCTCCTTAGAGCTCTTCGAACTGAAAGAAGCACACTTAGAATTTGTTTAAAGGCAGTGTGTCACCAAAATTCGACATTCTCAGAATTGAAAACTTATCGTTGTTAAAATTAAACCTTCTGAAGACGAATTCAACAATGTATATATTTTGGCAAAAATGTGTTTTCATTGCTTATATTTGGCTCCTCAAAGTTTTCTCGCGAAATTTTTGAACTGAAATTAGCATGCCGCTCTCTCCATTTCTAATGCTGAAAATGAATCTCTCGCTTCACGGTACGCTGTGTACAGGTCCACCCGTACATGCGTTCATTTTTCATGACACACTGCCTTTAACAAAACAGTGAGAAACTAAATCTTGCAGTTTAAAAGACGTTCGATTCCAGCATGATTTATATATCTTTTACGAGCACCTTTGTGGCAAATCGTGTTAAGCTTCACTTTATTTACTTTAGTTACCCAGAGGCCCGTTATTTTGCGAATGGTTGTTGTCAAAGACCACTTCGCCACAACGTGCCAATTTTTTAATGTCATTCTGAAGGTTTTAATGCCATTCTAAAGGTTAAAGTACCTATCCTCATAACTTGTAGTATCCATGGGTATATTAGCATATAATAAAAGGAGTGCCCACTTTAACACAGCCCCCGCGATGCATGCATACACCCAAGACACAGCATTGTTCTACTGAATCCCAGTGGTTGAAAACAAAGCCCAATAAGCTATGAATGACGTGACGCCTTTCCGGTGCGGACAGCCAGCCAGCTGTCATAACAGAAAACCGCCCCGCGTCTGTGAACACGTTCACGCGCGATGGAAAAACGATCATTCGCACGAAAACGGATGTACTCTGTTTGCCAATCGATTATCACGCAAAAGGTCCTGTTATTATTCCGACGCTCATGATGTAACGCTTAACAAAGATTTGTTAGAATTTTGTAACAATTGCGAGTGCTTGCGTGTAACTGGTAGCATCCAAAAAAAGCAGAAAAAAACGTACAAGTCGTCGACGATTTCCCACTCGTCCTCTTGTTTCTTGGGAGCGGCACGGCTGCTGAGGTCGTTCTGCTGGATGGTCCTCACTCCGCCGGCCACCGAGTGCGCCACTCGCGCTCTGCCCATTCCTCCCATGCCCAGCCGATCCACGGCGGCTGCCTTCTGAGGGTCTGAAGCGGCCTGAGCCTGAATTCCCATTGTTTTACAAGACAACCGAGTTCCAGTCACCTGAATGACCTTCTTTTTCTCCTCGATCTGCTGCATGGCCAGTCGGCTGCTCAAAGCGGCAACGGCGGGGCTCTCCTCCTTCGCAGCCGGCTCCTCATAGCCCAGGTTGGTCTTGACTGTAGCCAACTACAAAACACACTTCTTTAAATTAAAAAAAATCAATACCTCGGTCTGGACACGTTCGTGCTCGGACGCTCGCTGCCCCAACTCGTCAAAGTTGATCTTCACCTTCTGCGCTCCGAGACCTCCCTTCTTGGCACCGCCCATCGGCTTTTTCAGTGGTTTCTTTAGAATCACCGACACAGGGGCAGTCGTGGCCACCGGCACAGAGTTCAGGTGGTCTACCTTCGGTCCTGAATATTAAAATTTAGCTTTAGGTCAAGAAGTCACAAATTAACACTAATGGAAGTGCCATCATAACGATTCTACATTTTTTAGGTGGCAGAAATCTCATTCAAAATGTCTCAAATGACGAGCTGGGCTGAGGGATTTGTTTTTAGAACAGCCTGGATATGAAAAATATAATTTTAATTTTTTTTGTAATTCGATACAACATTTTAACTGTTTTAAATAGCTTAATAATGTTTGTTACTAGTATAAAAGTAATATAAGTTGTACAAAAATGAATGTCACCGACAGGGATCGAACCCTGGTCGTGTGTGTGGAAATCTGACTGGGCGGTCCAGGGTGAACGGGCCTACCAAAATTTTCCAAATGACCGTGAGAACCACGAAAAATCTCACCGGCAAGTTGTGACAAAATTGAGAACTTTATATCAATTTCACTGATTTCTAGCTAACACTCGGCTGGCAATAATTGTTCTCAATCCGTAACCAAACCAGCTTTCATCCCAAATTAGGGAGTGCAAATGGGTTTCTACAAAATAACGTTTTTGAGAGAAACCGAACGTTAACTTGATGGAACCAGGACGAATGTTTTGAATAGCAACCATTGTATCGCGGAGAATGAAAAGATAAGCTACGAAGACACGATTGTATGTAATAATTTAAATCCGCCTACAAACCTTCGCTGGCATCCCATCCGTCGCTCTCCTTCTCCTTGGCAATGTAGGCGTCGCTGCCGAGAGAAGTGGCGCTCTGCGACGCAGTCACATTTCCAAAGTCCTGGGCGAAGAAGTCCTCCTTCAAAGAGATAAATAATATTCCTTTTAAATAGATCCAACCTCCTCTTTCTTCTCCTCAACCATGGCGTGTGTGTCGATCATCACCTGCGTTCCGTACTTCTTTTGTGCCTCGATACACAGCCCAGCCAACTTGTCCTAAAACAAATGGTTAGATTTTTAGTGAAAAAAAAGACAAAAATATAATTCAAAAAACTGACCCTGTAGAGCTGCGCGGCGCGGCTCTTGTACTTGACCTGGGCGTCGTTGGTGTTGCACCCGTGCTGTTTGAAGAAGGTCGTCTGAAGCACTTCTATTAGTTTCCACTGTTTCTAACGAACTTACGGCATTGGCGTTTCCTCCCACTTGCATTGACCTCAGCTGCAGCCAGTTCCAGTTGACGTCCAAGTTGGTGGAGCGGACGAAAGTCAGATGGACACCGAGGTTACGGTGCACGGCGGAACAATCGATACATAAGAAGACTCCTGAATGGAAAAGCTCGAGGGAAAAGCGAGAATGAAATATATTTGGCGGAAAAGAACTAACCGTAGGTGACAGTAGCCCAGGTGGGATTCCTCGCATCGCAGTCGAAGCAGATCTAAAACCCATGTGTTACTACTTTTTCTGGACAAAGTACGCCAATAAACAACATTAAAAACAATGACAAAATGATTCGAAAATCGTAAAACTAGCCTTGTTAGCGGGGAGGGAGCGCAATTTGCGCATAGCGTTCAGCAGATCATTCTTCGACGGTCCTCCCTCGTCAGCCATGGCGAACTAACCTCAAATAATGATTTATATCCAAACACGCCGTGATAATTATGTAAAGTTAAGTGTTAAATAGACAAAATAAGACATTTCCAGGTGTGGATCTGTCCAATTATTAGTTCCAACCGTGACGTGTAGTTTCAAGGACTGTCAACTAGATGGAGCGCGAAAACCAAACACCTCAGACACGCTCCCGTTTTAAAACAGCTTAGGGCAAATAAAACAATCATTTGTAAAAATCCGACTGGATGGAAAATCCGGCAATGGAAACGAAAAAAAATAAATCAGGGGGGACGTCTTCATTTTAAAATAACCCGGCTGGTTGAAGCGGTAATAACGTATACAACATGTACATATAAAACAGTCGACGAGATCACTCCTTGCACTGGATGTTCTCGTCGTTCTCGTCGCGGTCATGCTGCTGCTCCTGTTTGGAGTACTGCATTCCATGCATCTTGAACGTTTCTTCCACGGATTTTTTTCTAAAAATACCTTGTATTACATGAGCATGAAATAACCTCCCTACCCTGCAGCATACAAGCACGCGCTGAGCAGAAGCTGGATATGGAGGTTGGCGGCGGCCTGAAGTGAAATAATGTTCATAGTTCTCAAATGACGTTCATAGTTCTCAAATGACGGGCCGGCCCGCGGGCCGATACGGGCCCGGCCGGGCCGAGAAAAGTGTCGGCCCGGCCGGGCCCGTATCGGCCCTCGTTATTTTAGCTTACGCCAAATTTTTTAAACCCCGCAAACACTTTCATTATACTTCTATTACACATTCAAACTAATTTTAAGTTAGCAAAAATAAAGTGTCCCGACTGGGATCGAACCTTGGTCGTGTGGGTGACAGTTTGACTGGGTGGTCCGAGTGGACGGGCCGAAGCGGGCCGGGCCGAGGAATTTTTTTCAAGTCGGCGCGGCCCGGCCCGTGAGAACTATGGTTCAGCTATCAATGGAAACATAAGAACGTGATAAAAACTGAAGCAGGCCTGATTCTAGTTTTTACATAATACACACCGCAGTGATCTCCTTCAACGTAGAACCATCAACATCCAGCAAATCCTTGTCCCAATTGGAAGGCTCGGCCATCGTGCTGGGATTCAGGACTACCGGGTCATTGGCGTGGTGGTTGAGCCATTCAACAACCTGAACACAGAATTACTTTCCTTAGAGAGTTTGCCAGAAACAAGTTCCATGATGGGTCCCCTGATGTTGCAGGGCAAGGGCTCGTCCCGATCCTAAAAACCAATTTTCAAATAAATAAGTAATAAGTTACATCAAGTGGGGAGATCCCGAACTTGTTAAGGGCTCTGCGGGCGACCGAGAACTCCTGGCCGTCGTTGGACTTCAGGGTGAAGGTATTGTTGGCATTGATATGCCAAGCCATAGTTATCTAAAAATATAAGAATCACTTACAAAAGAGTTTTGTCATGCAAAATGTAGCTGGGTGGAATATCCGACAATAGAAATTTAAAGAAAAAAAAATCAGGTGGAACATCTTTATTTCGGAATAACTCAAGGAATAACTCGTTGGTTGAAGTGGTATAAACTAATAAAACAGTCGACGAGATCACTCCTCGCACCAGGCGTTCTCCTCGCGAATCTGCTTCTCCTCATTCGGATTGAAGTCGTTCTTTATTCCGAACGTCTTGCGGATTTCTTCCACGCTCTTTCCCTAAAATACCTCATTAATTTACATTATATAAACACAAAATAACTTCCCTACCTTGATCATGCCGGCGACCGAACTGCAGCACATGTTGAGCAGAAGCTGGATATTGAGGAAGTTGGACGCCTTAAATTAAAGGTTCGCGGACAACTCCTCCGCGACATCTCCTCCGCGACAACTCCTCCGCGCACCACGACAACTCCTCCGCGTTTAAAGCCACGCGCCCTGCCTACGACAACTTCTCCTTGCTATAATTCGGAGGAGTTGTCGTTAACGTATATTAATATGCGACAATTTTTCCGGGCGACAACTCCTCCGCGGAGGAGTTGTCGCGCGGAGGAGTTGTCGACCCCCTCGGAGGAGATGTCGGGGGGTGCGTTCGGAGGAGTTGTCGGGGAATCTAAATTAAATGATGTTGAGCTATTAACGAAAATATGAGATTTTGAAAACATAAAATGCAGCTGGTCTGATTTTAGAAGTCATCCGCAATACCTACCGTGATGAGATCAAACAATGTAGCCTGAGGAACACCCATGAATATCTTGTCCCATTCGGAAGGCTCGGCGTCCTTCTTGGCATCTCCCTGGACTTCCGGATCTTCAGCGTGGTGGGTGAGAAATTCAACAATCTGAACGCGGAATTAGATGCGTGAGGTCGGTCTAATAGGAACCATCTTCAGGATGGGTCCACTGATACTGGCGAAGGGCACGGACATGCCGGGGACTGGATCACCCAGATTCTAAAACAACGAACGTTCAAAACGTTAAAAGCAAGGATTTACATCAATCATATCGCTAACGACCTTGCACTTGGCAATGACTTTGCGGCTGACCGGGAACTTCTGGCCGTCGTTGGACTCCAAGATGATGATATCGTCAGGCGAAGCCATAGTTTATCTTAAAAAGGATACAGGAATCACTTATAAATGACAAAATAAAAAGTAACGGTTAACCGGGTGGAACATCCGGCAACAGAAACCAAAAAAAGATATGGTGAAACTTTATTTCGGGGAAAAACTCTGTTGGTTGAAGTGGCAATAATGGATAAAACAGTCAATTAGATCAGTCCTCCTCGCACCAGGCGTTTTCCGCGCGAATCTGCTGCTCCTCCTCCGGGGTGAAGTCGTTCTTGATTCCGAACGTCTTGCGGATTTCCTCCACGGTCTTTCCCTAAAATAACTTATTAATATGAACGACAAAAACAACTACCTTGATCATGCCGGCGACGCTCTTGCAGCACATGTCGAGCAGCAGCTGGACGTTGAGGAAGTTGGCGGCCTGAAATATAGAAAATATTAATAGATAAACGAAAACATTGGGATTTGTACAAACATAGATGTTAGATCCCGGTGCTTGCATATCCAACAAAACCCACCATGATGATCTCGAACAAAGTAGACTGATCAACATTCAGGAACTGCTTGTCCCATTCAGAAGGCTCGACGTTCGTGTTCGAATCGCTCTGGACTTCGGGGTCTTCGGCATGGTGGGTGAGCCATTCGACAACCTTAAGAGGGAATAAGCTGAATCACAGAGTTTGATACACACCAGCTTCAGGATGGGTCCACTGATCTTGTTGAAGGGAACGGTCTCGCTGGCGATTGAATCGCCCAGATGCTAAAAACAAAGTTTAAAAAAACCATAAATTGATAGTTACATCAATCATAGTGCAGACGACTTCGCACTTGGCAATGGTCTTGCGGGTGACCGGGAACTTCTGACCGTCGTTGGATTCCAGGGTGATTATATCGTCGACCGAAGGCATAGTTTGTCTAAAATATAGGAATCGTTAGCAGATTGTTTGGGAAATATGAAGTAACCAAAATAAACAGCAATAAGACTAAAAAGGCAGAAAAGCGACTAAGCCCTAAACACCACCTGACAAATCAAGTTCGATAAAAACTCAAGCCTACCACTTTCGATTACAAGCGCGTGGTGTACTTCAATGGATAAATTGGATACACGATAGAACCACCTTTTCAAATTCTATTCAGCAACGAAAGGAACGTCCCTTTGTGTTCGAACACACGTACCAGCGAAAAAGACAGAAACCCCGGTGGAAAGGATGACGAAACGTGGATTCGCAGATGTGTATATGCCAGTCAAAAGAGACGTCATCTGGAATGGCGGTGGGCGTAATTTGAAGCGTTCGTACTGGTTTTATTGACAGCCGGAAACGTCGAAATCTGCCACGGGATATAATTGCTAGCAATTATCATTTGAAACATGTTGAAATCTCAACTTACTTAATCAAAACGTTCTAACTACAACCCTCGCTGTCCGTTATTTTCGTGGTCAGCCGCTATAATTGGGAGAAAGAGAGCCACTCAAGGGGCGTGACCGTCACGGTAATTATGACAACTCGTATAAGACCATTCCTGGACTTGGCGCGAAGTTTTGCGCTTAACAAACAAAGTTTTTGTACTTACTTGGCTATTTCAATAAATTTTTAGAGCAAATGGCAGTTTATCAACAACTACCCGGTCTCTTTTCTGCTACGATATTCCTGGCCTTTGGAAATGTTGCCACCATCTTTTTTATATCCTTTATTCTTATGGAAATTAATGAAATGGAAAGAGATGTGCGACAGGAACTCGGTCAATTTAATGTAAGCAGTTTTTTATTTGTCAAAATAAATGAAAGGAGTATAAATGAAGAGCTAGAGGACGGAAAGTACACTCAATTGAAATGCTCTAGAGAGAGGGAGAGTGAGTGAGAGAGTGAGAGAGAAAGAGAGAGAGAGAGAGAGAGAGAGAGAGAGAGAGAGAGAGAGCAAGAGAGATAGAGATAGATAGATAGAGAGAGAGAGCAAGAGAGATAGAGATAGAGAGAGAGAGAGAGAGAGAAAGAGAGATAGAGATAGAGAGAGAGAGAGAGAGAGAGAGAGAGAGAGAGAAAGAGAGAGTCTAATGACAACTAGTTCTGCGGGTATTTCAGGAAATTGCATCAGAAGCATGGCGACTAATGGTTAAGGATAAAGACCACTCAAGGATACGACGCCATCTCAGGTTATCTCTCTCTCCCTCTCTCTCTCTCTCTCTCTCTCTCTCTCTCTCTCTCTCTCTCTTTCTCTCTCAATATGTCTCTATCTCTATGTCTCTTTTTTCACACCTCAAAAAGCTTTCGAATTCTTTAGACGAACCAAGTCAGCAAACGGCTACATCCGTCCCCCAGTCGTTCCCTCAGGCGGTTATCAAGAGGGACCTCCTCCAGAAGCCTACAAAGAGAAACCTCAACCTCATGAGGAGTGCAATAAACCTGGGCCAAAAGGACCAGATGGTCCCGATGGAATTCCTGGGCAGGATGGGATTCCAGGAAAGGATGGAGTGCCCGGAGTCCCAGCCACGAGAGGGTCTAACGACGAGGGAGAGTGCATCGTGTGCCCCGTTGGTCTCCCAGGTACATTTAATTTAAAATTCGTTGAGTGTTTAATTCTTTGAAGGACCTCCTGGCCCTATTGGACCAACTGGTCCCCCGGGTGCCAAAGGCCAGCCAGGGGAGGAAGGGCAGACGAGTGAAGGCTACGTGGCTCCAGGTGAAGCTGGTCCTCCTGGACCACCTGGACCAGATGGTGCCGATGGCGAAGATGGAGCACCGGGTCCTCCTGGACGACCAGGCAAACGACAGAGAAATCAACCCGGTCCTGTGGGTCCGAAGGGACCACCAGGGCCACCAGGACAAGCTGGAGAGGAACCGGAAAGGTATGTGGTTCCTGGAAAACCTGGGCCTCAGGGACCTCCCGGACCTGCTGGAGAAGACGGACCTCCCGGAATAAATGGACCACCGGGACAGGTATGGTTTAATTCTTGAAAGAGGATCTTGTTATTTGAGAATGGAAAAGAGGGATCTCCCGGGACTGATGCTGAATACTGCCCCTGCCCTCCTAGGAATCATATGATGGAACATCGAGCGGCAACAGTTGAAGGAGGGTACCACAGGATACAAGCTAGTTTGACAAAGGTAGAAAATACAGACAAAGACACACGCGCGCACACACGCACACACACGCACACGCACACACACGCACATACACACGCACGCACGCACGCACGCACGCACGCACGCACGCACGCACGCACGCACGCACGCACGCACGCACGCACGCACGCACGCACGCACGCACGCACGCACGCACGCACGCACGCACGCACGCACGCACGCACGCACGCACGCACGCACGCACGCACGCACGCACGCA